>OV725080.1:121202812-121646595 GCA_928085145.1 Nezara viridula
AGATGTAAAATTTTAATTTCTGTACTTTTTTGTTATTCTGAAGGGACTTCGTCCCAGAATAAAATTATTTTTCTATTCTATTCTATATATATATATATATATAAATGATCTATTATTAACTTGATGCAGGCTAAATATTTTCTAATTATAAATAATTATTATTTCAAATATTTAAAAAAAAATGTAAATTACTTTAGTAAATACTTTTCTTTTAATTTTCATATATATATATTTTAATTTATATCATTACGTATATACGTATACGTCATTGAGGTATACACATTATGTATATGTGTATATATATATATATATATATATATATATATATATATATATATATATATATATATATATATATATATATATATAGTTTTTTATCATTTTACTAAGCCGTGACGTCTCGATCTGGTTATTGATCATCATCAAAATTTTACACACGAACTTTCAAGCGATGAAAGGCGTTGGAATTATGGTTATCCGCAGCGATATATAAAATATTTATATCTGATGAAGACGACACATTGCCGTAATGATAAATCACTAATGCGAAAGAAAATGCAACATAAAAAAAAATATAATAATCAATTGTACCTAAATTCAGGTTTTGTATTAATATTTGTACACTCTCACGATCATTTTATTAACAGGGATAAGAAGCTATTCGGATCTGGCACATTGTCAAATCTGAAACTAAGTAGTATTTTTATTTATAATACAGTTGTAAATATCATGGATAAAACTAAAAAAAAAAAACTATTCGATCCGCTTTCTTCTTTCAAAGTTTAAAAACATCGATATAATTGATAACTATCGATATTATATCATTGTTCTATATTTAGATCTCTGCTCCTTTCAAAAATTAAAAATATAGACTTTTTTTAATCTATCGAATTACTGTGTTAATATATTTGAAAAATATCGATATATCATTTTGATATTTCCATTCCGTGAGGATAGTACTAGGATAGTAGCAGTACTGTGCGATATTTGTGTACCTAAACTATTTAAGTACATATTAGACATCAAATACAACTGACCTTCAAGTTTGGATAATTATCAGTAGTTTTTCGGCTTTCAGCAGCAATGAATTTTGACAAATAAGGAATCGGACGATAGCAGATTTCATGAAAAAATGAGGAATAATCTTACATCTTTCAGAAGTTCAAAAAAAAAAATTATGATGGAAAATTAACTTTGTTTTCGAATAATTCAGTATACATAGTAAATTTCCGACAAAAACAAAAAAGATAGAAATCAGATAAATAAAACCAAAGATACAGCCTATAGTAATGTATAAATGATTTAGTTTGTTATTATGAATGAACTTACTCGATTCGACTGAGAAAAAGAAAATTATTTTCTTTATCTCATAATACATTGTACTGACTTATTTCAATTTTATATTGTCAATTTTTCTCAGACCAATATTCTATGTAAATTATTCAAATACTTATAATTAACATCTGATAAAATATAGTACATAGTCAACTATATAAAAGATTTGATTTGTGTTTTTTGTTCTAAAAACTCAGCAGTAATTAAATTGAAACGAAAGGAAGAGACTAAGACATCCTCTTAAGATTAATATAAAACAAATAGTTACATAGGTTAAATAGCACATTACTTTAAAGATAACACGTGACTAATATTAGAATTTTAAAAAAATTATGAGATTATTTTTTCTTTTTTTTTTAATAAAATACCTATTAATCCATCAACATCTTCCGCAAGACCTGAAATACTGCGTTGGCACCGTTCCACTAAATTTTTGACCTCCACAACCTCCGAGCTTAATAAACTTGGCAAGGATTCATAAGCCCGTAAGCGAAGTTAATATATTCATATAAATAGTCATATTTTTAATAACAATGATCATTTTTTTTAATTACGGAGGTAATTGAAATAATGAACAGCGCTAAGATTTTTCTATTTAGTCTTTGGATGACAAAGGAATGTAATTTAATAAAATAAAAAATTTCATTCTCTGGTCCGGAGGGAGGGGAGAGGAGAAATAATCTGTGAAGAGACAAACTGAGTGGGATCGATTTAATTAAAGGTTTTTAGTGACAGTGAGCAGTCACCGTTATTATCCCGAGCTAACTGATAGCGCCACTCAGCGCCGCGGCATTCATTTTCTTATTATACCTTTCACGGGAGAGCTGGACTTCAACACTGCAGCCCTCGAGAAAATATAAAAGACAAAAATAATCCATGATGTACCTATGAAATTTGCTGCAACAATTTTTTGTTGCCATCTTTGTTAAAAAAAAAAAAAAATCTTGATAGTAAAAAGTCAAATTTGATAGTTATTCTGCATCAGTTTTTTGTAATAGTTATAAAATACCACAAATATATATATATATATATATATATATATATATATATATATATATATATATATATATATATATATAATTACAATGACTGAAAAAAGACATCTTTAAATGCCACGTATACTACTGAAAAATAACTGAAGGCATAGTCCGTGGTACAGACCACTTTTTATCAAATTATTAACACCCACCTAAAACACCGTGAATGGCTTTATCTTATGGTAATAATAATAAAAGGGCTTAGCGAACCCGAAGGTTCGATGCCGACACCACCAATCGCCTATTACACACCTCCCTCCACCGTTCGCCGTCCAAACCCAGTCCCTTCAGATCAGCTTTAATGCAAGCTTCCCACCTTCGCTTCGGTCTACCCCTCGGACGCTTACCATTCGGCACAGCAAATATTAACCTTTTAGGAATTCTCTCGTTACTAAGTCCAACAACTTTACAAGCCCATTTGAATCGCCGCGATGAAATTATCTCAATTATATTACTCGGATACAGTTCACGCAATTCGGCGTTGTGTAACCGTCTGAACTCTCCTGTTAACTCATCCTTCTTCGGTCCGAATATTCTACGCAATACCTTATTTTCAAAAACCTTAAGACGCTGCTCATCCCTTAATGTAAGCGGACAAGTTTCGCACCCATAAAGAACTATAGGCAAGATAATGGTTTTATAGATTCTAATTTTTAAGTTTCGGGACAAAAGGCGCGAACTAAGTAGTTTTGTCACAGAAAAATAACAAGCATTTCCCGCCTTCAGTCTAACCTTAATTTCTTCTTCAATTTCGTTTTTCTAAGTTATCGTAGAACCTAGATACCTAAACTTATCTACCTGCTCAAACATATTACCATCTATATCGATATCACCAGTAGTATCGCCATTTTTGCAGCTAACCATATATTTTGTTTTATCCACGTTTATTTCGATTCCTAGTTCCTTACCGGCTTTCATTAACGTTGTCGTATTTAGTTTTATAGTTTCAAGGTCTTCGCTTAACAGTACCAGATCATCAGCATAGCCCAGTACGGATGTTGTCCCACCCAGATCCAACCCCTTCTCGGTACGCATTACCTCCCTAATGGCATGTTCTAATGACAAATTGAACAGTACAGGCGAAAGGGAATCCCCCTGTTTTAAACCCGAACGAACCTCAAATTTTTCGGACAGATTATTACCGATTCTAACTTTATTAAGTGTCTCCGTCAAGCACATCCTGACTAGATTTACCATTTTTTTAGGAATCCCCTGCTCGATTAGAATATTATACAGTTTCTGGCGGTCAATAGAATCGTAAGCCTTTTTAAAATCTATATACATCTGGTGAACAATACCGTTGTACTCCAATTTTTTCTCTAATATTTGCCGTAAAGAAAATATTTGATCAATAGTCGAACGATTCCGTCTAAATCCGCATTGGTAGTCTCCGATAATTTCCTCGGCGTATTTCGTGATTCGACTGGTTAAGATTAAAGTAAATATTTTATAACATACCGAAAGGAGTGAAATTCCTCGATAGTTATTACAATCCGTCCTCGGACCCTTTTTGTGAATCGGAATAAGAATAGATTCTTTCCATTCTTCAGGTAATTTCTCATTCACCCAGATCTTTTTAACCAACCGATGTATTTTAGAAACTCCAGCTTCCCCGCATGCCTTAATTAGTTCAGTAGGAATATTGTCGGTTCCCGCTGCTTTATAAGATTTTAATTTTCCGATAGCTAATTCAACTTCCTCTTTACTTGGTCCTTCTATCAACGGTTCAGCACTCTGGAACTCAGAAGGAGGACACAGATCATAATTTCCCGTATTTAAAATATTGTCAAAGTGGTCCTTAAATTTATTCAATATGTCAACCGGATCGGTCAGAATATTGTTATTATCATCCCTAATTCCAGATGTTACGGATCCTACACATTTACGTGATCTGTTTATACCTTTGTACATGTCTCTTACGTTATTTTCGATTTTATTAGTTTCTATTTCAATTATTTTATTTTTAAGATACTCCCTTTTTTTATTTTTGAGCAATTTTGTCGTTTCGTTCTTTGAGGTTCGGAAGTATTCCAGATTTTTATCTTATGGTAACCTGCAAATTTGTTTTCTACGGAAATTCTCAGAAATATTTTCTCAATAAATTAATCGATTTTTTATTTATTTTATTTATACATGTTTTGGGCTCTTCAACCACTTGGGTCATTTTCGCCCTATATTTGATGAATTTGATGAATTTGATTACAATTTGATGAATTACTACACACATAACTCAACTATAGCTAAGAAATGCAATTTAAAGTTTGAAAAGTTAAGAATAATTACAGATGATTATGATATTACAATTAAACTAAAATTATAAAAATTGAAACTTAAAGATTTAATAGAAGATAAGATAACAGAGACAATAAAAATAAAGATTAATGATATTAAGAATAAAAGCTAAAAAATACATTTTTAAATAATAAAAATTAATATTAATAGAGGCGAAGTTAAAGAATACAGTGTAAACATTAGAAAGTAAAAGAACCATTATAATTAGAAACATTAAAGATTAGAGAAAGATAATTTAACAGTTAACAAGGATATTTAAATAAAAGGTTAATGATTTCAGGAATATAATCTAAAAATACAGTTTAAAAAAGAAAAATTAATATTAACAGAAGAAAAGTTGGGAAGTACAATTTAAATATTAAAAATTACAAGAAGAAAAATTGAAAAACCATTATAGTTAAAAATTATGATTAAAAGAAAAAAACAGGTATATTTACAATTTAAAGAGGAACCTACAAACTTAAAAAACTTAACATTAATCGATTAAACAATTAATCGATTTAGTGAGCTACTAAAAGAGAGAGAAAGAGAGAAACACTTTATTTTCATAAAATATAAAATATAAAGGATTGCTGCCCAATTACATTGGGTTGCTATACACACAGCATACTCTTCTATCCTTAAGACAATATATGAACTTATATATAAATATACAGAAGTATTAGTTAATATTAGTAAAACAGAAATATATATATATATACATTTTTATTATTTTATTTATCCTTATAATTTTTTTTTTTTTTCCTTTTTCCCTCTTCTCATTGTTCATGCTTTTTTTTTTTTTTTTTTTTTTTTTTTTTTTTATTTAACATTAAGTTTCCCTTTCTCTCACTTCTCTCTCTTTATCGCTATTGTTTTCAATTATTCACTAAAAAAATAAATAAACAAATACATAAATTAAAACTCTCGGGCTAGCCATGCACGTGGTGGTGAATGATTCCCAGGGAGTCGAGGACTATATTTTCAGCCAACCTCGCTACGTCCTTAATGTCGACACCTAGTTCCTCGAGGAAGCTCCTTGTTCTTTTTGGGATAGTTCCGCGAGACCCAAACCAGAGGCCTCTCACGGTGAACTCTCTCTCTCCGAAGGTCTCACGGAATTTCTCTTTTAGGAAAGGGATACATTTATCGTACGTGTTCTTCTTTTCCCTTTCCACTTCACCCGCCTGATCGAGGTCATTGCTCTCAAAGCGGACAGTTGGATCCAAGATCAGCGCTGTCCTTCCTGTCTTGGGAAATGCGACGATATCAGCGTATCTCGTAGAGCCCTCACTATCGATGCAATATACCTCGTCAAAGCAGGTGAATTTTTTTTCCCTAAGGAGCCTCATCAATTCGAACTTGACCCGGTGGTGACGACGTGTTATGAGGAGGGAGTTGTTGGGGCATTTTCCCAGCACATGTGCTGGTGTTTCAGACTCTCTGCCGCATTTACGGCAGAGGGACCCAACTTCTCTGACCTGTCCGCTGACTCCTGGGACTCCACGCAGGGGTGCATAATTAATGTTTAGTTTTAGGGCATTCGACCATTCAGACCCAGAAAGTACTTGCTTTTCGTAGATGTATCTATTCGCTTTCGGGGTCTCTTTAAAATGGCGAACACCAATACCCTGCCACCTGCAGTTGGCCCATTCCTCAAATGCATTTTCTCGTAGCGACTGCCGTAGAGCTTTCACATTTCGATGAACCTGATCAACCCCCAATCTCTCGGCACATTCAGCAATTTCAGCCGAATAAATAAATCATAAGTTTCCACTTGAATTTTAACATAATTTTATCACAAAATCGATTTTTTAAAAAAGTGCCCTATAACTTTTATTCTTTACACATTGATTTATTTGGCTTCTTGTCATTATATAATTAATCAAAATAGTTTTTGATTGCAATTAATTGATATTAACCATTGGAACAATCTTATTACATTAAATTATTGAGACACTCAATTTCTTGTGGCAATCAAATATTGCTGAAGGGGACGGCGAACATTTCTCGAAACGTTCCATAAATTACAATCAAAGACTAGTTTGATTAATTTTAAACTGACCATAAAGCAAATAAATCAGTGTACAAAAATAACCATAAATTTATAATCAACCGTTGGCAATGAATTTGTAAAAACATATTTTGATCGATAACGTTTTTAGTGTGATCAATTACAAATAAATTGGTATTTTTTTCAAAAGTAATATAGAGAATGAAGAGTGCAATGGTACCGTTTATAATCAATCCCCTTTTTACCAATTATATATATAAAATGTTACATGCAATAAAAAATCCAAATGTTGTTTCACATCTTATCTGGATGTGTTTTGAATTTTCCTCATTTAAAATTGTATTGTCGTGGTAAATTAAAAGCTTTATAGTATGAAATTTAATATTTTTGTATAATTTCTTTATCGGCCACTGCATTATTTCATATTCCTAAGTATTATTTTTATGCACAATCTAAAACCAGAAACCACCAGTTAGATAATTTACGTTTCATTATAAAGACAATAAGCCCTGACTAAAGAAGAAATATATCTCTCCGCAGATAACTGGAGTTCCACAATAAATTTTCCTTAAGAACCTTTTATATAAGAAAGGGTTTCGGAGGACCTTTGTTAAACACAATGGATTTAAACCCAAATGGGCCATTGTTCAGATAGAAACGTGATAAGTTCAAGACTAACTGGGTCGTATAATGCAGCTCGCAAGGAGACGAAATATAGAATAAAAAAAAATAATAGCCCTTATCGATTGGAAATTAATAAGGATCAGATTCAGATAGAAAATAATACGCAATTATAAGAAGTAATATAAAGCTCCATTAACATCTAGTGAACAGATATGCAAATGGTATCTAAATGATCACGGCTAAATAACTTATACAATTAAGTAATCTTTCATAGTAAAAATAAAATTATAAAAGGAAACCAAACGAGAAGCGAAATGAAATTTATTCCTATATTACATGAAAAATACAAGTAAATTTGAAATCATTAACATGACATGTACAACATGAAGAGAACTACACATTGGTAGCACTCCGGTTATAGTTCTATATTAGAAGGTCCAGAGGCCACCTTCTTCTCAGACACCTTGGAGGGTTATCAGGAATAGAAGAGGAAGCAAGATTAGAAACAAGAGGATTCGGATAAGTTCAGAGTTTACTATAGAAGGTTAGGTATCTGGCTTGAGCTAAATCGAAAACATATGGTACATTAAGGTTGTTATGGGTGACTTTATTTGTGACGAAGTAAGGATATTTGAGGATTTTACGTTGTAAGGATTGTTTAGAAAAAAAATTGATGGTTTATTGGAGCCCCAAAGCTCGATCCCATAGGTCCAAATAGGCCTTATTAGTCTAGTAAGTGCTGCAGTAGTCGAAAACGTCGAGCGGTTCCTTGTCATTTCAGTCTGGTATGAGGATTCCAAGTGTATCGCTTGTCCGAGTGGAGTCCTATGTATCAGATTAATTCAACAGGGATAAGTATGGTATTGTTAAGGATACTGTAGAAAAGGAAGTCATAGGTTTGCGACTAAGGATAAAGGTAATTTTACGGGAATTATTGGAATTGATTTCAATCCTCAAGTTTTTACACCATTCTTCAATATTCGTGATAGGTACTAAAGAGTTTGGGATTTAATTGATAGATCGTTTATAACTGATGTGGTACACTCGTCATCAGCACAGCTTCATATTTAAATATGAGCGTGAGTGCAAAAAGTTAAAAGTATTATCGGAAGAGAATTTTCTTCATTACGGGTTACGCCATCGAAATCCTGATGTATCAGAAACTGCTCGATCACCAGGTACAGGATATATAATATACAGTATACTACATAGGAGAACCTTTTTACCACTAGAAGCCGCAGTAAGGTCAGGTAGTGCTAATGAAAGCCGGAACAATTATTTATATTTTACTGTTGGTGTTTTTATTTATCGCTTAATACAAATACCCACATGCATAAATTCCACTTAATTCTATTAATTTCCAAATTTTCACTAGTTAAATAATCAATAACACATGTTAATTAATTATAGAGCTAAATTAATAAAAATCGGGGATAATCGTCTGGAAGCAGCTACTACGTTACGGAGGAGGCCACATGCGGCCTCTGAGGCCGCAGTTTCTCACCTATGGTACGTTATATAAGTACATACTCGGAGAGTGATAAACTTATGATTCATATTTTTGTTCTCGTTCTTAGTCATAGCAAGTAACTCTGCCAATCAGTACCCTTATTACACTAATCATGTACTGCAATATTATTAAAAAAGGAAACTTTCCTAAAAAGTGTTCGGCCGGCTCTATTTATTCAACTATTCAAATGTGGTTTAAGATTAAAACTGGTTATGAAAGATGAGAAAAATAATTAAAGAAACTGTGAAATAATGATAAAAAATATAATTTTTTTTTATAATATACAACTAAATATAGTTTTATGAACAGTTGAAATAAATATGACAAGTTTGCCCCATAGTGGATCCAGGATATTAATTTTGGGGGCTTGTTTTTTTCATATATATAGCGGTAGTTACTTTGGGGAAAAAAAAGGAAGATATTAACTACCTATACGAAATGGTGTTTAAGTGATTCTTGAAGCCCTATCAAATATAATTACACGAATAATAACAATTTAAGAGATGATTTTTTAAAATTGTTAACCATGATATAGTTACATTTTACCATTTGGAGGAGGGGAGGGCTTCAGCACGTACCCCTCTTCTCTCCTGTAGGTTGGCCCGAGCAAATAATTCGTGTGATATATTGGTCATAAGTTCATGCATTTTTTTATGAGATGTAGGAATTAATTATATTTTTGGTTGAGTTACAATTGTTTATTTATATTAATAAACCAAAACATCTGTTAAAATTACAACAGGATTAAATAAAATAATATAAAGTAAAAATATGCTTGCTAATAAAGGCTCAATTTCGCTGATTTTTTTTTTTTTTTTTTTTTTGCAGCGAAGTAGGAACCAATGGGGGTAATCCACCATAAAGCAAATAGTTTTTTTTTTTTAATTATGCACGAATAAAGTTTCTTTTTATAGCCGACCGACCACCGAACCGTAGTGGAGCTGAGTTGAGTATAGTTGAGCGGCGTATCAACGGTCAGCTCAGATCAATTTTGGCTCAGACGGGGTTCGGTTTTTGAAGCTTCTCAGCTTATCCCACCACACCTTACTACTGACACACAACTGTGTTTCTTTGTTCCTAAGGGTCATCTTTTTTTTTCGCACGTTTTCACTGCACTAACTCTCAAATTATTTTATTTCGGTTCAGTATAAAATATTATATGGATGTGGAAGAATTCTTAATCGAGTGTATAAGAGAAAATATTTTATTTTATACACAAATATTCAATTTTTCTTTTCAACTTCGACATGATCAACTTTTCAATTTTTTTAAAGTGTTATACATGCTATATGTTTTGTTTTTTTAAATGTTATGCGGAATATGAGAAGGGTACCGAAACAAGGCAAGTTGTTGACAGAGCTGAGCTCCGCTACGCAATCGGTTGCCGACCCCCTCTTGCTACGTTAGGTGCGCTTTCGGTGGCAAATCTTTTTCTTGAAATTTAGGGGGATGTGGCTATTTTTTAAGGAGAACACAATCTTCTAAATGATGGCTCAGTCATAAAGAATACCCGAATACATAGTGTACTAACAAAAAAAAAATAAATTAAAAAAAAAGTGAGAAATAATATCCATTAGATATTTGAATTTTTATGAGATTAGGAATCTATGACAACTGTGAAGATTCACTATCGCTAGTATAAGGTGTGACCCGTGCGTTTTCTCAAAAATGATACATTTTTAAGGTTTTAAAAAGCAGAGCTCAATATGATGTCCGCTTCAAAATATTTAAAATACAATGTATCATATCTCGTTCCGTCGTCATTTTAAACCATCTATTTTGAAACCACCTGATTTTTTTCAATGGTTTTGTTGTAATTGTAGTAAGTTGGTTTTAAGCTTTGACATTATGATTGGCCACTTCTCATTAAAATTTCCTTTCGTTTGATAGCTCATTCATCAAAATACATCTCTACTAAGATTCGAAAAAGGGATCTATACAACCGTGTTCTATGAGTATAGTGTAGATGATACGATATAAATGTATTATATAATTATTACAAAAAGGTGAGTTAATATAACGTAGAGATTACTATCGAATAGTTAAGACATAGAACATAATCTAAAGAACAACATAACGCGTATAACGAGTACCGGTCAGTGTAGTGTTGAGTAAATTTTTTTTTTATTTGAAAATTAATACATTCTTCATTGGAGGGCATTAATATTAAGGTTACATTAAACATTCCCACAATATATACATACAAATGATAGCTAAAATAGAAATAAAAGAAAAAGAGCTGTAGAAAATAAAATAAGAAAATTAACATACATAGGTAAAAAAAAAGAGAGAGAGAGAGAAACTAAATGAAATTTAAATATATAAAACACATTCACACCTATATACAATATTTACATTCGACCAAGGGATTCCAAGTCATGCTTTGTTCCCCAAATGTGGAAGCCAAGGCAGGACCCCAGGAGATCCCATTGCTTCTCTGATTTTGCAAGCCAGTGGAGACTGATGGAGGGCGCTGAGTAAAATGATTTTTTTTTTTTTTTTTTATACTAACTAAATAATGCAAAAAAAATCCTGAGGTATTTTAAACATAACTATTCTTTTTATTGGTCCATAACCTGTCAACTCTACATTATAACAATAACTCTACACGTTGAATTTTTGGTAATTTATATTTTGTGTACTCAACAACAATATAAGAAAAACGATATAGAATAGTAAATAAAAACGAAACCATTGTCGTAAATAATCGCATTACAAAATAAAATTATATTATTATTTCAAATATTAACTTTCCTGTCTGTTTTTAGATTTGAAAAACATGGAAAATGCTGATACAAAATAAAGCTACCTTTGACAATACATTCCATCCACGAGTTAAAATGGTTTTATCACAAAATGAGGACTAACAATGGCGTAACTGAATACCGCCCGGAATGGCAGTTCACATGACACCCACCGCCCGGGCAAATTTCCGAGGAAATGATGTGTTATCGCTCAAGAAACCGTCACAATTGTTTATTTCCATTGAAAACGCCTCCCTATGTCACAAATGATGTGTTCCGATTCTCAAGTTAAAAGAAAAAATACTACATTATATGTATTTTTGACTTAAAAGACTTAAATTTAGATCTTATTTTATTCACATGAAATCTGTTTATTATTATTATGCATTATTCCTACCACTGGTTTTTAATATCAGAGAACGAAAAGGAAGTCCTTATTTGTTAATAAGTTGTTATTTCACTTGATTTATTTATCATTTTTATTAATACGATTGGGATAAATTCTGATTAATATCAGTATGCTTTATCGCGACAGGATATTACTCAATAAAATAGTTTGAATACTAAAAAAAAAAAAAAATACGATGACAGTCTTAACCTTAAATAAATAATGGCATCATTATATTTATGCATTATTAAATATATCATACATAAAATTATATTTCAATCAAGAATGTTATACGTTGTCAGACACCATCAGATTTTTTTATTATCAGACATGTTTTCTTTATATGTTTTTTTTTTAAGTTAAACTTACTATCCTACATTCAGAAAACGTGCATGAAGAAATGAAACATCTAAATCTCGAAAGCTCAAGATCTCCTATATATATAGATATAAATGAATGTATGTCTGTTTGATTATTTGTCCTTATGCATTACTAAACCATTCTTTCGTTCGCCATGAAACTTTAGGAAGTTGTTGCGTACACTCCCGCGAAGGTTTTACTTGTTAGTACTTCTGTCTTACGATAATATTATATGTGTGAAAAAAATAAAAATGTAAATGTTTTTTGTTCACAGCCGTTGCAATCGAATAAAGCAGTGCTTTTGAACCTTTTTATTACCATCCGGCCTTTCGTTTCGAAATGGCGGTGGAAAAACGTGTCGCTATCAACTGTAGTGCCAAAACCGCTTTAACGATTTTAACGAAACTTGGCTAAAGTATTCCCCCTTGAAACCCTTTTAATTTCTGTATATAATATACTTTTCCGAAATAAAAAAGCTGAAAAAATGTTACGATGAATTCAAAATTTTATTTGCCGGTAACTAAAAAAGTACACATTTTTTTATGCATAATACCCACATCCATTTGAAAGATTCCTGAATTCCCTACAATTAAAAAAAATCATCGAAATCGGACGATTCGTAGCAGAGTTATGAAACTACTTTCTCTTCAGAAAAGGCCATTTCTCTCTTCTTTTTTTTTTTTTTCTTTTTGTATTGATTATTTTTTGTATCAAAAAATTTATAATTACTACAATAATTGAATTATGGTGCGTTTTTAATAAATATGTATAGTTTCACCTTATACTTTATTATAGTAGACATATTAAACCAAGCCCGTATTTAAATACAATGTTAAGCCAAAATTTCAAGGCAATGGGTGAAGAACTTTCCGTGATTTAAGAGTTTGAACAAACAAACATTTACATTTTTATTTGCCATAAAATTATAAACACAAAGTTGAACATTAAACAATACATTAAATATTTAAAAAACAATTATGGTAAAATTAAACATGAAAATATATGAATGGCTTCATGTCAAAGACGGATCTCTGACATTTTCAGAAAGCGGAGATAAACCTAATTTTAGTTTTATAAATTCAACTCAGACTGTTTCTAATGATTAAGAATTATTCGTGATGCGTATTCACTCTGATGATGAAGAATGTTCAAGTTGAATCATGAAAAAAAAATCATTAGAATTAGTTTAAATTGAAGCCATTTTACAGATAAATTTTTTTCCCATCTTTTTAAAAATGACAGATGTCCTTTGGTTTTAATCCACTCATATGTGCTTTCTATTTTCTTTCTTTTCCATTTTGGTAGGCTAAGCCACAGCAGCGCATTTTTTTTTTTAAGCTCTAGAGTAATCAACAATTGTCTTCTACCAAACATTACGGATCAGGGCAACTGAATTTAGCCCATGATGCGGTTCTTGTTCAATATTAGGATAACCCTATAGTTCCATTCAGGAATCAATTTCGTCTGAATACTATACCAATTTTAAATATTCATATACATCAATTTCACGAACAATATATAAGTGTGCTTAAGTAGAAAATCCACACCGTTTGGCCTATATAACCTCCTAATTTTGACATTTTTTGGGTGAAGGTCACGCCAACCGGCTTAATAATTTTGTAGACCACGTTTTATTTCGATTTTTTAATCATGTTATCTTACAATTCAATTGGAAAGCAAACAAGTATTCTTAGGGGTGCCCATTCTCTTCCTCCCCGAGATCGATGGCGCATGAATTCTCCTCTCTCCTAAGAATTTTATTTATTTTTCTTTTAAAAACAATGCAAGCAAATATATAATTCGGAAAATCGTAGATCAATTGCACTTGCGTTGATCTGTTCCATGCTATCCCTTTATTTCCTGGTTTGATACTTTTCACTTTGAAAATTCATAATCCCGTCAAAATGTGCCCCCCCCCAAAAAAAAAAAATTTTGATGGTGCAACTGGCTCCATAAAGCCCCCTTCTGGGCACCTCTGGATATTCATGAGTTTTCAGTACTTAATTAAATAGATAAATTTTACCGATCTCCAGATTTATCTAAGATTTTTCGCAAATAAAATATTTTTAGGTTATGACGATATCAAACACTTATGGGTTTTTAAAAACATTTATGGCATCTCAGTGAATAATTTGAGCAATGAAATTAATAATCAGTTCATCCGTTCTCGAAAAACTTTATCTTTTTATTTATTTAATACATCTTTTTTTGTCTCTCTCTCTTCTTTCTTCGTTATTTTTATTTTCCTTTCTTATGTACATATTGTGTGAATGAATACTATAGCCCTAGTACCAATGCCCTTCAGTGTGGCAGACTGTATTAATACTCATAAATAACAAATAAAAAAAACATATCTTCAAGCAGTCAACTAAATTTTATTAACCTCATCATAGCTGCAAAATAAAATAAGTAAGCAGTGACATGTTTTAAATAAATACTGATATCACATTAATTTATGAAGTGGAAAGGGGAAACAAAACCAGGTTACGGAAAATAAGCTTGGAAAAATATTTTCTTGAAACGGGAAATGTGTCACAAATTCAAATAAGGGAGAGATCAAAGGACAACAAAAAAGGTCTGTCTCCAACCTTTTCCTGATTCCATATCCTTTGGTTACAAGTGTATGAATCTCTAAAGCGTTGTTAAAAAAGAAGAATCGGGCAACACACACACACACATATATATATATATATATATATATATATATATATATTACATTTTTCCCTTATTTTTACAATTATTATAAATAATTCTAAACTTATTTTGGACCCAACATACTATTATTAATGTTGCATCTCGAATCAAGAGGGTTTCCTGCATACCTCCGTCATATTGGCCAAGTCGAAACCTAATTTTGAAAACTTAATAGCTTTCCCCTATGTACGTCTCGGTATATGCCTCGGTATATGCGGTATATGCCTTATATAGTTAGTCTCTTATCCAGCTCTATTATCATTTTATTTATATACTTTAAGTACATAATTAAGTGAAGTAAAATTTGTTGAAGAGCTCAAGTAAAAAATAAAACAAACTAAACGCATTCATTCCACAATTTTTCAGCTCGTACATTTCTAAATATACCATGGTTTAATGTTAATTTTAATGTAAGAGAATGGGGTAGGGTAAGGGCAGTGGTAGGGCGCTGAGCTTGCAATGCTTAATGTCCCAGGTTCGAATCCCTAATAGTAGATAAATCATTAATTCTGTTTCATCTCGGCCTTGGATCGTCCTCGATGTCAGGAGACCCTTCGGGGCATACCCAGCCTCCATAAAGTGGGTACCCTTAATTAAATAATAAGACTTAATTTATAACGGTTAAGCGTGATCTCGGTCAAATCACCTCCTTCCACAACCGTCTATCAAGAAAAAGTACATTTCCTAAATAGTACTGAATCCACAACCTCTCATGGGTTTTAATGATTCGTTTTTTCTTTTTTTATAATATACGATAATATGAACATTTTGCTTATAGATAATATTCAAATTATACATAAAATATAGATTAACATTGAAAAATAAACCAATAAAGAAGTTCAACAAATGAAGACAGAAAAAAAGAGACAAATTATTATTTTAATATTAATAAAATTAAAATAAATAAACAAAGATCAGATAACACAAGCACTTACAAGATTGTCTTTAGTTTCATAACGATTGAAATGGATATTATTTCTTAGGTCATCGTAAGGTTAGTCATTCAAACCTGTACATCGCAGATTTTACCATATTTTCGGGCATTGAATGGAGCACATGAATCTGAAAGACCAGTCTTTCTCTCACCAGTCAGTGTCTCGAATGCTTGGAACATAAAAGTTAAGATCATTAATGTTATAAAATAGAAAACATTTTTTTTTCTCTTTGGCTATTTATCCACACTTTTCATGGTCTTGGCAATCAGCAGATGTGTTGTGATAAAATAAGAATTGACACTATAGGCATGAGGAAGGATAGTACCCAGCAGCACTTCTTCCTGGTCATTATTTACTTTCTTGATTTAGATGAGGGGATCTCTCATCCAGCTCCTTTTCAATCTCCTCCTGATCGGCATGTCAGTCGTGGCCATATCGTTTATAAGTCTGTTTGTGTGTCTGTATAGTTTGAGATGAAAACGAGAGTAGAGAGTACGTATGTGTTGGTGTATAGTTGGTTGCCGTAAGTTGTTATGTAAAGTTTTGTTGTTGACGTACTAGGGAACTCCTGTTATAACTAGTGAAATTTTGGATTGAAATAATTGAAGTTATTGTAAGTGCGTCTGTTTTGCCGAATCGTAAGTGTGGGAGGCGTATGGCCAGATGAGTTTGAGTAGATAAGTGTATGTATTTAGTTTTTGTCGAACTTTCAATTTCGATTTAGAAAAAAATGACTACAGTATTTTCAGTCGCTTGTTGAAAGTCTGTCGTTTCATTTTAACGTGTGGGCTCAAGGTCATCCTTCTGTCGAATATTAGTGCCAGGTAATGTACTGTGTCTGTCTGAGAAATTTGGTTCTCTCCTATATGAACTGGTTGGCACGTTTCTCGTCGAAATGTAAATGTTATATGTTGTGACTTGTCATGATTTAATCTTATTTTCCAAAATGAGTACCAATAAAGTCAGTAAGTGATTTTGTATTCATTGAGGCTAGTCTGAGGTTATGGTGTTTTCTTAAAATTGTATCATCAGCGTAGGTGGAAGTCAATGTTTCGAAGTTGACACGATTTTTAGTTGATGCGTATATATAATGTAGAGTAAAGGAGCCAGTATTGATGCTTGAGGTACTTCTGCTAACACTGGTCGAATAAAGGAAATTTCTAGGCCCTGCCCATTGTTCCTAAAATGGACATTTTATATCCATCGTTTCTGGCATGACTCACATCAACACATTTTAGCCAAATGAATCTTTACAACCTTGAGGTATTTATCATAGGCTACTACTTTATTTTGTTTCAAACTGAATAACATTATTTGACTTTATCACAAACCATTCAAGTTTCATTCATTTGTCCTGTCAAAGGTTCGATTTATTAACTTTCAATGTCCTGGTAATGATAACGGCACGTCTAGGCTAGATTTCACTTTGTGTTTGTACCAATTTTCAAGCCATTCAAGGTAAGAAAGAAAAAAATCCCTGTATCTTTCGTATGCCAGTCCCACCCATCCAATTTTTAATTCTTATTAAAAATTTGAACTTACCACCTGTGTCCATCCCTTCTTGTATCCTACCCTGGCTTCACTGGCATTCCCCGCTTTATGTGTGCCTACCATATTCTTTTACTTTCCTACCTATATTAGGTAAGGAAAGTATTGCAATTGGGTCAATTTTTCAAATTAACAGCATTACGAAATGTAACTTAACGCGTATCGTTCTTTTCCTCATTCCTTTATAGCCAAAAAAAAAAAAAAACATCATTCAGTAACTGTTTTTCTAACGTATTATTATTTTATCTCTTCCTAAATGGCAACCAATTAATTTTAAAGATTAAACTTTTTTAATTAAAAGATAACTGGACAGATAATTATCTATCACTATTTAAAATGAAATTCTTATTCATATGTGTCTGATTCTTATTTTTTTTTCTTTATTACTAAACTCTACCAGGGCATTTCTTGAGTTGTTAATCTTTATATAAAACCAACCGGAGAAGGAAGATCGAAATTCATACCATTGGTCTGCTAAGAAATCAATATCAACCCACCCAGGTCGGATTCGAAATGGTGCAGATGAACCCAAAACGATAAAACTGGCATTTGGCCACCAAGACTTAGTTAATTTGTTTTATTTTATCTTTATTATTTTATCATTCGACAAAGAAATAGGATGTCTGATCGGATTCCTCTGCTAAAATTAAAGCCCATTACTTCTCCTCCTCCCTCCCCCATCCACTAAGAAAAATAAAATTTCTGGCTTAAGGGGAAATACTTATTTTAAAAGAATTTAATATGACATACTATATTACAAAATGTGTCAAAGTGTTTTTTCTTTCTTATCGGTATGTTGTTGTCTTGGATTTATTTATTTTTTTGGATGTGGATTAAAAATGAAAAATAATATCCTTATTAAAAAATTAAGTTTTTCTTGAAGAAAATGTAGACACATCTCATTCCTCTGGAACATTAATTTATTGTACGCTTAATAATGTAATAAAAGAAAACTTATATGAATGAAATTTGGTGGACATAACGACGAATCTGTTTCTCTGCTCTATTTAATGATACTTAATCCTCAAAATGGATATTTTTGAGAGAATCACATTACTATATCGTAACATTTCATCTGTAATCAAGAAACATTGAAAATGCAAAAACTTGACGAACTTAAACTAGATAACTGCGAAGATAAATTCTCACTGATACATAGGGTGGAAAGCAACAAAGTTTTTTTTTCATCAACCACAATTTCCTACGTCCTTGACTATAAACTTTTCTGCCTCTCCTGATAGCCGAAGTACGACAGGAATATATAATTATGTATACAGTCTTAAACTTTACGATTTTTCCTTATCTTAGCATTTCGTTTCATTGTTATATATAAAATAAAAGTAATTTCAAGTTACTAAGCTAATTAAAAAACAAAGTACATACATTAAAAAAACAGCAATAAACACACATCTTACTGTAATTACAAATATTTGTAATTTTATGAAATTTCTGAGTTGATTCTGGTTTTTACTTACTCTTTTTTTTTTTTTTTAATTTCTTTATTGAGTATTATAACAATCTGTCTGTTGGACATTGGTTATAGTGAGGTAGGATGACATTCACACCATATGTACAAAAAAATAAAATAAATAGAACAAAATAATAATCAAAAGTATATACAATAGACAATAAAATAAAATAACCTAAAAAATAAGAAAATTAAAACTAAGGAAAAAAAAAAAAAAAAACACATGCATACCTATATACAATCAGGCGAGGAAACTCCAGGAGAACCCTGCGCTACTCTCCCAACCGCGTCACTGGTACTAAAGCCAGCGGAGATTGGTCGAGAGCACTTTAGCCACATACACACATGTCTTGAGTGAAGAATCAGGCCATTGCCAGAACTCCAATTTATATAATCTACAAAAGGTCGCGAGGCCACTGCCGTTTCAACCTTCTTGGAGGATTATAGGGATGGGAGATGCTTGATAGGGATTGTGCAAGAGGATTTGGGTGGTAAGTAAGGTTCTGGTGAAATTTGGAGAATTTTTCTGGGATAAGGTCTAGGACAAATGGGATGTTAAGGTCATGATGTAGGGTTTTGTTGGATACATAGAAAGGAGCATCGACTATTGTTCGAAGGACTTTAGACTGGAAGGATTGGATGCGCTTGATGTTAGAAAATTTTGCTGATCCCCACAGTTCTAGTCCGTAAGTCCAAATAGGTTTCAGTATTGTCTTGTAGATCAGTAGCTTGTTTTTAATGGAAAGTTTAGATTTTCTGCTTAGTAGTCGGTATAGTTGGCCGTATCGTCGGTTGAGTTCTTGTCTTTTGAGTCTAGTATGCGGGTTCCAAGTTAGTCTTCGGTCTAAATGAAAGCCAAGATACCGGACTGTGTCTGAATAAGGAAGCTGGATGGAATTAAAGAGTACTGGTGGACAGGAATTGCGTCGGAGTGTAAAGGTAATATGTTGGCATTTAGATTCATTAACTTTAATGCGCCAGTTATTACACCAGTGCTCAATCAAGGTGAGGTGACTTTGGAGATTTAAGGATGCTATTTCGGGATCAGAGTTGGATGATAAGATTGCGGTGTCGTCAGCGAATGTTGCAAGAAAAGTATCGGGATGAACAGGGATGTCAGCAGTAAAGAGGATGTAAAGCACGGGACCCAAGACGCTGCCTTGGGGAACACCGGCTTTAACGGAGTAGATATTGGAAAATTCTGTTCCACAGCGAACTCGAAAGGAGCGGTCAGAGAGGTAGGATCGGAGGACTAGGTACAAGGACTGAGGACTTACTCTTTAATGATTCAAAAACCTAAATAATCCTCAATGATTTATAGAAACATTTCTTTGTTTTTATCCATACATGCAGTTTCTGGCTAACTGAATGAGAGAGAGGATCAATTTCAATCATAATGGGAAGGTCAAGATTCATTCTATGGCTCCAACAAAATAAATGTCAGCTGTCCAAAACGATTTGTACCAGCGCACAAAGGGGCAAGCATGTGGTCTTGTTGGAAATCGCCAAAAAACAAATTTTAAAAGAATGAATGCATTAGTAACAAAATAATATCGTTTCTCCGTCATTACCAGCAATTTTTAACACAATAGTTGGATATCTTTTAATAGAAATTGCTAAGTTCATCGCACTTCAAACCTACTGGAGGCAACTTACACCGACCGGGCGTAGGAGTAATGTTCCCCTCAATAGGAAATCCCGATGTGGTTTGCCAAGATGTCAGCGGCAGCCTAGAGGTTTGTTCCAGTAACGATCTATCTTGTGAGAAGAAATATAAATCCTCGCAAGTCTCCTGACTCTGAGCCACCATGATTTCTAAATCTAGACCAATCTGATTATGTTGATGCATTTCAATATATACATATATATATATATATATATATATATATATATATATATATATATATATATATATATATATATATATATATTCATATTGAGATGCATTAACATCTGATCATATGAAGAAAAGATATAAATAGAAAAACAGACAGCAAAAGTCGTTGGGATTAAATACATGCGTTAAAATTTAGTTAACTCACGAAGCTACCACAACAGCTATTTGGAATACGAGTACCCGTACACGTTACATACGAACATCTCTCAGAACAATCCTCTCTCAGCCAGTATTAGTATAAGGAGATTAGAGTCTTACAGACCCACATAGTTTATGTAACAGAAAATTATTTATAGTCATTTTAGAACCAATTTTAAGTGTCAATATTAAGTAGTTTGAGTTACATGGAGGAATTGTACTTAAAGCTATATCATATTCATTCAATTTGAATTTGGTGTTTACTCCATTGAACGCAATATCACCCTGTAACTAATCGGTGTTAAATTCATTCAAGGATATTCAAATCATTTGTGTGTTATTTTATTTATCATGACAGACTTGTTTAAAAATAATCTTTGCAACTGCATTATATTTCGCTCCTATATCATTATTATTTATATCAATTATTTTTATTTTCATTATAAAAGAAATCAATTCAATATATACTATGTTTACAATATATAACCTATTTTTTATACAATACTGATACGAAATGGAGCACACAATTTTTTTTTCTTAAGATAAACACTATGCCAGTATATTGTTATTCTTAGGCGAAACTGTGCTACAGCATAAAGTTCTCTTTGTACTCTACTCTAATTGCAGGGTACCTTCGCATCCTGGTATCAAGTTTGTTAGCCAACACTAATCATGTAGCATATACGATGTAAGTAGTGGTCAAGAATCCCCACAAGCTGGGCCAGGCAATTAGCGAATTTCGGCCCCACTCCCTATAATTAGCTGTAGATAAGGCTCTGTAATTAACGAGGCTTTTCCAAGTGTCATAATTTATCGCTTCCGCATTAAAACTATTTAGATTTTGTGAAGTTAGCAACAAGAACGGAGAAACTTTAATATATAGCACTAATTTGATGTTTCATATCCATCATTTAAAGTTCTGGACAACATCGAAAGAAAATGGATATCATATCTAACTTCCTACAACTGATGATCAGTTATACTTCATGGACATTTTAAAGCTTTATGCTTTAAATAAGCAGCAATCAGTGAAGCAGGATAAATAAAAACTAATGTCAATTAATAAAAGATCCGTAAGTTCGAAAGGGCTTACTTATATCTGTTATATTTACTTATATTTGGCTTACTCTGCTAATTGTCACTACCATGACAGGTGCGGATGAAAAATTGAATAAAAAAATATATATATTTTTTTTTAGTTCATCTTGACAAATACCTCCAAACAAAAAATGTAAATTTAAGAAGATATACTTGCGATTAGTTGTGAGTTTTTATTTTTTATTTGGATATTTAAAAAACAAATAACTAATTGTAAGTATATCTTTTAAAATGTACCTTTCTTTTTTTTAGGTATTTCTCAAAATGGACTAAAAATACATAAGTAAGCCCTCTTGAATTTACTGATATTTTATCAATTGATATTAGTTGTTATTTATCCTTCTTTACTGATTGCTTTAGTACGTGTTTATTTAAGTAGGTATTTTGATTAGTTTATTTTTTTTTTGGTTGGTTTAGTTTCTTTTATTGAATATTTAATAGTTGACCGTTGCATTATAAAGAAAGGAGATGGCTAAATAGTGGTAAAACTATAATTGAGGCAGTTACATAATATTTAGACAAAATTTATAAACAATGTGAATAAGCTTATTAAAATTATAAACAGTAAGTACATTAAAATATGAACAGAGTAAGCTAAGTCACAAGATCCTAAACAGAAGTAAATAGATGCTTACAATTGTTGCAGTGATATATATAATAAATTCAAATGTGAATATAATTCTACAGACCTACAGGAGAGATTGAAAGAAAAGGAAAAAGGATATAATATGAAATAATAGACATAAAGGAATGTGGAGAAAGAAAAGAAAAAAAAACTGGAAGAATAAAATTAGAGACTTACAGGGGTGTTCAGCTAGAAATTTCAATTAGAACTGGAAAACCAGGGGTAAGGGCAGGTATAGGGAAAGCTGACTTGTTTGGGTAATGGGGAAAAACCTAGAACGTTACAGTCAAAGTCGGGTCGAAACGTCGGCTTTTAATAAAATAGTTTTACCACTATTTAGCCTATTTATTACCACCATCCCGGACCATCTCCTTTCTTTAGTTTCTTTTACTTTGTATACATTTACTTTTAGTATTATTATTTTCCTGTTTATTTATTGTATAAATTATGAATAACATATTCTTCTCTCATTGTTGCTATTGCCATCAAGCCTAGTACACAGTAGTAAACCATGTTGCGCGATTTGTCTATAGACTATCTAGAGACACCGTTCTTTGTCTTGTCTAGCGTGTGACGATGTGAATTAGTCAGTCTCATCTTCGCTATTCACCACAGAGGACATTGTTTTGTGTGAAATATATTTCTATTTAGCAATTACAAGCGAAAGAACGCAAAAACGTAGAAGTTGGTGGACGCGCGAAGTGCTCGCGAAGAAGGTCCTATATTCGGTAATGCATAATTAAATTAAATGAAATTGGGCTGAAATATGCAATGGTTTTTCGGAATTTCACCTAGCTGACATCAACAGTTTTTGAATATTTGCTTCTGATGGTTAGGGAAAAAACAACCGAAACAACCACTCGGCAGCTTGAGATATAATGAGACGTGCCTCGTCTCTAGACGCCTATTGTCGTGCACACTATCAAAATGTTGCGCAACTTCTTTAACGCTACATAATGTCTCCCATTGCGTTCGGGAGGCTTAAGACCTGCGATTTTTGGTCTCGGGGCCGGCCCGTAGACAGGAATTTGTTTATAGACATGTCTAGGTTGACAACCTGAGGCGAAAATCTCAGAGACAAAAATCGCGCAACATGTCTAGTAGTGTGGTCTAGACTTTAAATGTGACACATTGTAATATTTCTCAATAAATAATTGGTGATAATTTGGATTTACATCATTCAACAGAATCATTTTTGAAGTGGCTTAGGCGCTCCTAGCACATTAATTTGTTGGTTGGATAAGACAGAGACGTCACGCTCGGTTATGTAACGCTCATTCCTGGTAAAGTTTGCTCGAGTCGACTAATTTTTGCATTTGGATTAAAATATCTAAAACAAAAATCGGAACGGCAAACTATAAGCAAATAAAATAATCAGCATTTTATCCTCTTTGTAATGAGCTATTATTCAAAATTTTATCTTGACAGGACGCCGAGTTTTTAGTCGAAATGAGAAAAATAAACGGTTTTGAACATTTTTATTATTTAACATAGTTGTTTCATTTTTTAGAATGTCATACAAATGACGATCAGTATTGCGCCAAATTTCCAAAATTTTCTAACATCATACGCATCCAATCCTTCCAATCCAAAGTCCTTCGAACAATAGTCGATGCTCCTTTCTATGTAACCAACAAAATCCTACATCATGACCTTAATATCCCATTGGTCCTAGACCTTATTCCAGCAAAACTCTCCGAATTTCACCATAACCTTATCCACCATCCAAATCCCTTAGCGCAATCCCTATCCAGCACCACCCATCCTTATTATCCTCCAAGAAGGTTAAAACGGCAGTGTCCCCGCGACCTTTTATAGTTTGTAAATATTGGAGTTCTGGCAATGGCCAGATTCTCCACTCACGACATGAGTGTATGTGGCTAAAGCACTCTTGCTCAATCTCCACTGGGCTTAGCTCCAGTGACGCGGTTGAGAGAGAAGTGCAGGGATCTCCTGGAGTCATGCTTTTCCCTCCACAGTTGGAGGGACAAGTCTGGTTTGGAGTTCTCTCGCCAGATTGTAAATATTGTATAAAGGTATGTATGTGTTCTTTTTATTATTTATTTAGGTTATTTTATTCTTATTTATTGTATATAGTATTATTTTTCTATATAATTTATTTTATTTATTGTACATAGAGTGTGAATGTGATCTCTGAACACTATTATAAATGTCGTTGAGACAGATTGTAATATTTTTCAATAAATAAATTTTTAAAACAATTACTGTTAGAAAAAATAATAAGTAAAATATCAATGAAGATCGATGTTTTAAGAAGCTACGGTATTTTAATGCTGCAATCTATATACCAACGGATATATGTCGTAGCATTAAGATGGCGCAGCTTCTTAGAAAATCGATATCTATTGATAATAGAGTGTGTTTTTGTGTATATTCATGTTGTATTATCCAGCTTATTATATCCACATATCTGCATTATTATGTTCCACAGTATGTAAAAAAAAAATGGAATAAATAAATAAAACTAATTATAAATTAGCCGACTCCCTAATAATTCTAGCTCATAGTTAGATGAGCTTAGCATTGATCTGAGCCTGGAGATACTAGCGGTGTTGGTAAAAGTGTAGAGCTAACATTCCCTGGGCGGGCACTCCGCCAACAGCTCTTCCGACATCTCTACATTCTGCGGCTGTTTTATTATTCCGACCTTTCTTGGGGCAATTTGTTAATGCATATTGGATAGTCGTTTTATCACAAGATTCTCCTTTCCTCTTTCCTTGTTTTAGAGAACCCTACACGGGCTCTAAATGTTGGACAATTCAATTTGAAATACCAAAACCAAAGGATTATTCACAAAATATTATTTGAATGAATTTAAAATATTGCGTGATGATAAGCCAGATCTAACCCTATTTCGCAACAACTAACAAACATTTTTCCTATCCGTAGTAGTCGCAAAACATTCTCTGACATACTTCTTGAGAGAAGTCATATCCTTTCTTTTTGGTCAAATCCTGTGGTTTTGGTATTTCAAATTAAATTATACAACATTTAGAGCCCTTGTAGGATTCTCTAAAATAAGGGAAGAGGAAAAAAAGACTCTTGTGATAAAACAAATATCCAATATGTTATAAGCTCAAAGTCGGGTCGAAAAAAATCGACTTTCGGATTACTTGCACTGATTAGCCTGGTCGCTATTAAAGCATCGTGGGGTTTCACTTCAATTAATGAATAAAAATTAGTGTATATGCTTTAGAAAACCGTATACGGGCCCTAAATGTTACACAATTCCATATTTAATGTGTATATATTTAAAAATATCAATGACGCAGCAAGTTTTTGTGAAAATCTGTACGCAGCTTTTGATTGAGAATCTGTATGCTTGTGAAACCCATAATCTATATTTATATTTTTCTATTTTTTTTTTATTATATTTTTTCTTTTATGGTGAAGGTAGCAGCTAGTTAAGGTAAATCGAATTGTAAAGAAATTTGAATTACTGAAGACCATGTATTTTCTTCCAGATAAATATGTATCTTGAACAATTTCAACTGGAGTACCAAAACCTTATTACTAAATGTTTATTAAAAAAAAATAATTAAATAAATTTTAAAAAACTGCGTGTCGAATAGCTAATAGATCTTGCCTTATTCCATAACAACTAACAAACGTTTTCTCAGCAGTTATCCCAAAACTTCACTTTTCTAACATACTTCTTGGAAGAAGCACGAAGTCAGATTTAAAACATCTTCTTTTCAGAGAAAAAAATCTCAATTTTATCGACATTGCTTTTCGTTGATTATTTATTTTGTCTGCTGGTTATTACAGAATCATGGAACTTTTTTTCTCTTCACAGAAGTCGCTAAACTCCACCACTATATTTTCGTCATTTTTTCAAAACACTAAAGAAAGGGGTTGCATGTTAAATTCAACAATAAGGACAGTATACATTACAAATATTAACATTGATATGATTTTCCTAACCCCTCTAAGTGCGTTGTTAGTTTTTAGTAAGTTTTTATGTGCTGTACCGAACTTGCATTATTTTTCATAAACCTAATTAGGATAATCCAAGTCAGGTAAAATTACTTGATTAAGGTAGCACCTCATTAATTAGGAGAGAAATACTACTGCCCCTTTTGTGTCTCATAATTATTTCCAGGCTCCACTGGCGAATAAATAAATAAAGGTGTTTTTACTCCTTCACCTGTCAAAATATTTTCTTGGTTAATACCTTCACAAAACTATTAAAACTCTTCATCCTTTCAATTAAGGTTCTTAGTCCACTTCAAGCACAAAAGGTCAGACCTTTCCGCAATTTAACCACCCGTCTCAGATAAATGCAGCTTTTGAAACGCCGAAATTCACTATATGGTACTTAATGACTTATTTCACTGGATTAAATAATCAGATGGTGAAACTAATTTAGTGAGATAAATAAAACTAATTTAGTGCGGTAAGTCTAACTGACATTCTATCTACTTGCAACGTTATAAAAGTAAGTATTTTGTTTAACTATAATGGTGTGCAAAAAGATACTATGTGTACATTTATTTCATTATTATATATATGTTAAATATTTTAATTAATTGTCAGAAACAGAATGCATATTTAGAATTGGAAATAAAAAAAAAGTAAATAATCAAATAGCTATTTTAGTGGGTTTTTTTAGTGAATCAGAAACTTCAAATTCGATTATCTCAAATTCATTAAAATGTAATGATTTTTTTTAATAAACCGACGATATGCACTATTTACAATGTTTGTTATTGATAACACTATAGCTATTAAAAAAAAAAGTTGAGAAACAGAGGAGAAAATGGTATTGAACTTTTTTTTTCCTTTCTTGTTCTTTCCTACTCGCCTATTAGGCTATACGGGATTTTCCCGGGCTGGAGGGTGAGGGCGGGGAATTTAAAATCTCCTCCAGCAGGCAAACTCGTACATTTTTTTTTAAATCTCATTACTTCGGTTATCTGGTTGCCGGGCAACTCGCGGTGCTGTGCACACACGTTAGCCCGTTCGGCCACCCCGCCCATTAATAATAGTATGAACCAATCTACCTTTGTCTATTTATATAATGACATTTCTCATAATTAATATCATGTTTCTCCCAAATTCATTAGTCACTTTCATCATTCCCTCTCCTTCCACACTCCTAAAACACCTCTGATTGCCTTACAATAAATAATTATAATTTAGTCAAAATGAAACTATAGATACCTTGAAGTAACGAAATCTGGCACTAACATTGACATTGTTACAACAACACACTTCATTTTTTCCACTAGTGTATTATCCTGCATTTGAGTTTTTTTATTGAGATCTATTATTTTCTGAGCTTTAGTATTAATCTAGTTTGTTGCGTTGATTAATTTTCTAAACGTTTTGAAAATTACAACTGGAAAATAAAACATAGAAATTATCTTGACGTGGATAGAGATTTCGGGCGATTGGCCAGTTTAAAAGAAATAATAGAAGTGAAACAAGAATAAGATTATAAAAATTTTGATTGTCATCTATCTAAAAAATTTCCAGACATTAAAAATAAAACTGTAAAAATTTAAGTAACATTCTCTCAATTATTTTAAACAACGCCCTATTCGTATATAATAACAACAAAACAATAAATAGTGAATTAAATCTGGCCTGTATTTTGGAATGAACAAAGGGATGAAAATAGGAACGGTGCTGGTTGGTTCAGTGGAGCCAATTCTATTCAACTTCCTATTTGTCGAACAAGCTCTATGAGATTGAAATCATGTTAACATTTAATTGAGTTCTGCATTGCGATCTCTAAACTCCTCCAAACAAAAGACCAACTTGTTCTTTAAGCTATATAACAGGGAAATTCGATAAAGATATTTAATAAAATCACTAACCAAGTAAACAGGAAACATTAAATTCTTATTCGATCTAAATTTCGTTGGCTTTGAAAGCAAAACTTCTACATCATTTATCCTTTACTAATAACATTTATGATCAACACAATGCTTGTAGATTAATGATAATTGCATCCATAATACATATCTGTTAGTATTATTATTTATAATAAATGTTAAAAAATAATACATACATAATATTTACATATATAATATAATATTTATTATTTTTTTACTAAATATATATATACCAGTGTACAGAGACATACTGCTCGTTTATGGGTATTGTAGCTGCAGCATTCCAGCGGTCGTATTACACTTCCTGAAAGCCCCTTTTATCATTGACCTTATTCAATTTTATCATTTTTTCCACAAAAAAGTGCTGTCTAATTTGCAGTGGTTTACTTAGTATTGTATTATCTTAAACAATGTTTGAGAAATCTCTTCTTATTCAATTAAAAACGTGACCCCACAAAATTGGTTTTAACTTCTTTTCCATTCGTAATCGTCTAATGCATCAAATGAACTTTTCTTTTGGAAATTTTGTATAGAATCAACCCCCTCCCCCTCTCTCCCAGAGTTTGAATATTAAGAACTGGGACACCCTATATATATATATATATATATATATATACATACACAATAATTATATATATATATATATATATATATAAAAATAAAAATGTAAAAGTTTTTCTGTTCAAAGCCGCAAAAAAATGTTTCGCTATAAACTGACATACTTGCCTGAAAACAAGCTGAAAAATGTTACGATTAATTCAATAATTTGTTTGACGATAACTTTACACAATTTTTGATTGATAATACCCATATTTATTTGAAAGATTCCTGAATTCCTGATTTGCCGACAAAATAAAAAAAAAAAAATCGAAATCGGACGGTTCGTTGCAGAGTTATGAACATTTACTACTTTCTCTTTAGAAAAGGCCATTTCCTTTTGCTTCCTCACTACTGAAGGTAGGGAAGCATTTTTTTTTAATGATTAATCGAAAATTTTATATATTACTACAGTAATTAAAATTATTATTTGAAGAAGTTATATGATTCTCCGTATGTAGGTCAATACTATTATCAAGTTCAACTCAGACTGTTTCTGATTATTATGAATGATGGCGTATTCACTCAGATGATTATGAATGTTCAATTTGAATCTTGAGAAAAAAAAAATCATTAGAATTAGTTTAAATTAAAGCCATTTTACAGACAAATTTGTTTCCCAACTTTTTAAAAATGACAGATGTCCGTTAGTATAAATCCGCTCATATATCAAATTCTATTTTCTTTCTTTTCCATTTTGCCAGACTAAGCCACAGCAGCGCGTGGCCGGGTAAAGCTAGTATATATATATATATATATATATATATATACTAGCTTATATATATATATATATATATATATATAGGATCACACTTGAAAAGGTAATATTAAAAGCAAATGAGCTCCACAAGCCAGATTGATAGGAGATTCATTCCTACTTAGATCTAAAGTATTATTTTGTAACCAAAAATCAATATATCCGTTCGGACAGTGGTGTAACAGAAGCGCTGCATGTGGCTTTGTTCATTGGAATTCAGCTTTTACGAATTATGCTTCAAATGATTAAGTTATGTCGCATATTAAGTAAAGTAACAACAGTTAATTGTAAATTCCCCTTAAAACGAATGTAGGCATTGAAGTAATGATAACCGTTCTATTTTAGATGGAAATTTAATAAAGAATACTTCTCAGAAAAAAAAATCCTTTTTTCACAGCTTGGTTGCAGATTATACAGCATATCATCGTTCTTTTGAAGACAAATTATATTTACTTTAATTCAATGTATTTTTTTCACTTGAATTAGTGACTTTGCGATGATTATAACATTAATTATAATGTTTAGGACTGGAAGTTAGTTTTTTTTTTATTATGTTTTGATAGTGTGAATTTGGTCGCTGCGTATATAAAGGGTATATAGGAAGTTTTTAAAAGTGGGTTAATGTAGTACAGTTGAAGGGTGATAAAAAAATCACAAATAATTTATGACTTTTTTTAATACTGAACTTATCTGTGTTTGTCCGATCAATACTCTTTAAATAGTTTTAATAATTACAAAATCTGCTTCATTTAAAGTTAATTTTGTCTAGTTTGCTACTGACCAATGTTCAATTACTTAAATCAAATATTTTTTTAAGTTATCACTTCCTATTCAACAAAAAACATGGCTCGCTTAAAAAAGCAAGAATCTTACATCATTTCCAACTTTTCTACTGAAAATTGGGGTATTGTTTATATAAACTTTTTTGTAGATCTTAACGTTTACTATCAACCTTTTAAATATTTCTCTCTTCTTACAGATATATATAAAATTTTGTTTCATAAATTATATAGAAGCCTCTCCTCTCTCATCTAAAATCACCATATTAATTATTATCACTTGGTTAATATAATTGTATCTTACATACAAACCTCAGAACAGAAAAATGTGTTCTTGCTCAAGTAATATTGACAGAATCTTGAACACTAAACCAGTCTAAGTTACGAACTTCGTCGATATATACGCCAATATCCTTCCACTACAAACTTGCTCATTACCTGTTCCAAGCCCTCTAACGGCATCGGCAATGTCAACCACATACCTGCCTATTCATATCTCTTTCCAACCTCTCTGTAAATCTTCTGCCTGGCAATGATCATACAACCTCTACTGGTTACCACAAAATAAATTGAACACGAAACCTCTAAAAATAATAACGAGATATTTGATGTGTAATAAAAAAAAAAATTTTACTTATATAACAAAGTCTATCAATAAGTACATCTTCTTGCCAAAGTATCCGGATTAAAATTTCAAAAAAAAACAAAACAAGAATCTGAGCATTAATTCAAAAGCTTTAACATTTGAACTATAGGAGCCGGAATCGTGGGGGTAGAGGGGCGAGAGGAAAGACAATTTCTGCTTTCTGCTTTCCCAACATTTTATGAAGGTTTTTTAAATATTTTGAAGACATTTACTTAAAAATAAATTATAAAATCTTCATTAAACCGCCTAGTTATGATTAAAATTATAATATTGGCAATAAATTATGACTAAGCTACTACTTTCTGTATGTATTCTTTCTCCTTCCATACATTCAGTTATCAATAAAATACATGTATACTGTTATCAATACAATACTGTTATCATGTTGCACTAGCCTCTAATGTTGCCCAAATGCGAGACCGAGACAAGTCTTGGTCTTGCAAACTCAGTCATGTTCATGGTCTTGGTCTTGCGCAAGAGTCTCGCAACAGTCTTGCAGTTACTTATTAGCTTATAGCTATAGAGATATTACTGTAATTTCTTGGATAGGAGAAACCTAATTAAGCCCTAATGAAAAATTATAGGAGTTAAATACAAAAGTATATTGGTTATACCAATTATTAACATATACTAAGATTGTCAAGTATTAGTAATTATTTTTCCTTAATTATTATTTAAAAAATCGATTTTTTTTACCAATCCTGGTCTTGGTTTGGACAGCACTAGATATTTATTAACATAACTAATGATAGATACTAATTACTACGGTTTACTATTTTTAAAAAAACCGTCAATATGGAAATAATCAGGATAATAAAGGTCCTATAAAAACCTAAAAAGTGTTTCACAATTGATCTGAAAGTAAATGTATAATAATTTTTTCATTATTCTTTTTAAATGTATCGAATCGGGTTTCCCAATAGTCCTTGCGTATTATCTGAATATGTTTAGAAAAATGTTTTTCTATATTCTGTAGCGCCAAAACAGCTCTTACATTAAAGACTTTCTTTAAAAACCATTAATTTTTCATTTGTAAATCTATGGAACATAAACGAAAAAAAAATGTCTATGCATGGTAAACGATTAAATGCAATATCTTGGAGTGACGTGTGGCATCAGTCCAATATATCAACAAAAAAAAGAAAACGGTATAACTAAGACTACTATACTCACATATTGCAGGATTTATAATAAATCAAAATTATATCATAAACTGAATGAGGCATTTGCCTACTTTAGCTCATTTGGACCAACACTTCACAGACATACGGTACAACCAAAAAGACAAAAATACTCAACAAACAACCACATCAACATAACTTTACATAAATACCTTCACATACCTACACCTGACTCGTACTTATTTTCGGAAGTGGAATCCTCATTTCTCTATCTTTCAGCTTTTTCTGTTGTTTCGCTATTAATTAATTCCTCCATAGCCCTTTCTTTAGATGCTATTTTTGACTCTATATTGCTACTCAAATCTTCAGATTTTAACTCTTAAAATGTGTAAATAACACCGTCAATAAATGCTATAAGACATTAATAGAATTAATTCATGTGCATTGGAGAATAAATTATGACTGAACTTAGAGAAAACTAAGTTATCTTCATATGTTCTAAGCATCTCTTTAATGGATTATCTTCCTTATTAACATTCTAATCAATTAAGATGGCTTCAAAATATTTTTTTATTATCATTTAACTTTTTAATTGAGCTTTTTTTAAATCGAATTATATTTTATATGATTCTATATGATCACTATAGAAACTCTACGAAAGATTGTCCGATATCTTACTTGGACACCAATACATATTGTTAAGGGAAAACAGCAAAATTCCTATTTGAATTTAATTTAAATTGAATATATATATAACAACACAGTTGCGATCTCGACCATACTGACTGTATATCTCAGACTCCTCCATTACTGAAGCGTAGACGCTTACGGAGATTTAAAAACTCACGAGGCTGGCCCGTAAGAAAATAAAGAATGCTACTGAATTCATAAACATAGAGTAAAAAACTACAGCGGCCGGCAAGGGGCCAAGAATGGAAGAGAGAAGATGAACAAGAAGACTGACCAATAGAAGAAAAGAAAAATCGCAAATATCCCAACCCAACAATATTTTAACAGTGTATAAATTCCAAAGTAAAGCAGAACAATTTTAAATCCCCACTTATTTAGTCCACTAACTTCTTTCATTTTACAGTCATAGCAATAAATTATATTACCAGCTATTGAAGCATAATTATTATGCCAATATCCCTGACAGCCCTGGAAGGGATTGGCATAACAAATTAAACACATATATTTCAATTATGAAACTATTGTGATTTAATCTTTCTTCTAAGTCAAAAATATTCTCCGTCTTTTTTATCCTAAATACTTCTTTTTACAGACACGATCTAACTATCTAAAGCGCGTTTGTGATCAATAAGAATGACATAATTTTTTAATATTTTTTTTAACTTTAGGTATGTAGCCGCACATTATTTATTTATTTATTTATTCAACGCTAGTCAGTAGTAGTAGTGTCTAGTAGACAATACGGGTGTCTGCAATAGTAAGATGTTAGGCAGGTCAGCTCAACATCTCACTGCTGCAAATGAATCTTGTTCTTCTGCTCTTTCTTCATTTTTTTTTCTCTTTCTTCATGGTTGCTTTCCTCATCCGTTTCACGCCAATGGTATAGTACCTCTTCCTCCTCTTCTTAAATTAAAATGGGCTGGCCCCACCGCGACTTTCCACCCGTACACAAAATCTTTGTAGTACGGGTAGTTTTCCGCAGTGACTAACTGAGGAAAATCGTTCTCTGTGAGAATGTAGAGACCGGTTTCCTTAGCCCTTAGTTCTTCAAAGGCGGTGCAGTCCACTATGATGTGCTCAGCAGTCTCCGGAACACCGCAGCTAGGGCATAGGGGGTTGATGTCCATCCCATGGCAATAAAGCTTTGCTCGAAAGCCCCCATGGCCTGTGAGAAATTGCGAGATCCAATAGTCTGGGACGATCCACCTTGCTTCTAAACGTGACCGGGCGGTGGGTAAGTACTTCCTTTGGGGGTAAGTACTTCCTTTGGGGGTAATCACCCACCGCCGGTTCCATTCCTCCAATGTGTCTTCCCGTATAATGTTTTTCCATTTGCAAGGATTCTCGTCAATTCTCATCTTAAGATGTTCCGGTAGACCTGCTGAGCCGTTTTTCTTAAACATGTGCTTCATCATATCTTCTCGCAGGAGAAGGTCGAGAGGTAGCCCTCCTGCTAATACCTGCACCGCCTCATGGGATACGCCCTGGGATACGCCTCTGGTTATTTTCTTAGCCCTGATGAAGGCCTAAACTTCAGGTCGAAACGTCGGCATATGTAAAAAATAAATATTATAATTTATTTTTTGCCTTCCTTTTTTGACTGAGCACCCCAACTATTCTTCTCTTCATTATTTTTTATTTCTTTTTAAAATATCCAGATTTTAACATTCTTAGGGTTTTAATAATGTTACTCAATTAAAAAAAAATTAATACCAAGGTGACAACAGGATATGGATGACGGATTTCTACAAGAGGTAAATAGGCGAGGTTAGAATATGAGCAGTTGAAACCGTGCAACAGAATATTAAGGCATAAACTGAGGCCATAAATTTTACTGGCTTAACGTAAATGAGAATCGTAAGGGAAATGAAACGGCAAAGTGGAGTAACATAAAACATTATGAATGTAAGGAACCTCGCATACATATTATCGCCCAAGTTTATAGCAACCAACCAATCTCATTAGCGAATATCATACTATTATTTTTTTAAACATTTTTATTGAATTTTATTAAATTCCGCCTCTATCATTAACAATAATATGTGATAAAATATCACATTTACAACATATTAACAAAAAAATATAAATCAATATAATAGAAAATATAAAATTATAAAATAAAGTTTTAAAATAATATATTAAATAAATATCTTAAATATAGGTGCTTCTATCCTAAAACTCTAGGGAGAAATAAGTTCCGATATCCCATCGGAAAAACCCTATTGAAAAGTCATCATAAATCAATTATTTTTTGGATTTTATAATTTTTTTTTTTTTTTTTTTTGCCTCTGCTCTGCAATGTCATTGGTAATACCTTCAAATTAAATTCTATTAATGTGTTCACCGCCTTTAGGAATGCTAATGTTTTTACCAGCATTTTCGTTGTCTTTTAAGTTTTTTGATAGGTTTGTTGCCATATACACATTTTCTCTGATATTTTTCAGTGTAGGAATAATGTCTTTTACTGTCCTTTGGACATTGCAGTTGTCGCAGTTTGGAGGATCAAGTCCTCTTAGTAGGTAGGCGTGCGAGAACTCACAATGTCCAATTCTTAGTCTGCAAAGAGTTGTTTCTTCTATTCTGGAGGATCGATAAGAGGTTTACCATTTTCAGCTGTGGAATTGTTTTCCTTCCTATTGTCCACACCCAAATTTTCCACACATTCATCTTAAGTTTTTCTCGTGTAGTCCTCTAAAGGGATTTTATTAATTGGCTCTATTAACCTTGACATGTAGGCTGATTGTTCGGCCTGCTCATTTCCAGTGACTTAGCAATCCGAAGGGACCCATTATTACCATGTTACCATTCCCTCTTATCAGCCACCAAACGTTTCTTACTTTTTTTCGCTAAAGTAGTTTTCGCCTGGTATTTTTGTATTGTTATAATTAATATGAGATAGTAATATCCAATTCCTCATGTTAGTACGAATTCTATTGTAAAGAATGTAAAATTCTCAGAAGCCAGGAATTTAAAATCAACAGAAAGAGAAGAATAGCAATAAAATATTTCATAATTTTATGTATTACCTATATAATATTATTTACAGAATCAAAGTTATGTTTTAAAAGGGGTAGGAGTTGATTCGTCAAGAATAAATTAAAACTTTCTGAAAAAAAAACAGAGAGAGAGAGAGAGAGAGAGAGAGAGAGAGAGAGAGAGAGAGAGAGAGAGAGAGAGAGAGAGAGAGAGAGAGAGAGAGAGAGAGAGAGGAGAGAGAGAGAGAGAGAGAGAGAGAGAGAGAGAGAGAGAGAGAGAGAGAGAGAGAGAGAGAGAGAGAGAGAGATTCTGAAGTACACTTTGCATAAATACAATTTACAGAATTCATATACAGCCCTAAAACTCGACAATCTATATCTATCTTCTATGCTCGGTTAAGAAGTACTAAATCCATTTACGAATTAGTATTAACGAAGATAAATAAAATTTTAATGAATGAATTGAACTGCTTCCATAACAAAATAGATTACATCAATCTCATTCGTACTTTTTTTTTTTTACAATAACAAAGGATCTAACGAAATCTGAGAATTTCGGAGGCAGCGGAAAAGCGAGATGGTCCTTCCTAAAATGCGATGGACCGGAAGAACAGATGGAGACTTTCTTTGATGTCCAATCAATTGCTTCTGCCTCTTCTCAAGTCCAGACAACGTCAAGGATTTGTTCTGCAAGTTGAGAAGCGGTTTTCTTTTCTTCCTTTCCTTTTTCTTTTTTGTTCCCAATATTCTTCTGGCGATTTAGACTTGATATCTTGTCGATTAGTGGGATAAAATATACAAGAAAATAAAATTTTAGATATTTTAATCACTCGAGGATTCTTTTCTCTTTTCTTCCTTACTTGAGCAATAGAATGAACAAATAAAAGAGATAAATTTATTTATAAATGTATTCAAATTGTGAAACACTTTGTTATCTAATATATTTTATGAAATCAGCTAAATGAAAATGTTTTTTCTAGTATTTTTTTTAAGTAAATATAAAATTAGAAAAACAAATATTTTACTTTATTAATATTATATTAAGCAGCTTTTTTTAAATTTTATTTCTCATGTCTAAACTGAAATATCTTTCAAATTTAACCATTATGTCGAAACTATATGTCGTATTGAATGAGATGAAAGCCACCTAATAGTAATTAGTAGGTTGATACCTCCAAATTAAAAACTTTTTTTAATATCATTATAAGTATTATAATAGTAATATAAGTGATATAATATTAGCTATTTAATGTAGTATGGTTTCTTTAAACACACCTTCTAAATGGTAAACACGAATTATAGTCGTAGGGGTTGGAAGGATTAACTAAACCAAGAAGTAATCACATTGTTTTATCTTTGAAGGTTTAACATAAAAAATATAACTGATTTTTATGCACATTAATACTTGAGAAAATAATAAATCTTCTCCACAGTATTAACCCAATCAGCCAACTAATTTAATAAATTATCAAGGCACAAATCTCGAAATCATTGGTAGTAGTAAATTACTTGTTTGTTATGATTATTTTTTATTTCCATGTTTTTTTTTCTGTGATTATAGTATTATTGGATATAAAAAAATTGTTTAAGGATTTATGGGTTGTAACTTAATCCATAAAAAATTTCATAATAATCATAACAAACAAGTAAATGAGTCAGAAAAACAAAAAAACTTTACAGATTATATTACGTCCCTTCTTTGAAACATAAAATTAAAAAAATATTTAATGACAATAATTGCGAGATAGAAACGTGTTTATATAATCAAAAAAAAATAAATAACTACCTAAGTCTGATGAAAGATGAAATAAATAAGTTGAAACAAAAAGATGTTGTTTAGAATGTAGATTGTAATAATTGTGAAGCCACATACATAAGCGAAACAAGACAAAACAAAGAAAAAAGAATGAACCAGCATTTTAATGATCAAAAACTAGTAAAACAGCTCTAGCCCATCATAGCATTATTAATAGGCATACATTTAACTTAGCACCAGCATATCAAATAATAATATTATATATATAATATTATATAATATAATATATAATATATATATATATATATATATATATATAATATATATATATATATATATATATATATATATATATAATATATTATAATACTATATAAGGAAACATATAGTACACATAGAAAGGTAATAGCGTCTATACTTATTATTAAACATAGTAAAAAAAGCAATAAAGTTTAAAACTGATGCAGCTAAGATAGGTAGTTATAGGTAGAAGATAGGTAGGTTATGCCTATCTAATTAACAAATCAGATATATAAAAATAAATAAAAGTTTATAAATAAATAAATAAAAATAAATAACTAGGCTCTCCCTAAACGATACAACATTATAATTTCAAGGTGATAAATTCAATATTGAAACTAGTAAAATACATAAAATACTAATAATAAAATAAAAAAATACATATAATAATTGCTTTTTATGAATGAAATATGAAAATAATAAATTAAAATAAATAATATGACAAATCTTATAAAAATAAGAGGATATGGGATGAAGATACTGGTAAGATTAGCATAATTTTGCTTTGTTTGCTTAAAGTAATATAAAAATATTATATTTATTGTATAAAAATATAAATAACGATAATATTATAATTTCTAATCTGAAGATGGGAAATGAAAGTAGATCCCGAAACGGCTTAATATAATAAAGAAGAATTGTTTTGGAAGAATAAATACTGTCAACAAAAATGCTTACTTATATGCCTTAGAAAATAAGTATCTCCCTTAGGACTATTGAAGAAATAGATAGATCCTTGAATTGTAAGAAGCAAGAGGATAACCGGAGTTAGGAATATTCGAGTAATTTCGTTTTAAAATATTTCGTGTTATTTGGTGTCAAATCAATATTGATTTAAAGTTTCCATATTACAGTCGAGTCTGCATTTACAGAATTATATAAATGGAACTATGAATTCAGAATCAGCACAGCTGACACATTCTGTATTCGTCGGCAACTCACGTAGCGGCAGTTGTTGACAGATACCCTGCTGCATCGGGCCTCACTTCCCAAGCTGGTAACTTAGCACTATCCAAAATGTTCAAGAAACTAGATAAATCACTTTCATGTATTGCGTAAATTTTAAATTTTCAACTAAACCATTAAGAGAACTTTTTCTGTTAATAGAAAAAAAAAAAGGAATTTACAGGTAATAGTAAAAAAAAAAAATTAAGCTTAGAATTAAGAATGACTACACAAAATGTTTATATAACTGCTTATTTTTTCAAGTAAATGTTGTATAATATTATTTAATTTGTCTAATTTAATATCATAGTGAGCAATTAAAAGGATAATAAAATATATTTATTGTTTTACTTTTATGAATTAAAACTTATATAGAAGAGAAGGGTGGTTAGGGTGATCAGAAAAAATAAAAATAGTAAAAACAAATAATTATACTTATTTTTATATTTGCCGACGTTTCGGTCCGAAGCTCAGGCCTTAATCAGGACCGGTCAATCTAAGAAGCGTGGAAAGACTTAATTTTAAATTATAATAAACAATTCAATTAAATTAAACCATCAACCTACAATTATAAAACTTATTCAACTATATTTTATTGAAATAAGACTGTTTTATTACTTACAAAGAATTTTAACATTCAAAAGTTGTTGAACTTATTTTATTGGTGTGATTAAGAACGTATTCCAATCCACTTTTTATGATACTAATATTAATATTTATAATACAGCTAAAATGTTAGATCTTTTTAAGAAGTTCCATGTGTATTGTAGCACGTATCGCAACACGCCACGTTTCGAACCAGAGACAGAAACATTCAACTCAACAAATTTTGTATACACTTATTTGAATCGACATACCTATCTCATTATCTAATAAAGTATATAATAAAACAAACGTAATAATTTATAAATTGCCGCCCAAACGATTTTTTTTTTTTTTACTATCCATTAACTATGAACATTTTTTATAATTTGTAGTAAATCGAAAACTAGTTTAACGTAGGTCTATGGTAGGAAAATTTCAACATTTTATTTATTTATTTTTTCACTACTTTCTATGAAAACGAATCGTTTCTTTCTTTTTTTTTAAAATACTCAGGAATATTATTTTACACGTTTATGAGTAACATTCCAATTTTTTTCTATAAGAAAATGTGACTTTAAATTATAAAATTTTACTATCGTGCATTTTTTTTTTTTAAATCATTAGAAATAATGATGAGGATAATTCATCACAATCCTGGAAAAAAGTATTCTTTAGTATGGTTGTTGTGACAGAATCACAAAAAATGTAAAAATATTTTTAGGAAGTGTTGATTTTATAGATCAAACAAAAAAAGTGCAAAACGATTTAATGTATACGAATGTACCATCTTCCGTTTGGTTATTACCAAACATCTACTCACTTGTATGTGTAATAAGAAATATATATGTTTTTATCATTATAAAAAAGATGTTGTCAAATAGAGATTTTAAATTTTTTCTATCGGTTTCTGAACAATATTTTGAAGATTGAAAAATACTTTTAAAAAATAAATAAAATTTGAATTATGTTGAAACTAGCCATTGATGAATTATTCGCCAATTTGCATTTTTAAAACACTTTTCAGAGACTAAATTTCAATATTTTATAATTTTTTTCTAACCCTTCGGTATCGGACATTCTCAATGAAATAGATTTATCCAGTTTCATATCTAGCCCTAGATAGAACCCTTACTCAAACAAAGTTGATAGGAATAGGTATAGTATCCACATCTGAACTGTTATGGCTGCCGTTCCATTTTCCAGAATATTGGTTCACTGGGAGCAATATCCGATACTCAAACGATTTCTACCTTATTTTTATCAATGCCTGGTAGAAGCTCTTTGAAACTGTAATAGTGAAAGTTCGAAAAAGTCACCCCTAATCTAAAAAAAAGTAATATAGAGGATTTTTATGATTTCTTTGAAATTATCTTCTTTTTGCCAAAGCCTTAATTATTAATAACCATCAATTTTTATACTACCAATGTCCGTAAAAATCATTTGATTTCAGAATTAAAGAAAAATTATTAAGCATCCTCTGCTGGAAATGACATACAGTTACTATATTTTATTCCAATTAGTCATTAAGTGACATTTCATAACCATCCATTACTAAGAATTTTATATTTGTTAAATCGAAACATTCTGTTGCTCTTGGAAAATTATTTGATATACAATAGGGTTTATTATTTTTTTTGGTACACATATTGTGTTTTTTTTATCGATAAATTAGGCGATAAAAGAACGTTCCTAAAGTATATGTAGTGACTTTTTGCAATAAACCAACGATATTATAAAACACTAATATCTCGGCTAGACAGATGAATCGCCAACGGGAATAAATAAACCAGCTTATATGTTTACATATATATGTTCGACATGTAACTTCATCCAGGACCCATTCCACATCATTTTAAAATGTAAGAGATGTGATAAATACCAAAAGATACACCCCATCATCCAAAACCATTTTACAATAAAAGAAAAAAAAATGTAGATAACCATAATTATTTATTTAAATGAGCCTATCAATACCTTTGGCAAAACAGAAAAAAAAAATTTAACGAAAACAACACATTTTACCAATTATTTGCCTATTTTTACTTCCTATTTAAAACGGACCATTTGATTGGAAAATCAATTGTTAACACAATAAAGAAAAATAAATATAATGTAGAAAGTCTGGACGTGGGAGTTGTGATAATCAATTGCACCTAGATCACCTACCATTCTTTTGTTTGCCTTGCATTGTATTTCCTTTTATTCTGAACTTAGCTTGGTCTCCAATGTTCTTATATACTCTTTTGTTAGAAAGAATTTATTTTCCTTCCTTTGTTAAACTGAGAAGTGCCTTCCTTTACATTTTTTAATTCTATATCCTCATTTTCTACAGCAAAACTTTTCTAGTCGTCAAATATTTTATTATTTCTTTAACCATTCCATTCATGCATTGTTCCATTCTTTAAATTTTTTCGTATAAAATAAGTACCTCAATTCATCAAAAATCAATTAATGATTTTCCAAGAAAAGAGATATAACTTGTTTGTATTTTCCTTCTTTCTTTTTTTTTTACATTATTATTTAACTCACATCTATCGAGAATACCAACAATCAACAAAGTTAGTGTCAGGAAGAAGAGTATGGAGTAAGTCATTGAAAGGCGTTAGGGAGTGAAGTGCCCCACGACGTCTCTACCAATCTTGTTTAATATCTATAGTTAGTAGAGGACATTGGGCGGGGTTACCGAACGGATTTCCGAGTGTGCACAGCAAGCTGACATTTGACAGCAAGCTCACCCCCTGATCCGGGAAAACCCCGTATAGCCTTAAAGGGGAGAAAGGGGAGGACAAAAAAAAAAAATTTAGTAGAGAAGATCCCTCATCTACTTTCTTATGAGCCCCATTCGGGTGCTATCAGGCATATTGGTTGAGGCCATACCTTGAATCAATGAGTTGGTAAGTCCGTGTAAGTTATTGTGAAATCTTTGTAGTATATTCGTATGTGGTCGTTAACCGTTAGCACCTGTAAGTATTTATATAAAGTAATGTTACTAACGTACCAAGGAGCTTTGATTAATGTACTGAAAGGTTTGTAAGTCTTTTCGGCTATCCCATATATCTGAGAAGCATAGGTTTAAATAGGCCTAGTAAGTAAGTGTATGAATTCAATTTTAGACTAAATTTTAATTTCGAACGTCTTGAAAGAAGTGAATATAGTAGTGGTAGTCTGAGGTTGGTTTTGTTTTGTTTTTGATATGTGGGCCTCATGTCATTCTTATATCAAATGTCAGTCCAAGATATAGAACTTTATCTGTCACGTCGAAGAGTACAAGTAATATGTTATGATTTATCTTGAATTATAAAGTCTTGGTTGGTTCACTGTTTACCAACGATACATAACTTATATTTATTTAGTAAATAATCAATTTCATTTCATATATTATTTTTAACAAGCTCGTATTTGTTTTTCCGGAACGATGACGATGGTCTTAGTTTTTCTTCAATTAATTTATTTCTGCCCATCTGCTGCTATAATCAATCGTTTGATTGATCGTCTTGTCGCTTTCAGTAGCTCCAGACATCACAAAAAAATTAAAACAGCTAGTAGATTTGGAATGATTTGTACTTGTTATGGAAAGGTGGTGCTGTCGGAGTAACACTGATAGTTGTTCATCCTCACCGAATGGTCTTGTAATCTCATCGGAAACGACAGCTCATAAAAATAGTTTTCAGGAGTTTTCGTAAAATAGGGATTCTCACATAACACTATGAAGGGGTAACATGTGTAAGGACTAGTAGAGTAAACTAGTGTGAATTGTTTCTCTATAAAACAGATTTTTTTTTCAGATACTAAGAAACAAAGACGGGCTCCTAAATTTCCATTAATGTTACACACAAGGTGTAAAATTCTCCGGTTTAACTGTACTTAATAATTAAATGGCAAGTTTTATTTCTTAAACAAATTAATTTTTTAATTTAATAATGTGGGTTTTTAATGTTTTATTATACAGGGAATATGACTACGGCGGTCAACAACAGCTATTAAGAAAATTAACTCTGTTCATAAAGTCCGGAAGTTAGAAATTCAATACAGGTTTATAAGAAATACCACTAAAATATAAGTAGATTTATATTGTGTCTTTTGAAATATAGATAAATTTTACATTGGTCGACCTTGAAATAGATGTCAATTAAAGCAATTATTTTTTTGTTTTTTCGCTCCTGTGTTTCACAATTATTCGCGCAGTTTTCTCCCTTCAAAGTGCTTGTTCTGAAAAGATGGCCACTCTGGAAGCGAAATTCTCGAATTCATGAATACATTTAAATGAATTTGTAAGGAAAGCAGGAGATAGAGGGCCAACCGCATTATAATGGTTCAAATGCAAATCCATATAGTGATTGCTATGTCTCTACAACCTTACTGTAAGAAGAGCACCCCATCCATAACTGATATTTTTTAAAAATGCTATGATGATTTCCAAAATTTCATGACAAAAACAACTCTTGTTCTATGGCATTGTTTACGAAAAACATGGAGAAATGAATAAACAGATAAAAACATGATGTATTACTTCAGAGCATATAAATAGGATTTAGACCTCTAAGCTCTATTTGATGTTGATGAATCCCGTCTATTTAACACCGGATTATAAAACTATTAAATTCGTGACAGTGGCTTTATGATCTGTTTGAAGATTAGGAGTACATTAACCTAAATTCTAACAAAGAGGTACCTTTGGCAGGAGAGGAGCTAACTAAAAGACGGAGTAGCCGAAACTAATTCGAATGGATGAGAGCGCCCAGCCAAAGGATGTGTGACGACTGTGAAGCCTTTGATCACCGAGCTCTAGTTTGGCCTCTTTGCACCACTTATTACATGCAATGTCCCCAACTGAATTGTTTATTTGCTATTTATTTTAAATTAACTTTACGGTTAGTAAAATAAACTGGTAGTTTAAATATGGTAATACCGAATCTGTGCCCTTAGGTAAAGGACCAACCTGCATAATTTTTATAATTAGAATTTTTTTTTCACATTTTGAATAATAAAATATTTGAAATTTAATTTCATTAATACAGTTTAAATAAAGTAAATTTCATTTTTTTTTTAAAAAATAATTATTCAGAAATATTACAATCTGTCACAATGAAGGACATTACTAATAGTGTTAGAAGAGGTCGTCCTCACGCGGCTGAGGATCCGACATACTAGACTGACACACCTCCACCTTATAACAAAAGATCTTATCCCAAGATGTCAAAAGTGTGACCAGACATTAACTATAAAACATATTTTGGTAAAGTGCCCTTTTTACACCACAAGGTTAAAAGATCTCGTAATACCCCAGAATATATCAGCATCCCTTGGAAATCAAAAAGAAATCCTTACTAAAGTTATGAAGTTCCTAGACAATGAAAACATTATAAACATATGACAAGTTTATAGCTAATGATCCTTTGCAGATTTATTTATTATTTTTTTATTTTAAAAATTCATTGATTAATTTATTGATTTTATTGCTATTTTTTTGCTTATATATTTATTTATTTTATCTTATTATCTATAAGTGTATATTATTCTCATTATTTATTTATTTTATTCCATTAATTTACTTTGTTTTATTTTTCTCTTTTTTTTTTTTATTTTATCCTTTTTTTTATTTTTTTTTTCTACCAACCACCTGAACAGTATAAAAGTAGTGTTATTTAGTTGATCGGGCGCTGATGACCTGGATGTTTTGCGCCTAGGCATCGAAACAAACAAATAGTGTTCAGAGAGCACATTCACACTCTATTTGCAAAATTAAGGATATTATTTCGGGATCAGAGTTGGATGATAAAACTTCATTAATAAAAGTCAATTTAATAAAACTGGCCCGTGAGAATACCCTCAGAGGGGAACCTGTATATTAGAAATGTAATATATCATCAGGATAAAGTGAGAACAATAAGTAGATTAATTATTTATGCATTTTAACTCACAAGCATAATATTTATTGTTGTAGAATAGAAGTACATAAATGGTAGAACGAAATTAAAAAGTAACAATTCCATATCATAAAATAATAATTTAATGTTTAAAATTTAGACAATAACAAAAATATTGACATTGAATTTCGAGCACATAAAAAAAAATATAACAAAATTAAATAGATTAAAAACAGAAATATTTAAATATAAGAAATCAACAAAGACAAGTTATTATTAAGAGATAATTAAATTTTTATCAAAATTCATGTAAGTTAAAATAAATAATAATAATCAACATGAAAAATGACAAAGTATACATTAATATAAAAAAAATACATCAAATAATCAAGTCAAATTAATCAATAATTAATAATCAATAAGTCAAACCGCCTAGAAACTTTGAAACAACAATGAAATCTAAAAAAATGTGAAGAAAATCTTAGAGACTATAAGAAAGAGGAGGTTAGTCTGACACAATGCATTGAATGAACAAAACCAGATTAACCAAAAGGATATTCGATTACCTGTCAACAAGAAGACAACGAGGGCATGAGTTAAAAAGTTGTAAGATCCAACATCCGGGAATTCCTGACCTTAGATAGGGATACTTTTCGGACTATGGTTTGAATTGAAATAACTGCGAGGGTTGGAAGAGCCTGGAAGATGAATTGAAGCAGCAGTACTGGAAAAGAGTCCTTATAAAGGAGTACTGGAAAAAGAGGAAATTTCATACAGAGAAGAGAGGATATTGCCTGATCTAACTTGGTCAATTTGCAAAAGAGCAAAAACAAGAAAAAAATAATAAGAGATACCTCCTTGAGTTATAAAACTTTTAATTAAATTTTAAATATAAATAACTGTATTCTTTTTATTTTAACATTATAATATTTTAATACTATTAATGTTATGCCAGTTCAATAGTTCTCTAATTTTAAATTAAACAATATCTCCGTCTCCCTCTTCGACAAGAGCCATAAGCACATTGGTGTTCACAGTTATTGAGCAGCTAACGTTGTGAGGACTCCCGTTGACACCCAACATGCTGCCTCGGCATGAATAAAATATGCTCTACCGCCTCCTCTAACTCCGCAATTTATGCTGAATTTCCTGGTAAAGTACACTGAGGGCATGGCCGATCCTCTCGGTCGGCTCAAAATATCTGTAGATTGAAAAATATCCTTAGTGAAAAAAGGAAAGAGATGTATTGAAGTATGTTTGTTTGATAAAAAGTTTACAAGTCTATATATATTTTTTTATTTATTCATGATATTTAAAACTGTATTAAAATAAAAATACATCTAGTAAATGTGCACTCAGGAGATAATAAAAGCATAAACACGCTTGTTGCGAAACTACCCACTAGATAGCACTCTAATATTAAATTTACATAAGTCCTCACTGCTCCTTACTTTGTACTACAAAATCATCCATAACGACCTTAATGTTCCTTATGTTTCTGACCTGGCCCAATCCAGATACCTATCCTTCCATAACAAACTTCAGAACCATCCAAACCCTCTTGTTTCTAACCTTGCTTCCTCTTCGATCCCTGACAACCCTCAGAGGCGTCTGAAAAGAAGATGGCCTCGAGATCTCCTTTTGTAAATATATTTTTAGAGTGCTACCAATGGGTAGTTTCTCAACATGTGATTTCATGCTATTTTACTCCTTTGTTCACATTTACTGAATGTATTTTTACTTGTAATACAGTTGTAAATATCATCAATAAATAAATAAAAAAAAGAAATTACATAAGAAGATCACGAGGCCATCTTCTTTTCAGCCGCCCTGGAGGGTTATGAGGAATCGAGGAAGAAGTACTTAGGTAACATAATTATTAACTCTGATAAGATAGATGCTGAGATTTGGTATAAAATATCTAAGGCGAATCAAGTATATCACCAGTATCCTCAGCTGCCGTGAAGTAGATAAAAATACCAAGATGCGCAACTTATAAGTCTGTATACCTTCCTATTCTCACTGTCAGAAAGCTGGACTAAGTTGGACAAACATTATAGTCGCGTAACAGCAGCGGAAATGCGATTCCTACGTAGATCGGTGGGCAAAACTAGGAGAGATCACATTAGAAATGAAACTATATTTTTCCAAGTCTTCAGAACCAAAAGGCCTCCCTACATCCTGGAACTCCTTACTCTGCGATCCTCTATCCACTCTCTCAATAGTAGGTCTCAACCTATAGACTTATATATTCCCTCCCATAAAACTTCCTCCTTCAGCAAATCCTTCGTCATTCGTGCTGCTTCCTTATGGAACTCACTTTCTACCTCCATGCGTCAATCCTCATCCACAAATTCCTTCAAACAACTCCTGTTCCAACACCTACTCCACATTCAAACTTCCCCTAACATGTAAAATTACTTTCATCTATACAATGTTTAATTTCAATTCATTGCACAATTGAAGTAACAATTAACAATAAATTGGTTGGTATTTTTATTATGTCAGACTAAGTTACATAAATTTGTAACTCTGTTATTATTCTTAGGGGACAGTAGTCCCAGAATAAAATTATTTTTTCATTTCCATTTTTCATTCATTCATTTCATATCAGAGAACAGCTGAAAGTGCCTGAACTCAAAACCACCTCGGAGAACAGGCAATTAAGGTAGTTTCTACATGTCTGCCGCAAGAACGAGAACATGGATCCTATAAAGATATTAGAGGCTCGACCTACAGGGGAGAGATCACGAGGGTGTCCCAGAGTCTCATATAAGGAGTTCACGCAAACCCTTCGACCAAATAAAGCGGTTAAGCAGAGACCAGGAACAGTGGCTGCGCTGGATAAAGGCTCCTCGACGCTATAAATGGCATTGTGAGGAAGACAAAGAAGAAGAAGAGGATGAAGCAAGATTTCAAACAAGAGGGTTCGGATGGTTCTGAAGTTCGCTATGGAAGGATAGGTATCTGGATAGGGCCAAATTGGAAACGTATGGAACATTATGGTCGTTATGGATGATTTTATTTGTGACAAAGTAAGCAGCATTGTAAGGATTGGATACGAGAGGAATTCGATGTTTTAGTGGAGCCCTAAAGCTCAATTCAAGGCCTTATCATATTCATGTATATGAGTCTTTTGTAATTAACTGAAAGCTTAGAGCGTTTGTCTAACAAGTGCTGGATTAGTCGGAAACTGGGTGCAATTTCTTGTTGTTTCAATCTTTTATGAGGGTTCCAAGTGAACCGTTTGTCCAGGTTGAGTTCTTGATTTGTTCAATTGGGATAAGTGGCTAACTGCTTAAGGATGCTATAGGACAGGAGGTCATAGATTTGCGAGGAAGGGTATAGGTAATTTGATGGGATTTATTGAAATTTATTTTAACTGTCCAGTTTTTACAGCATTCTTCACGGTCTGTGATATGTGATTGAAGAGTATGGAATGCATTTGATGGATTATTAACTGATAGGTTATATGTGTCATCTACAAGTGTATTAAAATACGAAATTGGCTACGTCCCTCATTCAAAATTAATTCAATGATCAGAGGAAGCACTAAGTGACGACGTAGAAACACAAAAACAAGCAAAATTGAGGAAAATACTAAATGCGTATTCTTTCAAACACTAGCTGACATAAAACATGACAAACAGTTTTCAGTGGGGGAACACTGCTCAAATAAACCAAGTTGAAAAACTAGCTGTTTTTAATACCATCGATTATATCCTACAATCTGCCAATTATGCCTCTCCTAAACTATTCAAAATATACACTGACAACAAAATTCTAATAAACAAAACATCATGAATTACTGACTGAATAAATTAAGCAATATATATTTATATCTTCACAATTTGGGTGTAAAACTTAAACTTGAATGGGTTAAGGAACACAGCGGGATCGCACACTTGGTCGAGGTTTTTTCCGGAATCACCCCAGTGTTTAACTGAACATTCTTCCAGCTCCTTTATTTGTGAAATAAAGCACCAGAAAACTCGGGCTAATATGTATTTACTATGTGTATCAAAGAAAAATATTTGTATGGATAACACACATTTTTATCCCAAATGAATCCCATTGTCAATAAAAATTGTAGAATCGTTGTTGTTTCAAGAATAAATAGCAAGCTTTCTCACCAATAAAAACTAAATCGATATCGGTATTTGGTGGTCGATAGCATAAATAGTATCCATAAAGTCAATTCCGCTTTTAAAATCTTAGATTCTTAATATTTTAGAAGTTCTTTCTTAATGAATGGGCAGAGCATTAACAACAATTTCATTCATAACCATGGCTCTAAGAAAAAACCTCAACGATGCCAAACCACATACTTTATTACTTTACTATTTCAGTTCTATTTCACACCATATGTTTAATGAAATACTAATATATTGTGCAGTATTAGACATTGAAAATGTAAAGTATAAGAAGAGGTACAAATTATCATTTTATATTAAAAGAATCTATGCTTGGATACAATTTAGTTTACTTGAAATATTGATTACAGTTAACATCTAATGTTTTTGTTATTTCTTAAAGACATTTACAACTGTATTAAAGGAATACATTTAGTAAATTTGTACACATGGATATAATGACGTGAAAACTCTTGTTGAGAAACTACTCAATGGTAGCACTCTAATGATATGCCTACATTAAGAGGTCACGGGGTCATCTTCTCTTCAGACGCCTCGGAGGGTTATCAGGAATTGAAGAGGAAGCAAGGTTAGAAACGAGAGGGTTGGGATGTTTCTGAAGTTTATTATGGAAGCATTAGGTATCTGGATTAGGCCAAATTTAAACATAAGAAATATTAAGGTCATTATGGATGGTTTTATTTGTTTAAAGTTGATTTTTTTTTTTTTTATTGAGAAATAATACATTGAGGGAGGAGTTTTTATTTGTAACAAAGTAGGGAGCATTGAGGATTTTACGAAAGATTTTGAATTGTAAGGATTGGATACGAGAGGAATTTGATGGTTTAGTGGAGTTCCTTAGTCCAAATAGGCTTTATTATAGTCATGTATATGAAGTTGGAAGTTTAGAACGTTTATCTTACTGTGCTGAAGTAATCGGAAACATCGAGCGGTCTCTTGTCGTTTCAGTCTGTTATGAGGATGCCAAGTTAGACGTTTGTCTAAGTGGAGTCCAAGGTATTGGATTTGTTCAACCAACAGAGATAAGTGGAGTATTGTAATAGGGAACTGTAAGACAGGAAGTCATAGGTTTACGACGAAGATTAAAGGTAATTTGGTGGGATTTATTGGAATTTATTTTATTTCCTCAGTTTTGACACCATTCTTCGAGATTTATGATGTGTGATTGAAGCATTTGGGATGCAATTGATGGGTCATTATTTACTGATAAGACACATGTGTCTTCGGTAAACGTGGTGATGACAGTGTTGGGATAGGTTGGGATGTCTGGGATGAACTGTATAAAGGATAAGATACTACCTTGAGGAACACCAGCGGGCTGGGAAAAGAGGGATGAATAAGCGTTTTTCTTATTTAATTTAAAGTATCTATCAGTAAATACATCAGTAGGAACGAATAATGTGGAAGTATGTAGGTGGTAGGAATTTTCGGAGTTTGTATAGCAGTCCCGGGTGACATATAAATTTAAATCCAAATTATCTTGAAAGTATTCCCTCTTTTTATTTCTCAAATAATATTGAAAAAGGATTGTTTACCAAAGCTATACTAAATTTTATATATCATAAAAAATAAACTATAAAAGAATTCGGTAATTACGACAGGAGAAAAAAAAAACAAGTTTTCCCAGGAGAAAACAAACTTCTAGGAATAATATCTCGCTAGGAAAATAAGGTTTAATAAAAATGAATGTATAATATATAAAGTCGTAATGTAATGAAGAGTGACTAAAAAAATATGAATAATAATTTCTTAGAATTAATGTTATTTAATGGAGCATGGAAACTAATGAAATTTTCAAACTAAATGTATTTTTATTAAGAAATAATACATTTGGCTTCCTTTAAGGGCACTGAATATTATAGCTGAACGAATCGTCGTTCTGGGATTGTTTAAAAACTATTTTACCTTACTTTTGTGAGAGATTCTCATGTCGCTCAAAATATTTCAAGCAATATTTACGGGTTGATAAAACATATGATAATGAAAAAAATGCGTATGAAAAGAAATGCCATCTTCTTTTTATACGCATTTTTCCCCTTATAATTTAGAAATTGTAACAGACTGCTACCAAAAGTTTCTTCAGAAGTCATTTCTTTATTTCGTCACATTTATCAAATGTACTTCCATTTTTTTACAGTTCACAAATAATGATAATAATAAAAAATCTCATTTCGAACTTGTACAGAATAAATTATGTGGTATTTTTCAAAATATTTATAACCCCTCGAAGCATAGATCCTTGTCTTTCCTACCGACACCGGTCAAGATCTGTGGATTAGGGGTGATAAGGGTCGGCAGTCTGACTTGAACCGACACATCCTTACTCAAGGATTCCAATTTGTTTCCAGTTCAAGCTTCTATTATGTATAGCATTCAATCTCAGAATCTAGACAAGATACAATGAAATCATTTCTTCATTTCGTTATATAAAACTTTGAAACTAGCTATTATATTTTCAACATAAAAATATTACCATCCTGTATTTAGCAGATTTGATATAAAGTTTATATATTCAGAACAGAGCGATAATTTCAACAATGCTTTGGTGCCAATCGAATCTGAACAATTGAAACGTTTATGGATATCTTTAATAAATTCTATCCCAACAGTTTGTGTGAAACTTGTTACGAAAAAAGTTTTCAAATAAATGTTCTAAGAAACCGTTACTTGTTTCATGGTAAAAGTTTTATGTATTTTAGTTCCTAGAGTTATAATTTCTCTTAAATGAATTAATAGATTTTAATAAGGCGTTTTTTTGATCAGCTAAGAATATAAATAATTTTTTTAGATCGACTTTATGACGGATAACTGAACTTTCAAATAAAAGTTGTTATTTTATTTTTATTTTTTTATAAAAGTTCTGTAAAAAGTTTACAAGAAAATTTGTAAGGAAAAAGTTCTAGTTCCGAAATAACGGAAAAAATGAAAATAAAGATTCCAGTCAATCCTGTTTAAAAATAAAAGTTATAACATCATCCCAAGCTCTGTTTAAATGAAACAGTAATGTTTTGTCAATCAAGTAATAAGAAACCACGCCAAAGCAAGACAAACACACACAGTTGATCATCAGAATTCAATCATGAAAAGAGGGACAGTATCAAAATACCCTCGTCGTGTATCAATCAACAGCGTCAACACGACCCTTATCAGTAATGGCTTCTGATATGGAGCCACTAATTACAGATCGGGTGGCATACAAAGATGGTATCGTCTCCACAATCGCCCCCTATATCATCCGTTATATATCGCCGCATACATCGTCGTCACCGATACAATAATTTTTTTTTCTACGAAGATTTACTGTCGAAAAAAAAATTAATGGAATAAATAAACATTCTTATCGAAGATAAACGATTAAAACAACTTTAACACATTTTTATAAATATGTTTAAAACTAATTTTCCTAAGTTAAAGGAAACGCATAATGGATATTTCTTTCTTCATTGTTATGCCAGTGTAAGATAAAAATGATTTTAATAGAAACAAATAAGTGTTCATACATCAGCTTTATTTCCAACAAATCAAGTTGTTGAATAATGTAAGGTCATTTATCCTGAAGAAAAAGATTTCCAATTTCCTAAGTAGTGCCGAGTCGTATAATGGCACTAATCAATAACCTAAGTTCAATTTATCGACTAGAAATAAAATCCATAAAACAAATTACTGTTCTTACTACTTTAATCTTTTAAATAACCAGGATATGCATTCATCTCATTGTTTATTAGGTTTTATCCATCGTTTGTACACAAGCATGTGGGTATTAAAAATTAAAAAGATATCATAAAAATCAGGTAAAGACGACATTATGATAATAAAAAAATATAAAAGATGGAAAGTATACATATGATAACTGTAGCATAAATACAATAATTATATAAATATAATAGTGCGTCAAGAATAAAAGATAAAAAATTAAAATGTCTATTTAAAAAAAGTAAAAATGAATTAACTAAATGACTAGTATAAATAAATAAGAATTATACAAAAAAAAATAGAGATAAGAATAACTGATTTTTCTGAATTATGAAAATAATAGAAAAATAACAAGAACGTTGGTAATTTTATTTTTCAGGCGAATGGAGATGTTGGGAAAAGAAAAAAAAATCTGTGCCACTAAAACTCATAATTTGTAAGAAAATACTATTTCTTGGACAATGGGAGTACAAGGAGTTCATCTTATCCAATCAAGATACCCAATTTTATAGAATTTGAGAGTAACCTAGGAAGGTCCGACGACTCTCGGTTCAGTTCACAGTAACAGACTAAATAATTCATAATTGGTAAATGGTTGACTGTCGTGGATAATGAAGAGAAGAATAGTTGGGATGGTCAGTCAAAAAAGAAGGCAAAAATAAATGATAATATTTATTTTTACATATGCCGACGTTTCGACCTGAAGTTCAGGCCTTCATCAGGGCTAAGAAAATAACCAGATAACAAGGTATGGGAAACATAAGTAGTAGTGGTAAAAAAATGAAAAATTATAAAAAAAAATAAAGTAAAATGAAATTGTTAGAATAATGATAATCTCTTAGTTCTTACTATTGTCAGTATTCTAACAATTTCATTTTACTTTATTTTTTTTTATAATTTTTCATTTTTTTTACCATCACTACTTATGCTTCCCATACCTTGTTATCTGGTTATTTGCTTAGCCCTGACGAAGACTTCAGGTCGAAACGTCGGCATATGTAAAAATAAATATTATCATTTATTTTTGCCTTCTTTTTTGACTGACCATCTCAACTATTCTTCTCTTCAGAATAAATAATTATTATTGGCCACAAACGGACTCGTACCCGAACCTAGAAAAGCAGGAGTTAAATAGTTACTCCTTTCTCTCATATACATATCACATGGGTTATTCTTTTAGAAAGTGACAGTCTTAATAAAGAAGTAAAAAAAATAACTCTTCATTCAATTCCCAAAAAAATCGAACAAGAATATGATTTTTGTGCAAAACAGTAATCAACATCGGGTTATCACCAAGTACTTCACAAAGGTTCTAGCTTGAATGGCACTGTCTGCAACGGGCTTGACATCGAACAACTTCTCATTGTCAAACTGATATCGATCTGCTAGAGTTTCTATTGGTAAGAGACAATCCAGAGCTTCCGGCAAATGTTTGACCTAAGAGGAAATCGTATACCTGTTAGGAATCGAAAGACTTCTAATGTCAGAAGCAAAAAGTTGATAGTTCCTATTCAAAATATATCACAATTCCCTTATACTATACTTATTTTATTACATAGAAATTTCTACTTATAGGAATTTGATTCATTATTTCAGAAATTTAATAATTTAAGTTATTAAAAAGATTATTATGCCTTGAAATGATCATAAATAAATGATTATTAAATAAATGCAAATCATTGTTGATGACAAAAATAATTCAGTGGTACTACAAAAAAAAAGAAAAAAAAAACTGTAATTATACTATTGTTATATTATAACACAATGGTTTGTTTTTTTCAAACAATTTAATTTCAAAATTAACATTAATTTTCATGTAACATAACAGTCCGTGGTACAGGCCCATTTTTATCAAATTATTAACATTCGGCTAAAACTTCGTAAATAACTTCATCTCATCATAACCAATAAATGTTTTATTTACGAAAATTCTCGAAATCGGAGCGTTTCCAAGCTGGAGTTATATTTAATATTAATTATAATAATATTAATATTATATAATATTTAATTAATTTATACTTTGTATATTTAATTAAGGTATTAAAAACTCGTAAATACCCATTTCCTTTCTACTTGAATCGTAAGGCAACTTGAACACAAAGTCGAGAAAAAAAGGTTCCCTTCAAAAATATTGGGCCGTTTAGCCTATATAACCTCGTTATTTTGATAATTTGGGGTTGTAGGTTACGCCAAACGGCTCAATACTTTTTGAAGGCCACCTTTTTATCGATTTTGTGATCACATTATCTTACGATCCAAGTGGAAAGCAAACGGGTATTTACGAGTTTTTAGTACCTTAATTAAATAGACAAAGTTTGCCGACCTCGAGATTGAAATCGCCACAATTCCAAGAGTTTTCATAAATAAAATATTTGTAGGCTACGATGAGATGAAGTTATTTACGAAGTTTCAGCTGAATGTTAATAATTTGTTAAAAAGTGGTCAGTACCATGGGCTATAAAGGAAAATAAATAAAAAGGGAATCCTAACATTGGTCTAAATAAATACTGAACATTGCTTCAGTTGATGTAAAACTTTCAAAAGATGTAAGTGGATTATATAATAAAATATTTAGGACACTATATATCTGTATGAAATTGTCCGATTTCAACGATTTTCTATGATATTTCGTACATTTAAAAAACCTGATTATAATAATCACAAAAAAGTTTATACTTCTTGCGTTATTCGAAAATCTAATTTCGCTACCCCTCGTAACCTTTTTCCCAGCTTCTTTTGGTTGAAGTACGTTATATAGATGAACTTAAAAAGCATCGAGGAGAAGACTTATGCCAACTTTCATTGAAATCGGTACATTCGTTCAGGAATGTACCGCCACAGGTTTTTCGGCCGCCATCTTGGAAGGAAAGGGCGGATAGAAATGTCGAGGTATGAGGAACAACCTCGGGTGACCTCTGGCTATGATTCCAAATCTAAAAAAAAAAATCGGTCCAGTAGTCTCGGAAAAAAGTCGCGGACGAACAAAATTGTTGTATTCGAATTTCGAATTCTTCGTATCGTGAAACGTAAAATCTTAAATTTTGGGGGAGGGAGAGTAAATTTTCGACAATTATAATGGTTCGTTATAGAAAATAATAAACCAAAAGTAGTAAAGTACTGTTAATTTTGTTTCAACCTTGGCAAATTGGAATAATTTACGAACTTCAGCATTCCCAATTGTAGGTAAACTAGTTTAAGCCGTTATGGCATAACTAGCAGCTATCATTTGCATTTGGAATGAGAATTTGAATTGGTTGAGATTGTGGAGCCCTCATATTAGAGGGTAATAAAATCACCATCATAATACAAACATTATTGTGAGAGAGATTGGGAATACGCGAAACATCTTGCAAGCAAATACAACCTATTAAAAACTAACAATTCCTTCTACCTCAAATGAATTTCGAATTCGTTGTTATCATTAACTTATAGCATCATCATATTGATTTTTTCATTGAAAAACTCAAGTAGCTTGACTTTAATAAGCTCGATAAAGAGAAATGAAATGATAGCACTGAAATCCATCAAGATTTTCAGTATGTTTTTTTAATTTACGAAAATATTGACAACAGAGCTGAAGATCTCCGAATTAAGTCATTTCGTCATCACAACTATCAGTATTTGTTGAAATATTTCAAAATATTCATACTTCCATCAACAACTTCGAGTTCTGGTGATGACTTCGATAGTGTGCTGATCTATTTGGTCACTAAGATTGCTAAAGTGGTTTCAGGAATTTACCACTAGTATAAACTTCTATCTTAAAAAAATATGTACTAGGGTACATGATAATTAATACTGTTTTTTTCTCAACTGCCTTAATCACTTGAAAGCATCTTAGAATTAAAAAAAAATCAAAATTTGAAGTTCTAATAAAAACATTAAACTGTTTATTAGTTTTGCACTGTAAAATATTCAACCAAATTCGATTTAAATATTCTCATCTCAACCATAATTTATTTACACCAGTAAAGTTTTATAATTTGTGACTGTAAAAAACGTTTATTATTAGCTTAATATATTTTTCTCAGTTATCGTCGAGCCTAAGTCATTGTATTAGTATTCCAACACCTAAGGTATTCAATCATAAAAAGGTGGCTGAATCAGTATTTGAACCGCTACGTTTGGTTCCATCTTTCCCAGTTTATTTATTGGATTCTGTTAATTTCCTTCTTGGTCAGTATAGTAAATACAAATTATAAGTTGTATATATTAAAAATTGTTTAAGAAAAACCAAACACTATTGCGTTCTGCAGGAAATTAACCCTCGTATGAAACCTATGGCTCTGAAAGCATGGCCTGGCCGCTGGGCAAGTAACTGTGAATAATTTTTACCTTTTTAGAATAGTTAAACCGATTAGAACACAAATCAATCGCTTCTGTGTGTTCTGGGACTACAGTATAAACCAAATAAATCAGGTTTAAATTGCCCTATATCAAATAATTGTTTTTAAACATTTTGTCCGAATACTGGGCTGTCTGGTAGAATAATCTCGAAATGCACTACTTTCAAAAAATTTGGTAAATATAAATCACACAACTTTTACTTACTTAACTTTGTTAGCAATTAATTTTATTTTAAAGTCAATAGACCTGAATAATATGACATTTTATTTAAAACAAACATACAACAATTAGTATTATTAAAAACCATCTAGTTTCCATGAAAACTTATTTATACACACTCACGCAAGCGCTGGTTGCGTTATTTCAATTCAGGGAATTTTACCACGGTAAAACGAACATTTCAACAAAATTATCTATAAAAATTCAACGAATGGTTGCCGTGAGAAGGAGTGATGTATTATATAATTTTTAAAAACTTTTGTTTCTCTTTTAAATTATCTTACAATGGCTAATGAAAGCCGAAATATTATCTTATATATTAAATATTGACATTTACTTATTTACAAAAAGATTTATTGATTAAAAAGATTCATGAAAAAAATTTTACCTTATCTTAATCAAGAACGATTATTTCTACGGAATCGTTTTCTATAAATGAAAGATAATAAACTCAAAATTATACTTTCTCGCTCTTAACTAGGTGTAACAACTTGGACCAAAGTGGCTTATACCCTCACCTGTAACAGAAAAAAAAACTTTTTATTTTCATATAGAAAAATATAATAAATAAAATAAAAGAATTTATATAAAAATGAAAAAATAAAATATGTTCACGCATTATTGACAGATGTATTATACATATAATAACAGATATAAGTTAAACTTGAAGTTTTTAATTAAAAAAAAAAAAAATATTCCGAATCGGAATGAGTTATTTTCAATATATTTTCCTGCTCTTATCTAGTAAAAAAATAAATTAATTTAAATTTTATGAAATTTAAAAACGTGTATCCGAAGTTTTTGTTTATAATTTATTTTTTATTTACATGACATTTTACATAAGCATTTGTACATTTTATATAAATGTGTTTCCGAAGTTTTTTTATTTTATTTTATTCCTTATTTACGTAGTTATCTTTCAGAGCTTATCAGAACTTCTGTAGTCAGAAAAATCCGCTTCTGAGCCACGAAACACAGCTCAGAATCAAAAATTAACGATTCCTTTTTTTTTTTTTTTTTTTAAGTCCGTTCCATTAGAAATCCATCTTTCCCACATCAATGATAAAGTATCAGCATCAAAAGTAGTAACAACATTTCAATAGCTAACTAAAGTTTTTTAGAGTCTGATCATGTGGAATTTTTCACACTACCGTTTATATAGATAACTCATCAACTGAACTTCTTCCATCCATTTTTTGAAATTTTATAATGAATCGATATCTATTGAGAAAAATTTAGTGGGTGTTAGTTTGATCGCTCAGGTCTGTACAACTCAAAAAATTCCAACTAAATTTTTTTTTAAAAGTTCATTTGTTTATTAATTTCAATTTATTTATTGATTATACTGCTATTTTTTTTAGTTTATTTTTTATCTTATTATCTATAAGTGTCTATTATTATCATTATTTATTTATTTTTTCTATCAATCCTTTTATTTATTTTTTTTTATCCTTACTTTTTATTTTTATTTTCTGTACTAACCGTCCAAACAGTATAAAAATAGTGTTATTTAGTTGATCGGGCGCTGATGACTTGGTTGTTTTGCGCCTAGACATCGAAACAAACAAACAAACTGGACCGACCATCCCTGTCAGATATGCAGCAACAAGTATTGGCGTGGTAATAATAAAAATAGGATATTTATATACTAAAGTAATTGTATTTATTTATTTATACATTATTGTTTATGCTTAAAAAGTAATAATGAATCAGGTGCATAATAAAAACTGATAGAATCGCGTTAACTATTCGGAATTATTGAATCCCTCGAAACAAACAAATGATTCAAAAGGAAATAATTCCAGTTTTTCTAGAGATATCCACAGATGTCCAAAACAAATAACATTATTATTGTAACAAATATTGCTGCGAATAGTTTGTGACCAAGTTACCCTCTGTGCCAAGAAAGGCCGGAGTATCTTTACCTCGGATAAACATGCTTTTCAAAGTTCATTCCACACATATCAAATTCGGAAGTTTCTGCCTAACTGGAACACAGTATTATACTCAAAGAGCGGACCAGGCCGCTTTCAAGGGGTTCCATTGATGATAACGCACTATCTCATGCATTAGAATCAACCTTATTCTCTTTTAGATCTGGGCATGTTTTTTTTTTCTAAAATACAATTTTAATCACCTATATTTCAATTGCTACTTACTTTTGAATTACTTTGCTTAATTATTTAATTTACCAAATATTTAAATTTCAAATATAAAATAAGTTTTAATTAAACAATTTAAATATCTGGTGATTAAAATTGTATTTTAGAAACACACAATTCGTGATATTTAAAAAAAAGTATTTTAAAATAATTTTTTGGCAGTCTATTTTCTAAGTAATGTACAAATTAATCTATAGTTTGACAGTATTTAGTTGGCAGCCTAAGGGTGAACTAATGCGGATCTTAATTGAAACTCAAATTCTGTTTTTTCCTAAACCTGTTATATTAATTACAAAATATCCGCAAATATATACATACTTTGAAAGATATACTAATCTTATTATTTGTGTATATGTATTATTGTACGAGGTACAGACCAATGTGAAATTATTAACATCAGTCTAAAACTACGTAAATGGCTTCATCTTATAGTAAACGATAACTTTTTTAATTAAGAAATTCTCAGAAATGAGGCATTTTCCTATTAAATTAATTAATTTAATTATATATTAAAAACTAATGAATACTAATTTGCTTTCCACTTGAATGATATAATAATCTGTTTACTTTTAACTTACACGCTATGTTCTCCTTTGTTTTCAATTTTTTATTCATACTTATTTTCTATTTTTGTTTGTATCCTATATATATATATATATATATATATATAACTTCATATTTTAACTACACTGTCACTCACTATATCTCTGATGTCATCTTATTTCTTTATCCCACAACTGTTTCTTATTTAATATCTACTTATAATTCATTTATTTTATTTTCACCATATACCTTTTATATTGTGTATCTTTTGTAGCCCTGATGAAGACCTGCAAGGTGGGTCGAAACGTTGGCGTAATAATTAAAAATACTATTTTTTAAAAATTTAGTATTTATTTGACCGCACCCCCTCCCCCGACCAACTCCTTCTGATAATAATTTGATTAAAAAATAGTGAAAAAAGCTGGTCTACTAATATTGGACCGCTTGGCATTAATAATCTCGTTGTTTTGACATTTTGAAGAGGTTTGACTTGATTTCATACATTACAATTGAATTAATTGTTCGCAGTACGTACTTTTACCCCTTTTACGAATTTCACAGTTTCGAATGTTTTTTTTCAAGAAGTTTGTGGACAATTATGCTGAGAATAATTAAATGGTCATTCGAGAAGGACAAATAAACGCTTCTAAAGCTAATTCTCATGTTATGTTCTCCGAAACAATAAAATGAAGGTGATGTATATATATTCCTAATTTTATATCATTTTAGTAAGAAGCCGAAATCGATTTCAGTAAAGGATAATGGGTATTTTGATATTTATATTTAATCAATTACATAAAATTGAAATTAGTCAGCGAATCAGAACCCTTCCATTTTAATTTATAAACATTCGATTTTTTGAATTTCATTATTTTATAGTAACCTGCAACATTTTTATCTAATTAAATTCTTAGAAATGGGGCATTATGTTTTAATTAATTAAGGGCGAAATAAATTAATTAATAAAACTTCATGAATACTTATTTGTTTTCCACATGAATGTTAAAATTATTTGATTAAAATATATATGAAAAAATTGGTCTACAAACATACTGGGCCATTTGTCCTTTATAAGCTCGTTATTTTGATATTTTGGGGGTGGAAGTCACGTCATACAGCCCAATATTTCTGTAGGGCACATTTTTTTTTCCATTATGTAATCAAATTATTTTACGATCCAAGTGGAAAGCAAATGGACGTTCGTACGTTTTTAGTACTTCATTTTTTTTTAAACTGGATTATTTGTTTATTGATAAATATTACAATCTGTCTCAATAAAGGACATTTATAATAGAGTTCTGAGAGCACATTCACACCATATTTACAAGTTAAAAAATAAATAAATAAATAAGGTAATTTCAAAATAATATAAAGCTAAATAAGAACAAAATAAAATATCGTAGTGAAGGAAGAAAATATAAATAATAGTGATAATAGAATAAAAATAAATTAATAAAATATAATTAGAAATTACTTTAAAAAAAAAAGTAAAGAAAATAAACATCTTAGACGCAGGCATACCAATTTACAGTCGGCCATGGGAACTCCGAACCATACTTGTCCCCGCACATGTGGATAGAAAGCGAGGCTTCAGGTTAATACTTCATTAAAATAAACAGGCCATTTCCGAAAATTTTCATAAATAAAAAACTGCTTACGAAATAAATAAATTGTAGTGGAAATAAATAAATTGAATAAAACTGTATGAAAAAACTTACAGAGCTGAAAATAACTGCTGTAAATTAGTTTAATAAAAAAAAAAATTGGAATTGGAATACAATAGGTAACATTTTACGGCGTGATTTAACAACAAAAATAATATAAATACGAATTTAGAGCAACAGATGGAATCATGGAAATAGTTTATAAAAAATAATAAATTGAAAATTGTTAAACTTCTATTTACAGTTATTATTTTTATTTCTATACTTTTGATTCCATCTCTTACACTATATACTTATTCGTATTCTTTGAATCACTAAACATTTTATTCTTGTACATTTACATTATTTGTAGCAGTATCATTTCAACAATTCTCCCATACATTTTTGCTATTATATTCTTTGGTTTTAAACAATTTTGTTGTTTACTTTTGTGTCACCAACTCTTAAAATTAGTTGGTAATGATATAAAACATGTATTTTATTAATCGGAAGATCTCCAGGCCTTTTCTTTTAGTTCGATTGGTAACTGGGATTAGGCACGGATTAGGACATAAGATTCATCAAAACTAAAACGAAAAAGCATACTATTGAAATTAAGATAAATACATTTTACAATTATATCAATAATATTTACTCCATATTTTTGGGTAAAAATAAAAATCTTATTTAAGTGAGACGAAAATAATCCCAATTAATTAGTTAGATCTGTGATAACTGCAATAAGTAAAATAAAATTTAAAATTTTTCTTCTAACGTAAAAGTGAAAGTAATTAAATAGATTTTTAATTGTTAAAAATTCAATAAATAACAAGCAATAGAATAGGTAAGGTGATTTTTCTAATGACACTCAACGGCTGAAGTTTTCAGTTTTCTTCAAATTATTTTATTTATCATTTTTTGTTTTTCAACTATATTTTATTTTATTTATTTTTTGTTAAAGGAAATCTATTATTGTTTCCATGTTGGGGAATGCAACGGATATTAGCGGATAATAGAAGTATAAATTGCTCACCAAATTGAACCGCTTCGGTTTTCGATGACGAGTTCAATTCGTCTTTAATAGTCCGCGGTACAGACCCCTCTTTATCGATATATTAACATCCGCCTGAAACTTCGTAAATAGTTTCATCTCATCGTAACCTCGAACTATTTTATTTACGAAAACTCTTGAGATCGGGGCGTTTTTAATCTGGAGAGAAGCAAACTTTGTCTATTTAATTAAGTACTAAAAAACTCGTAAATACCCACTTGCTTTCTACTTGGATTGTAAGATAATTTGATCACAAAATCGATAAAAAAGCTGGCCTTCATAAATATTGGGCTGTTTGTCCTATACAACCTCGTTATTTTGAAATTTTGGGGGTGTAGGTTACGCCAAACGGCTCAATATTGTTGAAAGCCACCCTTTTTATCGATTTTATGATCACATTATCTTACGAACCAAGCTGAAAGCAAATGATTATTTACGAGTTTTTAGTACCTAATTAAATAGAAAAAGTTTGTCCCCCTCCAGATTAAAAACGCCCCAATTTCAAGAGTTTTCGTAAATAAAATAGTTGTAAATTGCGATGAGATGAAATTATTTACAAAGTTTGAGGCGGATGTTAATAATTCGATAAAAAGGGCTCTGTACCACGGACTATAACATTAGCGAACTACCTCTCAGGAAAAATATTCTTTTCGACCTTGGGTACAAAAAACTTCTGAGATTGAGTATCGACCCGAGACTATAATTTTCTTTTCTCCAAGCACCGGAACTTCAACCGGAGGTAGGGAGCACGTGATCTCAAAAAGTGTTTTGAAACACTCTTTCACGAGTATCTTTTCATAAGGCGACCTTACCGAAATGTCTTCTGTCATTAAAAGATCCCTTAGAGGTTCCTATAAAGATATCGGGGGTCCCTTTCAGTCTTAAAAGTTTTCGTGGTAAAATATATCAATATTATATTCCAGAGTATTCGTTACTGATCATTGGATGGAGAAAAAACCATTACAAAAAATGTGTTAATTAATTCTATTTTATCTTTAGAAATTTCACTAATTAACAATTTTTAATTTTCCAAAGTGTACTTGGTCTTATTTCATATCAGCTACTATATTTTATTAATGCTTTCAACTGGAATAAATTCATTATGAATTGACAATGTCGTAAAAGTATTCTCATATTTTTTCATAACGAAAATACTACAGAATCCTTTGAAAAATATTTTATAATTGAATAAGGTGAAAACCAACCAACACCTACTTATTTCCTGTTTATATAATTACTTATATTATTTATTTTTATTTAATTAGTTTTGGTCGATTTCTTTTTTTTTCTTATAATTTTGTTTTTATTTATCTATTTATAAAGGTTATTTATTTATATATTCAGGTCTTTTTTAAATTAATTTTACATACATATATATTTTGATATTATTTTTTATTTATGTATTTTAGACTTATTTGTTTATTAATTATTTTATAATTGTTTATGTATTTATTTTTTATTAATTGTTTTATTATAATATAAACTTAATATATATATATAATATATATATATATATATGTGTATATAAATATTTTTTTTGTCCTCCCATTCCTAGCCGTTAAGGCTATAAGGGATTTTCTCGGGCCAAAGGGTGTGGGCGGGGATTTAAAATACTCCCTCGGCACCGGGACGCAAACTCGTAACTACTTTTATATCATTTGAGTCATATACCAGGTTGCCGGGCAACGGCGGTGCAGTGCACACGCATTAGCCCATTCGGCCAACCCGCCCACAACTTAATATTTTAATATTAGCATTATTTTATTAATAGGACGCAGATGACTTAGATGTTTGACGGCTACAATATTAAAACAACCAATATACTTATAACCCTATTTTTATCAGTCCCTACTTGAATCCACTGCTCTAAAAAAAATACTTGGAGTCACTTTAGTCCCTTTTCGTAAACTCTATTGAAACACTTCAAAATATGTATTTGCCCATTAAATGATCTAAAATATCTGCGATTTTTAACAACTAAATTTTCTTATATCGGTTCTTCTACAATTCAAATTTATTATTCAAAGGATATCTTAAACTTGAGTGTAATAGTTTATATATAATTAATATTTCTATGATTTATTCCTTAATTTTCTTCTTTTTTTTTTAACCTAAATGATCAACACGACGTTCCTAACAACTCGTTCATCTTCATGACCTATTTCATTGTAATTTTTTTAATTTATTTTTCATTGGTTCAATGTTTTGTCTGCTCTTTTATTTTACTCATATATATCGTTCTTATTATTACCCATTTTATATTAATAGTATGTTAAACATTTATGTAATATTTTTTAGAGTGCTATTTTTAATATTTATCCCTTAGTTTATTTTATTTTGTTTGCTTCATGAAGAGCAGTCTAGAAAACAACCGGAATATATTATCATTCCTATCTCTTCCGAATGTGTGTTTTCCTTCTCCATCCCATAAGAACCTAAAACGAGTACCTATATTTTCGATCTCCACACCCAACGTTACCTTCACACTCGAAGAATACAATACTCCACTCCAACCTCTCTCATGAGATTGCTTCTTTTAGAAAATCTTTCTTTATACGTGGAATTTCCTTATAGGATCCCACATTTATATTTATCAATGCTCTTTGCATACCGCATGATCTCTTCCAGCTTATTTTAAACAATATATATTTCTTCGCTTATTTTGCGATTAATAATTTTATTAGCATCATTTTATTAACAAACGTCATATTAACATATCTCGAGAAGTGATCAATACTTTATTAGATAATGTATAAAAACATAATCTTATGAAGTGCGGCTATCTATTTTCCTTTCAAGTATTCATGATCGTAAAATACTTGAAGTACTGATCAGATATAAAATTTGAAACAGTAATCGCTTTCATCATGATTTCATTGATGCCTATATTATTAAACTTTACAGAAACCGGGTTCTTAAATTTCATGTAATATCAATAATGTTGTTAAAACTATCATTTCGAAAGATAATTTCTACTTTTGACTAACAATAACCTCGACTGTTCCCATGTAAACACTTAGATGTTGGAGAGTTTCTTAAAAAATTTCTTCAGTGTCAAGTGCAGAGTAATACTAAGTTTAATAAAAGAACGCCTCCCTAAAAGGATAAAGTAAAAATTCAATGTATAATAATATTTCAAATTAAATCCTTGCAAGAAATTCGAAATTAAAACTTAGACATAAATTGTGTCATTTCCAAGCTAGGTATAATAAACGTTTATTTATGGATATTTTTTTTAGTGTCGTGGTTAATTTTATCATCTTATAAGGATGTTTTGCGGTCTTAAAATATAATGGTTATCAGTGGGTGTGTGTGTATATATATATATATATATATATATATCTTCTGGTGTGTGTTACCTCTTCTGCATTGAAGAGGAAAGTACTCAGTGGCTGTCTTTCTCAAAGTAGAGGATGCTTTTGATCTGAAGTAGCTGGAAAAGCCCTGTTATTCCTTTCATCTTAAATTATCCCATTATTCAATTCTGTCATGTACATTGTTCCACATACCTAATTTTTATAACACATTGTATATTCTCGATATCACGCCTGAATTATTTGGCCCAAACCTCTTCAATTATCGAGTTTTACTTTACCACTTGACGAATGGCTCTAATGTGTTATTAACAAATAACGTATCACCTCGCTACTTTATCGTTTGACGTGTTCAACGTATCTAAACCATCCTCTCATTAACTAAATCCCTTAAAATAATAAAATAACTTAAAGTTAATATTTCGAATTTCGTTCCTAAACTATCAATTATTTCCTTGAAATGTTACAATATGAAGTTTAAATGAAACTGCCATTGGAGCACCTAGAAAATTTGAGATCATGCTTGAGTTAATGTTTAAAATATCTATTAAATATTAAACTTATTAAGAAAACGAACTATTTACATAAAAACATTAACTTTCTAGATAGAAGAAGAAGAATCAACTTTATTCTGGGACAAAGACCCTTAAGAATAACAATTTTGTACATAAAAATTAACATTCCATCTGGCCAAAATACGTAATAAAATAAAAAATAAACTAAAAACTAAGTGTTAGCAGAAGTATTTACATTACAGAACGTGACTAGACATCTTTTCCATGCTCAAAAAAGAATGTATATTTATATACTAATGATAAACAGAGAAAAATGCAATTTTGTTACATGATAAAGGGCTATCCAGCTTCTGATTGAATTGTTAGGAGGAATTGGAATAGGAGGGTTTTAAATATAGATAGGGATGGTGCATGGCGGATTTTAAGTGGGACGGAATTCCAAAAGGTAGTGGAGCGGACAATAAAGGAGTGTTGAAAGGAGGCAGATTTGTGGAAAGGGGTATAAAGGTCGGAAGGACGAGATCTTGTGGAGAGGGAGTGGATAGATGACTTGAATTGAAGGAGATTGAATGCGTAGGACGGACGATGATTATAGATTATTTGGTAAAGGAATGTACCTAAGAAGTACTGTCTTTTGAAGGAGGGAAAGAGCCACCATAACTCGGCGTAGTAGTGGGAAACATCCCACTACTATTATAGTATTCGAGTATGTATATTCTAGTATGATTGAATCAAATATTCAATAACATTGATAAATAAAAACGCTCTCGTACGATTTAATACTCTTTACCCAATATTTACAGTATCATTGAAACAGCACAGCAATCTGCTGAACTTTTCGCAATGAAACTTGAAATGCAATTCATGACATTAAACAGTAACAACAATAAATTTTCAATCTGTTTTGATTCTCATTCGGCAATCACTAACATTTATAATCAATCCACTAATTACAATTACATTACATCAAACATTGGTTCAGTTATAGACTCTATTTTGAAATACAAAACCATAAATTATATATATGTGTCTCCCACCACGCTGGTCAGAGAACAATTTTCCTGTTAATACTGCTGCTAAAGAAGTTTGCGATATTTTTTCTGTACAATGACTTTCCTTCATGGTCCGTTAGCCAAATTTCAAGTAATTTGTAAAAAAAAAAAACATATGGAATAATATTTGGCTACGGGTAGACAGAGCTATTAAACTAAATGCGGTTAGAGAGATGACAAATCTCTGGAATATTACACACACTAAAAGAAAAAAGGGAGTCGAAATTACAAGGTTAAGCATGAGGCACACTAAGCTAACTCACTACTATCTACTATATGGAAAATCACCAACAATGTGCACGAGTTTCCGACAACAAGTGACTATCAACCACATATTGATAGACTGTGGACAACACCAAGACAGCAGAAGAAGATTAAGAATGAATGAAGAGGATCTTAGAACATTTGAAAGTGATACCAAATCATATAATAAAGAAAATTGTGAGAAAATTGAAGCGGAACATCCTATTTTTTAAGAATTAAAAAAAAAAAAATTAGAGGTTTTCAAGTCTAGAAAAACCTATATCCTTCTCTCCACTCTGCTTTCCCTACAAATGACCACAATAACCCATAATTTTCATGATGCAAAAGGCTAGCCATTGTTCCTGGTCCAGTATGGTAAGTCCAAGACTCGTCTTTGTCTCGCATTTGGGCAACACTAGTAAGTATAAATAAAAAATGTTCCTTTAAAGAAATTACCATATATTATTTAGTTCGGTGTTATCATGTTAAATATACAGGATGCCTCAGTCCTTAGTGAAAAAACTCTGAGGGGCGATTTGGTACTTGTCCGTTAGCCGGACAGGACCGACTGCTATCTGCCAATGTTTATGACCTGAACACTGATAAGTCTGATAAGGCTTCTCATAATTCCTATCTTCGTATTCATCTTTATTTTATTATATTCATATTATTGAAATTGTAAACAAAAACAAATGAGTATATCCATATATTATATTATCAACAGTGAATATTATCAACAAATGGATAACATTGATATTATTGAAATTATAAACAAAAACGCATCTGTTTTCACTTTAATTATAAAAGAAAACATTTTAATTTTACAACACATATATGAAATAGACAAAAATAACGAAAACAAATGTAACAATAACAAAACAGTTTGGTTTGAAATTGAAATAGACAAAAAGAAATAATAATTCCCACAAAAATAAGAAAACATCTTTATTTTACAACACATATATGAAATAGACAAAAATAAATGTAATAATAAAAAAATTAAATAATAAAAAACACTTAAACCAAATATGTACATATAAAAGAAACAATATAAACACTATTAACAACATATGTAGAATTTATTTTCACTTCACCTTATTTATATTGGTAGGCAAAATAATTTCTTAACAAAAATAAACAATGGAATAACTCAAAGCTTTCACGAGATAAGAAGGGAGGTTATTTGATGTGACATTAGATAAGAAATGAGGTTTCGTCCAGTCCTCTTAACAGACAACTACCGGCACTAGCGGATCCAGGATTTAATTTTGGGGAAGGCTTCAGCTCGAAAGATTTTTTTTCCATATACATATAACGATAATTAATTTGAAAAAAATAAAGAAATTAATTACCTATATGAAATGGTGTTGAAGTGGTTCTTGAAGTCCTACTAAATATAATTACTCGAACAAGAATGCTTCAAGAGATAGTTTTTAATATTTTTTTCTGTAAAACCTGGTTATATTTTACCATTTTCGGGGGGAGTGAGGGGAGGGTCCTTCAGCCCGAAAGCCCCCCCCCGTAGGTCCGCCTGTGACTACCGGTGATTTTAAACAAAATTTCCAACAAAAACGTTCATTTGATGCACAGGCCGATTCCGAACAGAAAAGGAGTTGAGACCAATTTGGTGTTTTCTTAGAATGGTCACGTTTTTTATTGAATAAGAAGGAATTACTCAAAAATTATACAAGATGATTAAATTAGTAGTCAACATTTTTTTGAAAAAACAGTGGTTATATTTACTAAGGTCAATAATAAACTGGACCTTCAGGAGATCTAATACGGACGCTGTACAGAGATGTGCTATAACTGGAGCAGTACAATTTTACAATGAGGTACTTGAATTTAATTATCTTAAACAGTTTTTGAACAAATTCTTCTTATTCTATAAGAAGAGTGACTACCTTAAGAATAACACAAGATTGGTCTTAACTAATTTTTCCGTATCGGCCCATGTAACAAATGAACCTTTTTGTTGGAAATTTTGTTTATAATCGACCATCGAACACTGGGGTACAAACAAAATTTGAATATGGCCCAGATTTTGGCCATTAAGAATTGATACACCTTGTAGAATACTACAAAGTAAACTATTTTTATCATAACCATGAAAAATGTTTGATTTACTGGCTTCGAAAAAGAAATAATACAGATTTAAAAATATTTTCATTAGGAACTCCCAACATTCCAAATTCCTGAAGGAAAAGAGGTCATGGCATATCCGAAGATGAGAATAAGAGAACTGAAATCCCAATGGATCTGCGCAGAGATGACAGAAATCTCATTACCAAGCCGAGGAGGCAGTGTCATCAGCAGGGGACGGGTGTCCAAGGGTACCTCTGTAATCGAATCCTAGCACCAACGGCCCGATCTTAAAGGAATGTTGATAATTTTTATTATTTCTCCTTTTGTCAACTATCAGGATACGAATGATTATTAATTTAACAAACATTCCTTCATGGAGTTTACTAGGGAATGTATAATATACGTCATCATCATATCGATGTACATAACTAGGGACCTTATCATCGTTAGATTCCACATTTAAATAAGACAATAATAGTATAATACTGTGATTGTATTTGGTTCATTCATATATTTAAAAAATCCTGTACCACTAAAACCCATGAAGAGTCTGGGGTTCTGTACTATTTAGGGAAAGCACTGTTTCTAGGTCAACGGTTGTGCAAGGAGGTGATTTGACCGAGATCACGCTCAACCCGCCTGGTTTTATCCCTTAATCAATTATTTAATTAAGGTTGCCCACTTTATAGAGGCTGGGTATGCCTCAGGAGGGTCTCCCGACCCAGGGTCGCCCCATGGCCAATGAAACAGATAAATAAATTTTCGGCCATGAGCCAGGGTTCGAACCTGGGTCCTATGCATTGGAAGCTCAGTGCCCTACCACTGAGCTACCCCACTCTCTTCCATTTATATATAGCATTAATGAAACATAGAAATAAATAAATAAAAAATATTCCTGTGGCACTACAATCCACGCATTGTTGGACAGTTTCTCGAGTAAATGTCCCAGCGGCGACTTCACGAATGATCACTCTTAGAAGCTTCCCCATGAGTAAATTTGAAAATTACTCTTGAAACATTTTTCCTCCATAAGTAAATCACTCGTGATAAATGTTATCTCCATAAGTAAATCACTCACGAAACATTTTAACACCATAAGTAATTTAAAAATTATATATATATATATATATATATATATATATATATATATATATATATATATATATATATATATGTGTGTGTGTGTGTGTGTGTGTGTTTTCATTTTATATAATCTAATTTTTTTTTGTCACCTTTCGGATTTAATTGATATCAGGGTCGACTATTATGTTTCGGGGTCCGCTTTGTATGAAAATGATGTCGAATTTCATCATACCCCACTCCCCCATTAATGAAATAAGGGATTTGGATTTACTTCAAATATCAACTATTTCAAGAAAAATTGATGTCACATACAACTATACAGGGTGTCTTAATTCTTAATGGCCCAACTCTGGAAAGAGAAGGAGTGATTCTACAAACAATTTTCATGAAAAAAGTTGATTCAATGCATGGGCCGATCCCGAACGGATTTAACCAATTTTGTGTTTTTCTTAAGGTGGTATCGTTTTTTGATTGGATAATTTCTCAGCAACTATTAAATGAAATTAAATTATAAGTAGACCACCCTAAAGTAGACAGTAAACCAAAGTAGACCAAAAGTTTTTTGGTTTAATTTACCAAGGTCAATCAATGTACAGTGATATACGGCTACTTGTATATGGGTCCTGTAAGTGCAGCCTTACAGCGGCCATATTAGACCTCCTGAAAGTTCCTTTAATCATTGACTTTAGTTAATTTAAAATTCCTATCATCATTGACCTTTAAAGTAAATTTAATCACCGTTTTCTCAAAACAATTTTGTTAACTTTATGATGATGTACTTAAAATTTAATTATCTTGAACATAAGATGAGCGATCCATTCTTATTTAATAAAAAATTTGGCCGTCTTAAGAAAAACACAAAATTGATTTTAACTCCTTTTCCGTTCTGAATTGGTCCAAGCAGCAAATGAACTGTTTTGTTGGAAATTTTGTCTAGAATCACCCCTCAGAGTTTGGCCAATAAGAACTGACCCTCCCCCTCCCGTCCTTAGATATTCCAGACAACAAAATTCAGAGCAAACTGCCAGTTTTCTTAAGTAGTAATATTTTTTTTTTATTTTAAAAATTGTAATTTTTCTACGACTGTTTTTTTTTTTGCATAGTAAAGGTTTGCAATTTTTTTTTATTTTAAAGTAATAGATGGAAAAGTGATATTGACTTTTTCATATTTTTTTTATCTATCATTAACTTCCGTCTTAAAGAACAAAAATGGTTAGAACGTGTAGTAAATAAATTATGTTTATTGAGTTTGCCGACATTTCGTAAAACAGAATAAAATAATTTTTGACTGCATTTCCTAACTATTTTTCATCCTTTCTTTTTTATTTTACATAATATATAGCCAGTGACACTGAATTATATTAACATTTATTATTAATCTGGTCATTATTGTTATAAAATACGTTTGCAGGTATTGAGAAACGTAAACAAATATTAATTCCAAAGGGTCTCAAGTCAACGGTGGCAGTTTGTGCCAGCTATTGTTTGTTAATTATTGATTTAGACATCTCAATGGAGGTTTTCAAACGATTGCAAAAAGTCCGAACAATTGCAGTGGAACAAATGCACAGAATTGCCCTGGAACTTTCAAAATTACCTAAAATTGGAAATGGTCCTCGATGGACAGAATTCATTTTTTTGTTATTTTTCTCATTCGACGCATATTTCTATCCTCTAAAAAATTTAAAAGCAGTCAAATCGAAATAAAAATAGATTTTATAATAATTCAGTGAAAACTAATATTATTGGTTACCCATATCCAGCCTCTTTTGTACAAGTATTTCATTACTTCAATTAGACTCAACAGCTTACAATTTATTTGCTTGCTCTGAAAATCTGACTCAGGATAGCTTAGACCTGTAGTTTTGAATAGATATTGGTAGTTTTAGTCCAGAAAAGAATGTAAAAATAGTATTAAGTCCACTTTTTCTCCATTTGAGACCACTGTGAACTGTGGTTGTGCAGGGAGGTAAATGGACCATGGTCACGCTTAACCGTTGGTATCGCCCTTAATTAAATATTTAATTAATAATACCTACTTTATTGATGTTGGTTGCGACTCAAGAAGGTCACCTAATCCCAGAGTCGATGCACGGCTGATGTAAAAGAATAAATAATTGTCTGCCAAAGCACTCGGGACCTTGGGTACAGAAAGTCAGTATCTTACCCACTGAGATATCTCATTCCCTTAATAGTAATTAGGCACATAACTAATTATGTAAAAATATCAATTTTAAATCAGATATTTTCAAAATGGAAAAAGCATTGGATATTTTCAATCATTTCCTTTTTTTTCCATATCGCCATAAATTAAATTTTTCATTACATAAAAATTTGGCAAGAACCCAATTTCAATTTCTTATTCCCCTCAAATATTGTGGAAATACTAGTTTCCCCATGCTCTTGCAGAGCCAACACTCTAGAAATTGCTTTCTGATTAAAACGAATATGTCTACTGCCGTTGGTCTTGATTTATTTTCTCAGTCAGTACCTCTCATTTGTAGTTATTTTAAGTCATTTCTTGAACAATAATTGAAATACGAACCTCATAATTATTGTTACTGAGTCTTATTTAGTAAATTGTGTTTTATGCATGATAAAAATATGTAACCTATCTATGATAACTGAAATGACGTTGGAGTTCAAATATAAGCCGTTACTATATATGCAACGTTGTTTCGATTAAAATTTCTCAGGAATGTTTCGAAACTAAAGTGATGCATGGATGCGATGATGATTTATTGCGTGACAAGGATCCATAAATATCTAGCCTTTTAAGCCTTGGTGAAAAGTGGGAGTTAGTTCTTAGGAGTTTGAAGAAAATATTCCTCAAGACCTGTGGGAATTTTACTTGTTTAGGTAGAAGCAATCTAGTTTCCCTTCCCTTCCAAGATATGTCTATCTGTGTTAACAGCCGATTTTTGAAATTCTCATATTTACATCATTGCAAACATCTTTCAGAACTATTTTCTAGTTTTTAGTGGCTTTGATATCTACGCCATGATTTACGATAGCCTAATCCAAACATACATAATTTTATTATTTACGTAATTACTCAGCATAAATATAAAAAAAAAAAAAAAAAAAAAAAACAATGTACAAACTTGACTTTTTACCATGCTCATTGTTATATTAATTTTTTTTATTAAATATATTATAATAAACGCGTAAATTAAAAAAAAAAGATCTTTCTTATCTTCATGATCCATGGAATAATGTTGCATTTGTTCCTGGGTACTACTTCCTTCCAATAATCTCTGTCAGCGTTATCATCCTCTGTCATATTTCTAGCGGTCATGGCAAACTTTATCCACAGCTTTCGAGCACTTCCACGTCATCGCCTCTTCCGTGAACTGCATTCAAGCAATCTATGCATCAGTACCAATTTTTTCAGTACCAAGTTCTTACTCTGTTTCTTATTCGAATTTTCTAAAACCTGGCTATGGAACAACTTCCCCAAATTCCATCTCCATGGTCAATATACAGATGCTTCAATAAGGAAAAGTATATATATATATATATAATACAATATATTTTTTTTGTTGGGACAGAGATTTTTTGTTGAATAATGCTCCTTAGAGAAAATTTACTTTTTTTCCATTAGTAATTTTATTATCTAGGTCAGATTACACTCTACCGAATTTATTGGAGCAGATAATGAGCAAGTTTGTAGTGGAAGGACATTGGCGTATATATCGACGAAGTTCGTAACTTATACCGGTTTCGGGTTCAAGATTCTATCAATATTACTTGAGCAAGAACACATTTTTCTGCTCTGAGGTTTGTATGTAAGATACAATTATATTAACCAAGTGATCATAATTAATATGGTGATTTTTGATGAGAGAGGAGAGGCTTCTATATAATTTAAAAAACAAAATTATATGTATATCCTTTTTTTGTTGGGACAGATACTTTTTTGTTGAATAATTTACTTTTTTTTCAATTAGTAATTTTATTTTTTAGGTCATATTACACTCTACCAAATTTATCTACGATTACTTATCTAAGTAATATTCACCAATTTTCACGCCAAATTTTCGTCATCTCTGCCTCCATGATTTCAAAGCTTATTCAATAAAGATATTGAAAAGTGATGGAGAAAGGAAACATCCTCCTCCCCTTCAAACCCTTTGTGAATCGTAAAAGCTCCATAAATCTCTTCCCGATCTTTATTCTTGATACAGCTTCAATATACGAACTCTTTTTTTTCTTTTCTTTTTTTTAATGAATGAAAGGCTTGAATGAAACCACTTGGGCCATTATCGCCTTATTATCATTGAGTACGAACTCTTTACTTATAGCACTTATCATTGCCGACTCCTCTAAAAGTTATTTCAAAGGAATATTTTTATATTTTTCAGAGATCAAAGAATGTAAGGTTAGTTTGAAGATCGTTATTATGATCAAGTTCTTCTTCCCCACAAATTGGGTCAAAGTAAAAATCTTGTTCTTCCACATGATGATGAAAACATGATCTTCCACTCTTGTAACCCACCGTTCCTCCGTCATCTGATCCGAGTATTCTTCATCCAGCCTTTCGTTAAGGATTCAACACATTTAACATGGTTTATACATATGTTTGGACTACATGTGTATTTGTATTTAGTTTCTATCCGAGTACAAGAATTTCTGTTGTCTTTTTTTAGAATCTCTCTATTCATTTTAACACTCGGGCTCCATTTCATCCTTCAGTAGCGTAAGTAGCAGAAAAATAATTCCCTCATAGTTAATAACAAAAAAGGAACGAAGTTTCATTTTACTCAGCGCCGAAACAGTAAAAAGCTAACTGATGTCTCTAAAAGTTTGACCTAATGAAATTTATGTATACAGTGATATATATACTAGGAATAAGTTAACTATAATTCCTTAAAATTTTTAATTCGGAAATGCTGTATTAATGAATTATTAGCCAATAGTTGACTGCTATTGTCGCTAAATAATAAATATATTTTTTTAACAACGTAACATTATTATTAGTGTTGCCCAAATGCGAGACCGAGACGAGTCTTGGTCTCGCAAACTCAGTCTTCTTCGTGGTCTTGGTCTTGCGCAAGGGTCTCGCAACTGTCTTGTACTTTCTTATTAGCTTATTACTATAGAGTTATTACTGTAATTTTTTATATAGAAGAAACCTAACTAAGCCCGAATGAAAAATTAGAGAAGTTAAATGTAAAAGTATATTGGTTATACCAATTATTTACATAAATTGTCAAGTATTATAGACTATTTTGCCTTAATTTTTGTTCAAAAAATCGATTTTTTTTACCAGTCCTGGTCTTGGTCTTGCAACAGTTAGGCGGCCTAGGTCTTGGTCATGCAAAGTGCAAGACCAAGACCGATTTTGGGCAACACTAATTATTATACCGCCCTTTGTGAAAGCATTTCGTCAAACTTATTAGCATGCAATTACTTAAATATACTAAAGTATTGTATCAAATATATCTATTAAAGTATTAAATGTTTAATACTCTGAAGTATTTAATATCAGTTCTTTAAAATATGTTAATGGAAGTTACACCGGTTGCGTATTGCAGGTATTATAAATTATCAATACACATATCTGTAATCACCAAGATAACTAGAGTGTGACAAACCAGTGGGCTCTGCCATATCCTATTATAATGCTAATACGAAGCTAACTCTGTTCAATGAGACCTATAGGAGTTAGCATTCCATTATTAAATGTCCCGTTTAACATTTCGAAATAATATTCAAGCCCTTGATGTCTTCATGCTATTCAATAAATGTATTTAAATAAGGCTGATTATCGATCCAAAAAAATGCATTATATTGTCAACCGGAGGGTGGAATTCCAAAACCGATAATCTTTTTGTTTTATAATTTCTTATTTCTCCATTCTTATATATTTATGTTTTTTTTCAAATAACAGTTTTGATACTGATATTCATGATCTAAAAGAATTCCCCCCAAAAAGAGCTAAATCAAAATTTTGAAATTCCTTTAGCTTATGACAATCGTGCACCTAATCAGTTAATTAAAACAAATATATAAAATAAAGTTAGCTAGATGATTTTAGAATTCTACGCCTGCATATGAAATAAAGTGATAAATATTACATAAATAATACATTTTTTCATATTTTAATATAGAGTGCACAAAGTATCCGTCTCCAATGTCAATCAATTATTTTCTGACGATAAAAAACTTGTCAAAAATTCATTGTCATATATTTGGTATTATTCAACGGGCTAAACCATATATATTTTTTTTTAAACTTACGTTTGATCTTTTTTTTTATCACAAATCTTCAATTTTGTTTTAAGTTTGAAATCACACTTTTTTATACTAAGGTTGTGCAATGGAGAGAGGGAAGGGACCACCAACGTCCAAAATCGGAAAAACTGAGATCCGCATTCGTAGCTTCAAACCGAAATCTAATTTCCTGGGTTTAAAAATCTCAATACTCTTGGAATAATAATTTTTTTTATTTCAATGATATTTTCATGAAAGTTATTTTCTGTATTGGATCAATAAAGTGTCGTTTTTAAGTGAAAAAAAAATGTATAAGGCTAGTTTACCTAATTAAATGAACTTTTTTTTGTACCTTACTACCGAAAATAGGGAAGTTTTGGCTATAAAAGCGTCTACTAATTAATTCCAATATAGCTTTCTCATTATTTCTATTGATTACATAATTATCTATATTTTAAATTCTGCAATCAGTAGATTAGGAATAAAATCTTATAGAGAATCCGGCTCTGAAATATAATCTTGTCAAGGAAATGCAAATTTTAGATCATTCGTAAGAAAAATTTCCGATGATTGACTCTAATAAAATTCACAATTTTGTTTTGGCAGCAAGACCACTTCATATAATTTTCCATTTTGATAAACACAACACTTTAGAAAATGTTTGCTGTTTGATTTCTTACATTTCGGTCTAACTTATATGCTCTCTCCAAAGCTATAACAAACAAAATATAAGTAGAATAAGATAAGAGAAACAATAAATTTAATGGGAATATATAAAAAGTAAAATGAGAGTAGTAAAAGTGAATTACTTTAGTGCTACTTCAATATGAAAATTACTCTAAGCTTTTTAATAATATTTATCAATTTTGTATTTATTATATTTATTAAGCTTATTATTTTTTATTATTGTTATTATTCCATTTGGAATTAAATTTCTCTAAAACAAAATAAGTACCTCGCCTTAAAATCCTCTGCGACTTGAAATTATTTTCACTCAAATCTTCATCTCAAAGTTCATGATTAAAGATACATAGTCACTATTATTATTTTTAAAATAGTTAAGCATTTTTTATAAAATAAAAAAACACATTTATTTCCTTATTTCTAATTATTGAACAAAAATTACTAATACTGTTTCCTTTATAGTATGAAATTATTGAGGATTATTAAGTATTGGTAAGTATTAAATAGGATTAAAATATTTATAGTCCTTTGAAATCTTGAATTTGATTAAAGGTTTTTTTTTTATACTCCCTATCAGCATAACATTATACTAATATTGAAGCAGACCCCATATATTAAAATTTCCAAATTTTTCAAATATATTCAGATACGTCTAAATCATTTCTACTAATTTATATTTATCTAGATTTATTTCGTTTTTTATATTTATTTAATAATTATGACATTTTCAACAAAAAGGTCATAAGCATAGAGCAGTGACATTATAACGTTAATTTTACAACCTAGAAGTGAGTCCGAACATCACTAATCGCATTTCTAATGATGTGATGAAGTAATACATGCATATGCAATCCAAGATTCAAATAATTAGGATTAAAGCAAATATTTTATGCTAAAAGTGTTCAGATTCCTCGACAATTATCGCAATAATTTTATAAAAGATATAATATAACAATTTTAAAAATATTTCACAAGCTACTATGAATGTTTCGTGATAAAACAGAAGCTTGAATCAGTTCGCTATAAATTATCTGATTCATAAATTTCAGCGAAACGTGTTTTATCTCACTCGGCATCCTATCGTCCATTCGTGGCCTTGACTAAAAAGTTGCCATCGAAGAATCCATACCGTCTTATAAAGTTGTAAAAGAAATCTTGTTACAATCCTCCGTTATAAAACTTCTTTTATAGCGGAGGGTCGTAGCAATAGCCAGTTAATTAGGAATTTCCTATCTATGTCATTAAGAACTTGAAATGAATATTGTAATGTATTTATAATTTGTAGTAGGAGTCATTATATTACACAGAAAATGCAGATTATTTTGAAATCTCTTTTTTAATAACTTTGAGCATTTTCAATTTTAAATTTTAATATGACACTTGTCATATGTCACGATACTTGACTGTATTCATTTTGATACTCTCATTATCTCAATTATTTAAAATATTAGTTTATAAAATTTACTATAAATAACAAAATAAAATATCAAAATATTGTAGTATACTTATGCTTAAGTAATTTATTATATATTGGTGGTTAATTAATTAGAAATTCTACATTCATTCATCAAACGTCATAAAAATAAAATTTGTGTAGGAAGTTATTTTTATAGTCACAAGAATTCCTAAAGCAAAAGTATTTTTAACCTACTTTGGAATTTAGTTTAGTTCCCGGTATTTAGTCCACTATACCGTGACACACACATCGTGAATTGTTCCATCTTGCAAACTAAAACTATTTTATTTATTTACTATTTCTCCAAAAAAAATGGCGTTTTCAATACGGAGATCGGTGAACTTTTTCATTTAATGATGAAAAATTCATGAACACCTAATTGTTTTCCTTTTGAACCATAAGATAATTTTATTACCAAATCGAAAAAAAAAAGTGGCCCAAAAAAGTATTCAGCGGTTTAGCGTGAGTTTCGCCCACAACATGTCAAAATAACGAGGTTACAATAGCCAAATGGCCCAGTAATTTTGTAGGCTACCGTTTTTATCAATATTGTGATAAAATTATCTTACTATTCAAGTAAAAGAAAATGGGTATTTAAGAGTTTTTAGTACCTCATTAAATTAATTATTTTAATAATTAAACATCTCATTTCTAATAATTTTCTAAGATAAAAATGTTTTAGGTTATAAGATGAATACGTATGTTAATAATTTAAAAAGAACTGGTCTGTACCTCAAATTAATTTAAATTGTATCTAATTAATAAAATACAAATTTTAAAATATCATGATTACTCAAATCAATCTCGCCTTCTTATTAAAATTATATAAAATTAGCAATATATATTTGTATCACAATCATTTTATTGTTTCGAAGATCATAACATACAAGTTTTAGAGTTAAAAGGTCGGTTCTCGAATGTCAATTTAATTATTCTCAGAAGAATTATACACAACGTTCTTGGAAAAACGTGTCACTAACAAGGGCGTAAAAGTACTTACTGTGAACAATTAATTTTAATGAATGTAGCCACGTCAAAATGAGATAGCGCCAGTTTTATAAACAGAATAACATATTTATTAAATAAAAAACGTAATATACATAATGCATATTTATCCTTCACCCTTCTTATTTGAATTCTTATTGTATAATTTCTTTTTTAAATCTGTTCGTGTTGAATAATGTGATTAAATTTTGACAAAAGGAAAGGAACAATTTTGTTTTAAAAAAAATAAATATCATTACAAAGTTGTTCTTAAATATTTATAAATTGGTGATTTCGGGTTTGTTCGAAATGGCTTCATAGACATTTATCATAATTATTTCAGAAGTATAGAAAAGTAAACAAATACAATAAGTATATGTTTTATGATTTTTCGTAAAACAAATGTCATTTCTGACATTATATTATGTGCTATACTCCCTTTTTCAACAGAAACAGTACAAATATCTATGCATAATTCAGAAAAATTGAGTAGAAAAAAAAGAATATATAGACAGGGAGTCACGTAAGTAAAGAGAAATGTTTAAACTGGTGATGTCAGACCTCAACAACTACAAAAATGATAAGACAATCTATGGTTTGATTTTGTGCAGTAATGCAGTAAATTTAAGTTTTGTGTTGTTTTGTGTAAGTCATGTTTTTTCTTGATCAAGAAGTGATAAATAAAAAAAGAGAGAAAATTAACAATTAATAGCAAAATAGACGAATATTTTTTTTTAAGACAAGTCGAGTTTGTCTTTGCTAAGATCATTTGAAGGAGAGTTTTAAACGGTTAAACTAAGCTGTTTTGTTTTTTCATCAAACCCACATTTATAAAAAAATAATTTGATATGATTCAATTCTATATTAATTAAGTTGCTAAAGAATGAGTTCAAATTTACCAATAGTTTTGTAAAAAAATATTTTGTCACTTCAGAGTACTTGTCTATTCAGTGAAAATAACAATAATAAAATTTTACAGAGCTTTAATTGTTTTCTTTTGTGATCTAGAATGTATTTTGGTAAATTTATTATCCAAATACCTTTCTTCTTCATAATAAAACATATTTAAAAATTACTGAACCATTTTTTCTACAGATTCCTAAAATTTAAATTGATCCTTATTGTAACAGTGACCAAATAAATTTTCCTGATACTAATATTTATGTTATGAGCAAAATAAATCAAGCAATTTATTAAGTCTCACATTTATTTGAAGTGAAAACTTCCTTTAGCGCGTTTGCACTTTTTTGTGGAGATTAAGACATCAGATCTCCGATTTTTAACGCTGTCTTAAAGTCGGCTGAAGTCGTGAAATTGAAGTGTTTTTGCATATTGTTAGCAATTTGTAGTGTTTGTAATGAACTTTAATTCAAAATTGTATCTCAACGCGACTCCGTGTTGGTGAGGCTAAAAGGGTAAAAATAGAGTCAACATAGAGACACTAATCTAATAGCTAAATATTTGGAATAATTATGGCTTGATTCTTATTGTTTATGAAAAAAGTTACCTATTATCCCTATCAATTTTAAAAAAGCCATATTATATATTTCTAATCTGCTTATGTATATATATATATATATATATATATATATATATATTTTTTTTTTTTTTTTTTTTTTGTTTAATTCAGTTTGAGTTAAGTTAGTAAAGTGGATTTGTTCTGGTGGCAAACAGTAAAACAGAATATATATATATATATATATATATATATATATATATATAGAATAGAATAGAATAGAAAAATAATTTTATTCTGGGACGAAGTCCCCTCAGAATAACAAAAAAGTACAGAAATTAAAATTTTACATCTGGCCAGATAAAAACAAACATAACAAATTAAGATAATGTAACAAATTAAGATAATGCGATAATGCGAATTAAGATATATATGTATATATATATATATATATATATATATATATATTATTAGTCAATATATAACAAAGGTAAGAGCCAGAAACTGCTAGTGCTCATATCTTTCTATATTTCATAACGAGAAGAGAAACCTGAGAAAAATCTTACCGCTGGGTGGACCGTTTATTTTCTCACTTCGCTACGATTGGAAAATATTTTATATAGGATAGGTTAGAACATTTATCACATTTTTCATCTTCTTCGATAAAATATTATAAGTTAATATAAACAATCCACCGATGTGTTCAAGTTAATACACAAATACATTCTCTTCCGATAGAACGGATTTGGTTATGATAAAAACCTATTTCCGTAAAATAATTGTTTTTTATTCATCAATTGATTTTAGAAGAAGAGTCCCAAATAAAATATGTTTATATTATATTATTTTTATTGCCGACATTTCGGCTTCTTGGGCCATTCTTAAGTATTTGTAAAAACTTAATAATTACTTATCGATAATTAAAATATTAAAATTTTTAATTATTCTGTATAATAAATTTATATTATTTTAGTTAACATAAATATATACAATGTTGGCCTTTGGCTTAAAATCAATTAAATAATAACTAATAAAAAAGCACCAAAAATATAAAAAATATGTCTAGAAAAATTAATAATTTTAACGTTATTCGACAACTGGCAATTTTATTCATCACATATCATCGAATACAAATTTCATTAAATGCTCATATCATACCGGATAATTTGAGTGGTCGAAGTTAGAAATATGTTGAGCTGTTCGCTCACAAAACCGTAAACGCATCGTGTTTTAAAATACAGATTAATTGAAGCATCAAACTTGAAAATCGCTCCCCACCTAATAAAGATAAAAATAAACATATCAAACTTATCGTGGATTCCTCCTGATCGAGTAATACATAAGAATATAAGAAGTTAACAAAACTAATTATAATTAATATCTAAATATATTATAAATTGTGATATACCTCATCCCTTTCTATCCGTAACTCTTCCTAATTTTAAATTAACAACATGACGTGAATTTTATTTATTTATTTTAATGTACATAAAAGCAATGGTAATTTATAGCGAAACGAGTTCCATTGATAATTCTTTTTATGCTTAGCCGTTCCGTGATTAATTATGTATAACCTTTTCTCGACCCCTTGGCCCCAAAAATTTATTTAGAACTCCCCCAGAATCTTTTATAACATCATCCCAATAGCAATGCACAATAATCATCGTGTTTTTAAAACATTAAATTAATTTATTCATTCTGTAATTATTATTCGATTATTTGCTATGCAAGTTATTAATACATTTAATTTATTTTATCAAACTACTGCACTAGGATTAATGGACTAAACCTAGTAACAGTGGTATAATAATGGCCGTACTAAACCGGCTGGTGATAGTAAACAAAGCCACTTTATACTTTCATTTAAGAGTTTCAATTAAACTAACTAAACCAATTAAGCTGGCGGTGTATCCCACGCAAGAGGCCGCTTAGCGAGACAGAGTAAATTGAAAATACAAATATAATCTAAAAGTTTTTCTTTTGTATGCAAGATCTTTCTGAAACCACATTATATCAATTAATGAATGAGCGAACGCGTGTGCGCAGCACCGCGAGTTGCTCGGCAACCAGATAACCGAGATTATATGAGAGATTAAAAAAAACCTTCGAGTTCTCGTCCAGGTGCTGGAGGGGATTTTAAAATTTCCCTCCATCACCCCCCGGTCCGGGAAAACCTATAGCATGAAGGCGAGGTAGGGAAGAACAAAAATAAAATTATGTCAATTAATAGCAATGAACAATAAATATTAATATTATGTAAATCATTTTTTTTAAAACTCACACATCCTCAGTATTATTTATGACCATTGGGCATGATATACCAATTTCACACAAAAGTAGTTCCAACGCCATGCATACATAACATATATAGGATTCAAAGAAATTTTATTTTGCTGTTATACTCAGTTTTAATACGATAACGCTGTCAACTTTAGCGATGGCTCAGATCAATAGAACAAATAAAATTAATAGGCAGTTATATCTTGAGCTGTTGGGAAGTCGGGGCACATCTGGTCACCAAAGCCCCAATTCCTCCCCCGGCGTCTCCCTTGGGCCAGTCGAGTGAACGTAGGACCCCACTGACATTTAAATCTAAAGCTGTTGGTAAAAAAAGTAAAGCCACCATTATATTTTAATCCTTTTTTTCATTTTAATACATTATATTACTTGTTTAATCCATGAATTTTAGCTTACTACTGCAACCCTTGTAAGATACAACTAATCTATAAAGTAAAGAAATAAAGGAATAACTAGCTGACCCGTGCGAATACTAAGCACAAACCTAATATTTGCACAAACCTAATTACTAATTGATGCATTAGATACTGCACCCTAGAGAAAAAGAGCCAATTCCGATACCCAACAGAATCTTTGCAGTACAACAAATACTAAATGTTCAGAACGCTATAACTCTGCACCAAATCGTCCGATTTCGGTGATTTTTTTTACGTTTTGTAGAGAATTTAGTAATATAGTGTAGTAAAGTAGTAATATAATAGTATAATATATATATATATATATATATATATACACATATATATATATATATACACATATATATATATATATATATATATATATATATATATATATATATATATATATATATACATATATATATATATATATATATATATATATATATATATATATATATATTATATATATATATATATTATATATATATATAACGAAATTACATATAAAATAAGGAATTAAAATTACTGAGAGCGGGAAAAGGGATATATATTTCAGAAATAATACATATCAATGTAACTAAAGTTAGCATGACACAGGCACGTAATTTTTATATTATTTTTTCATTAGCATAGCTAAGCAAATATATTATTTTTCAGAAAAATTTATTTCAACTAATTTGAGTGTCATTATTATCTTTTATATATCTATTTTATGTATTTCATTTTTTTTTTAATTTATTATATTGTAAATATGGTATGAATGTACCTTACAGATTTAATACTCTGTACTCTTAAGTGTGGTAAAATGTATGATACCTCAATAAAATTATTTTTAAAAAAATGAGTGTAACTACAGTACAGGAAGATAAATAAAAATTCCGTATACGATTAATAATACTCGGTAATAATTAAGCTTAAAGCTCTTTAAACTAAGCTTTAGTTGAGTGGTTAAATTGTCAGCTATTTTAAGAAATGACTACCAATGTTTGAACATATATTCATTTCTACCCAGTTCCAATACAGTACGAAATTTATTGGCAGTCCTACAATCTGAATGAACCATGTTTTCATGGTATATGTAGATGCTAAACAAGCAAAACAAAACCACTCTCGCTCCGTCCGCCCGCTTCTTGAGCTAATCCCGTTTATGAATAAGTCTTCTAAAGAGCTTAGTCCATTCTCCTAACTCATGGTACTTGAGCAATTTCATCGAGGATTAAAGGTGTCAACTGGGATCTCATGCTAGACAGTCTAGACTTGTTAAAGCTCCACTCTCTAAGCTAATTTGGACATCAGATATGACGCCTTTAGTTCACTCATGTATTTCAGAAGTGTTCTAGGATGTTGCCAAGTTGATTAACGGATACAGATAAGAATGAAAAAAAGTTAGCATCACATAAAACAATAAAACAAAGTTCAGAGGAGAACTTCTCACTCAATTTCTAAATTCCCAAAATCGTTCCCAAAATATTTCTTTGGTCTTAATAATGCAACCTCAGCACTCATTAAAACAATACACTTAGGGCTTTCATTTTTTAGCTGCACCAGAGGTGGCCAGAAGTGGGTTTCACAGCGCAAGTTGTGTAATCAAAATTTATGACGGTGCACTTAATGACGGGGTTTTCAATTTTTGACGCAGACACATGTTTTAAATTAAAAGATGAGTGTAAGCATGGAACAGACAGTATTGTATATTCTATGTGTAATTGTATATCATCTACGAATATTTAAATTCTACTTCCGTTTGCACTATTTTTAAGAAGAAGAGAAGAATAAAATATTGGGTTGACAAATAAGTCCTTTCGGTTTATATTTTTATTTTTATGTCACTACGATACACTTCTTGTCTGATGAATTAATCCCTATTGTTTATCCTGTTTGTAATATGTCAACAACTATATCTGTTAACTCTTGTTGAAACTAGCTTAGTATTGTATTTGCTATTGAACTGTGAATATGGAAGAAAATATCATCCATTATCGGCGCATTTTGTTATATTGTTTTAAAAAATAGAAAAATTTGCAGAGTTTATGGGGATGATGCCTTAACCGAACGCACCTGTCAAAATTGTTTTGCCAAATTTCACTCAGGAAATTTTGACATCAATAATGGTCTGGTCGCCCACATGAAATTGAAACGAGTAAGGCCGTTGTTGATCAAAATCCCACCCAATCAGTGCGGGAGATTGCTATGGCCCTAAATGTGTCACGCACAAGCGCAGAAAACCATTAGCACAAGCTCGGCTATGTTTCCAGGCTTAATTTTTGGATCCCTCACCAGATTTTTTTTTCGAAAATCACAAAAAAATGTATAACTTCAATATGACTTTAGCTATCTTCAAGAAATTTAGGGCCTCATAAACTACACAAAATGAAATCATCAGGACCTTCTCAAACAAACTACAAATGGATATAAACAATAAAAACCTATAAGGAGTTTTGGTTACTTATTCCTTATGTAGGCATTATATAAAAAAAACATTCATGCGGCTTTAAAGAGCAATAATTCAGCTTTCCAACGGATATAGTAACATCGAATTTGGAGAATTTCCTGAAGAGTTATGGATGATTGGAAGGGTGTTGTGTTCCACCAAGACCTCTGCAGAACTCCATGAATAGATTGTAGATTAAAATACATTTTATGTCTATAATACATTGAGTTTTATTTCACTCTGAAAAAACCGAAAGGACTTATTTGCCAACACAAATAAGTCCATATCTCTTGGGAGAGATGTGGGAAGGCTTATCCTTGGGGGGATGGGCACCCAAGGACCGCGCTACCAATAATTATCTCAAACTATACTAACAACATCAAGTTTTTCTCACTTCTATATTTTATAATGAGATATAAGAAGAGCCTTGTGCAATTCACTAAAATGGAAAACTTCTTCATCAAAACTTAATCACAAAACTTGAGCATCTTAATTAGGGATAGCGTTTTTTTATTTTTTATGGTTCAGTTTAAAGTTTATTTCTTTTCCAACAAATTTCTTTATGTTTTATGTAGTTATAGTTGTTGTTTTTTTCTGTTTTATTACTGTGATTTCTCTTGACCTAAATATTCTTTACGATATTTCTCTATTCTTCTCTGTCCAAGGCTTGTTCTTCTATGTCATGACCCGCCAGGCTTTCTTCCAACGGGTTTTTCCATTTTACGCTTGGTCTTCTTTTTTTCCTTCTCACTTCTACTTCCAGCTCCATACACATCTTTGGAAATCTTTAAGGCGTCATTCTTTTCACATGTCCAAACCAGCATAACCTTTTCTTTTCAATATTTACTAAAATGTGTTTTTAGTTAGTTTCTAACTCCATCATTTCCTCAATTCTTTCATTTTTGATCCTTTCTCTTCTGTATTTTCTTTCTGCTCTTTTCCAAAAGTCCATCTCTACAGCTAACAGTATTTTTCGGTGTCTTGCATTGATGACCCAAGTCTCCGAGGCATATGTAGTAATTGGCTCGAATATATTGGTTGGCTATATTTATTAATATATATTGGCTATAGTCATAGTTTTCAGGTTGTATTTATCATTATGGGTTCTCAGAATTGCATCCTGTAGATTAACAGAGTAGCAATGTTGATAGTGACCTCTGGAAAAAGAAAAAAAAAATCAAACATACATCTTCAATTCCGAGACTTAAAATAATCTACAGTAAAACATTAACTGTCGAATTGGTCGAAATTGCATCTGGAAACTGTTTAGACCCTAATTGAAACCAGGCTTTAACAAAAGTTTCACTTCATGCTTGCGCATCTGTGTTAATACGTGTTTGAAATGTGTAAATAATTAAATTTTTCACGATACAATAACGGACCTCTAAACTTCATTTAATCAACTAGTATTCAGATATATTTTTTTTTAGTGAATAATATTAAAATTTGTCTCAAAGGATATTTATAATAGCGTTTTTATTTTTTTTTATTTATTTTTTCCTATCCCCCAGGAATTTATTTCCTATACAAAATACGATATATAAATGCATAAAGAAATATATATATATACAAATTTCTAATTTCCTTTTATTGCCCAAGGGCATTTTAAGGTAAAAGGGCTATGCACGCTGTATGCGTACTTTGCATCTGTGGCTTAATGCATACTTTGCATCTGTGTCTTACGCTGTATGTGTACTTTGCATCTGTACAATAAATAAAATAAATAAATCGGGTATTAAGAAATTAATAGATTTTGTATGCTTATAATAAATAACCTATTCTTGTGTTTGATACAGAAATCATCTCCTTGATTTCTCAATAAAACTGTCTGTACAATTTTCTTTCATAGTCACTTTTTTCTAATTTTCCTAATTAAAACTTTCTGTTTATACTTTTGACTATTTTTCTACTTCCTCTCTAATTATCTTTAAAGCTTCATATTTTTCTTAGAAATATCTGTTTCCTAGCTCTATTTCTTTCATCGAGCAAGTATCTGCATTCCTCATAAAATCACTTATTTGTTTCCGTTTTTCTCTTTGTGTCTAAACAATCTCTCAGTCTTTTTCTGTATCTAGTGTTTGATCTCATTCAAGATATCATACGGTGGTTTGAATAATACGGTGTTTTGAATTACATGGGAAAGCGACAAAGAATATTTGAAATGGATATTTTACTTCTTGGAAGTACAAAAATTCTGTCAAGCATAAGTCTAGGTTGAATTATTGTTTATTTTTTTTTAAACATTTGACTTTTTTTCTTATAAATCTTTTCTAGGATATGTTAGGAAATGTCGATAGTCAGTTTCGATATATTTTTTTTTTAACTTTCTTTATTGAATATTAATACATTCTACCACATTGAAGGACATTAATATTAAGGCTATATGATTCATTCACACAATATGTACATACAATTAATATCAATAATAAAGAAAAAGAAATATAAAAAAAAATAAGTAAATTGATATGCCTGTGTACAAAAAAATAATGAAATAATAGATAAAAGCTAGATGAAATTAAAGTAAATAAATCACATTCACACCTACAGTTTCGATATAAAATTTATATTTTATTCTATTCTATCTTTTCTATTATTCTATATCAACATTTCTACGTCCTTGAATGACTTTGGCCTACTCAGTAATACGTTGAAGCTACAAGCCTTAGAAAAAAAAAAATAAACAAAATGATAAGGTAAACCTTTTCAAAGATAATCAAAGTTTAAATTCTTATTCTAAAATAAGGATCTGGTTAAGCAAGGACTTCACCTCAAATAAGAGAACACTGTTTGGAAAGGGATGGACGTATGCGGTTGAGTCTCTGATCCCAGTGGGATCCTGTTACTACGGATTCAAGAGCAAAGATAGCCATGTCAACTCAACTACTTCCTCTCCGGAAAAAAAAGGTCACATTTCTTAAATTTTATAGAAAAAAAAAGTAATTGAAAAATTATTTGATGGAGTAAACTTTAAAATTAACAATCAATAACAATATTATTCAAACCAACAGATTTTATGAAGAAAATACGTTATAGATCTGCTTAATTGGAAATAATTATACCGTGTCATGTTTTTTATAATCGGTAATTAAATATTTATTTATATTGCCTCTATCCCTAAGTGGGCAAAATTTATCTCAGATAATTTATTCGAACTTTCAACTACGAATAATTCTATTTATCTAGATAATAAATAAATTCAAGTTATCAATTATCTTTTCATTTGTTATTCGAGTACTGAAAACGTAAGTTTTATTTACACTAAATTCTTACCTCCGTAATAGGATGAAAGAGGACAGTTGTAGTACCTCATCACAACATAAATAAATAAGCTCCTTTTAAAGCCGCAGCCACACAGCCCAACATAATGGCCTTTCACTGCATAAGAAGGAGTCACTAAAAAGCCAACCTTAGCTTCTCACCAACACACGAAAGAATTAAATGTTTTATTATCCTATCTCTTTCTCTATCCTTCCGTCCTTCTCCAATTCCTTCTGAAGCACAATCATATTTTAACCATTCCTGCTATGCCGGTTCCTACCACGTGAATTCGCTACTCTTTTATTTAAAAAAATAAATGAATTGAATAATAATTTATTTATTTATTTTATTTTATGCAATTTGCACCTGCGCAGCTACGCATCTACCAAATTTGTTGTATTTTTATTGTCTTGGTGTAATTGCTTGATTTTTTTTTATTGATGTAGTAGGTCTCTTGGCCATTTTCTTCTTAATCTTCGTTGCTCAGGTAACAGGGAGAATGAAATGTATAAGAATGAAATGTTGTGTATTTGTCGTGGATGTAGGATTTTACTGTTGGGGTGTTTAAGTCGTTATGTATAGTAGTGTTTGAAATGTATCAAGGTGCGTTAACAATTTTTCGTATAATTTTTGATTGTGCTGTTTGTATTTTGTTTATGTGTGTTTGTTTTGCTGAACCCCAAAGTTCTGCTCCATATGTCCATATTCGTCTCAGTAAGGTGTTGTAGATAAGTCGCTTGTTTCGTAAGTTAAGTGAAGATCTGTAGTACAGAAGATGTGAAAGTTGGCTATATCGTCTAATAAGTTCTTGTCTTTTTAATTTCGTATGTATGCTCCAAGTAAGCCTTTTGTCTAAGTAGAATCCAAGGTACCGTACATTCCTTAATAATAATAAATAAAATAAAAGAATTGAATAATTGTAACAAGCGAAACCGTGCTTAATATTAAAAACATTTTTACTCGATTATGTCCCAAAAGTGTATGTGTTAACGACGAGATAGCAATAGTTTTTTATGTGAACGGCTGGACCGATTTTAAATTATGATGACTCATATTATTCTGACAAATACCGTAAATGTTATGAATCAATTTGTACTGAAAAAAAAACAACAAATCATTATATAAAATACGTTCAATCAATACGCTTAAAGGTATTTAACGATTTTTTTGGGCGAACGGCTGGGCTAATTTTTAATTTGAATTACTCAGTGATATCTCGTAAATTTTTTGAAACGATTTGAACTCAAAATACTGAAAAAAATATTTTATTATTATTTTCATCTGTAACATATCATCTTTCAGTCCGTAATCACATACATAGAATATATTTTTTCAATATTTGGGAAACTGAAAATGATTAAAAACATCATTGCCCTTGTGCTACAAATGTTACCCTTACCTATTCCTAATCATTAAAATGCCCTCGGGCAGTGAAAGGACCTTGTTGTTTATATATATATATATATATATATATATATATATATATATATAAATATATATATATATATATATATATATATATATATATATATATATATATTATATTGTATTGCTATACTTATATGTGTAATTTAATTAAATAAACTTTTTGGGGGGTTAGAAAAAAAATAAAATAAAAAAGAAACTGAAAAGGTAAAAAAAATTGCATACATACTTCCATCTTTGCAGATGTAAGTATGTATGATTTTAGAGGAACTTACGACTACAACACATTGTGACTCCTAGAAATGAATATTAACTTTTTTTCTCCATAAACAGAATATTTGTTCTAGATACCAGTCGACTAGTGATGCGGCTGGAAAAGTGGCGCTGGGATCTTCCGGAGTCTTGCTTTGCCTTCCACGTGTGGGGGAAAAAGCCTGGCTCGGAGATTCTTGGGCGAATGTATATAGGTATGATTGTGTTTAGAAGTTTTTATTTTATTTTATTTTTTTTTTTATTTAACTTCTTCACCAGTATTATTTATTTACTTCTTATATTTATATTTATTTCTTTATTATTTGTATATATTGTATGAATGAGAACTTTTAGCCCTAATGCTTATAGCCCTCCAGCAGTGGCTGATTGTATTATTATTCAATAAACAGATTAATAAAAAAAAAAAAAAGATACCAGTCTGTTTTTGAATAAATATTACATTTGGCAGACAGCTACAATATGGTCACGATTCGGAAGAACTGGCTTAGCAACGTGGGAATAATTATTTGTTTGGACACAAACGAAGTTGATTTTCGTTTTTTGCACGAAAAATCTGATAATTTTAGACCGACTCAGCCGATTCACAGGAAAATTATCAGTGATTGATGTATGCTACACGAAATAAAACAAACTTAACCTTCGTTAATAAATTTGAATCAAAGATATAAAATAAAGATGGGTTAGAAGTTTTTCTTAATATCTAGCTTAAAAAGAAATGAAAACCAAAATTCATTGATGTGGGTCGGAAAAGCAGTAATTTGGCTTTGCATTGGTTGTATTAAAGTTTAATTTGAAGAAAATCCTGAGGAGGTATGAATGCTTTGGTTTATGGCAAGGAAACAATCATCCGAAAAATTCAAGTATTTTTTTTTAGTATTTTTTATAAAAATTCATATTTTATAGTTTTAAAGAACCCTTAAAACGAATCTAGTCGCTTTTTCATAACAAAAGTTTACTTGGGCTGCTTTACTGTTTTTTCAACAATAGACTAATTTTTTCTTCATGCGTGCTAAGCCTAGTTGGAAAGCGTATCACATTAGAAAATAAACCTTTTTTTTTCAGAATTACTATAGAAAGAAAACAATCAGTAAATAAAAAAAGGAAAACTTTTTATAAACACTTGGATGCTTATAGGCTCTGAGAGGCTATCAGAGAAAAGAGGCCGGGGATGGGTAAATTGCTTTCCGGCACGGACTGAAACTTTTTCTCCTCCACGTAGCACGACGATGCCCTAGGGACCACACATTTCCTCATGTAATGAGTGTGGACTACTCTTGGTTGAGGGGAAATGGTCCTCAGATTGTTCTGCTGACCTGCACTCCTAGTATTTATAGTAATGACGCCAGAAATGTACTTGGAGCAACTGTAAAATCATAATAACTGGACTCTCTAACTAATTGTACAGTATAAAAGGGAGTATTATTTATTCACTCTTAAGTGTAGAAACATTTTATTATAGTACCCATAGATGGAATATGCAGTATTATTACTTTTTAAGCATAAATATTATGCTTTATTATGTATCTAAACAATAGAATACAGTATGGAATACATTTAAGTTACTAATAAATAAAACAACTAACGAATTTAATGATAAATCACAAATCCAATCCTTCCAATCCTAAGTCCTTCGAACAATAGTAAATGATCAATTCTATGTAACATACAAAACCTTAGAGCATGAACTTAAAATTCCATCTGTCCTAGACCTTATCCCAAAAAATATCGCCAAATTTCATCAGAACATTGCGTATCTTCCAAATCCCCTTGCACGATTCTTATCTAGTAGCACCCCATCCCTAGACCCTCATCGAAGGTAGAAAGCGCAGTGGTCCCGTGACCTTTTGTAATATTGGAGTTCTGGCGGGTATATATTGGCACTGGCCAGATTCACCAGTGCGGTTGAGAGAGTAGTGCAGGGATCTCATGGACCCCTGCTTTTTTTTTATATACGCGGAAGGACAAGCAGATGTTCAAGGTTCCCTTGTATGATTAAAAATAAGGCGCAAGATGTGTCTTAGTTATTTTACTTTACATAATATACTATGTGTATAGGCATGCTTGTATCTAAGTTGTTCATTTTACTTTTATTTTTATTTTTAACTTACTTATGTCTGTATATAAATTTTTTTTTTCACTCTCCTTATAATATTTTATGTTGTTCTTATTTCTATGTATTGTTTTTTTGTTACTTTATTCATTTATGTTTCTGTATATACAGTGTGAATGCACTCTCTGAACTCTATTATAAGTGTCCTTAACTGAGACAGATTGTAATATTTCTCAATAAAATAAATAAATAAACCAATATAGTATATTAGTATATACAATAGAGTTTTTGTTATTATTTATTTGTTACTTCTGTTTTATTTTGTTTATTTATATTTTCCGTAAATTTATATTGAATGAACTCTTTCTACACTAGTAAACTTCAAATTCTCATTACCGCGAATCAATATATATATATATATCAGGACGATAGGACGATTCTCAAGAAAAGCTTTTCGGTGTTAAATCACTAAATCATTGTTTGGTGGTAACGACGAAACGTGTGCAGTGATGAAAAAATGAGATATTTCACTGTAAAAATTTTAAAAACTTTTTTTTAAATTTTGACTAATGGGCTCCAATGTAAATTGTGTATGTCGGAGTACATGTTACCACTTTACAAAAAGGAAATTTTTTAGCAAACAAACTTGAAGTTTTTATTTTTGAGAATATCTAATGACATTTTTTGCTGATATTATATCAAATATGGCGGTATAATATTATTTCTTTTCTTAAATACAAAATAAAGTATTATCAATAAAATAAAATCGGACAGAAAAAATAATTTGAGTTCTATCTCACGTTACATATGCTCCTTTATGATCCCAGGAAGCCACATGAAAATTTAGAGAATTTTTGAAGATGGTTCGCTTTAATACAATTTTAACACCGAAAATGAAGCTTTTCTTGAGAATTACTCTCTTATATATAATTATATTATATGTAATAGTTTAAAAGTAACGAGACCGTCAATGCTAACTTCATCCTAAGTGGCGCTGTGCTTGAAAACGTAATTATGTTTTCCAAGTATTAACAACTCTCAGCATCAAGCGCTTATGATGAAAATTCTTTTTTATACAAAATGTCACTCCATTCGAACCAGGAAATAAAAATGGAATTAACAGCTGATTTTTTTTAAAAATATTATTTATGATATTTACAACTGCATTAAGAAAAAAAATACAATTAAGAAAAAAAATACACAAATGTTAATTATGAAAATTTTTATTGTCAATAAAACAAATCTTGTCTGTCATTGTAAAGCCGCTGATTTAAAAAATGGCGGCGATTTCGAACATATTAGTCCATCAGGTCGATTATCTTAAAAAAATACTGGTAAAAAATAAGAAATATTTTAGTTACCATTTATATTAGGGCAGACAAATATAAAAAATTAAAAAAAATTTTCGAGAGAAATGTTGACAGTTTTTGACATATTTGTTTATTTTTTTTGTAGTTCTCATTGGATGGAATATTATTCTTTAATTTGTTATGGTTATTTAATATAATAACAAAGTCGAATAATAAACAATTTAAGGTCTAAAATAAATTTTAATAAAACCGGTACCTTATTTTTTAAAAATATTAACCTTAAACGACGAATAGTAAAGAATACAAAATATGTATATTGACCCGATAAAGGTTCACCATAGAAGCAATACCTCAACTTTCGATCGATTTAAATTTAAAAAAAAAAAAAAAAAAAAAAAAGCGTAACTCATAAATCATTCAGTTATTTAAAGATAAATGGAGTTTTGAAAACAGCGACCTGATGATAACGAGTAGCCTTACTCAGAACCGCCCTAGTTGCGCTATTATCTGATTGCTTGTGTATTGCGATTTTATCTTGTACTGTAATGAAAGGGATCCTTGATTAAAATGAACTGGAAAAACTAGACCCGATTACTGATGTTTAACATGTACGTCTCGCTGTGGTGACATAGTTTTGATTAAAAATTCTAAAATGGATGAAATCCATTAAAATATGTATTCAGAATACAACGAATATTTTTCTATTTACTGTTATTATTATACATGGCAGGGGTCCCCAAACCATTTCTATTATTTTCATTTGTATATTTGTACATTTGTGCTAGCCCTATCCATGCATTTTAAGTAAGTTTTATGTTGGGCATTGTTAAAATATCATTATTTAAAATTATTATATTATTATCAATTAAATACAACACACATTTTTTTATAATAACTGATATTTTAATATCAATCCGTAAAATAATAAATCTGTAGAAACATAATCAAATTAATCTTTAGTACCGTATACTCGCGCATGCCTAAAACAGTATTATTTTTCTTAATGTTTTCTTTTTAAAACATATTTATGATTTTTACATTCAAGTTTAAGATTAATATAAAACGTGACATTTCAAGGTGTTATTCGATTTGACGTCATCATTTTCCAAGTTTAGTTAAACTGTTCTTATTTATCCAAATCAGACCACTCATGTATACGATTCCGCCCAACAAACTATAATTTAGACTTGGGCAACATTTAAAAAAAAAAAGGATTTTAAAATATAAAATAAAATACATTTTTGTAATTTGGATTTTTTTAATAACAATTATAGTGAGGTAAGTCTACATTCACACAGTATTCTTATACAGAAAAAAAAAATAACAGAATCAGAATAAAGTAATAAAAAATACGTACAATAAAAAAAGTAACGATAAATAAATAAATAGAAATAGATAAATAAATAAAAGATAAATTTCGTACTTTAGGAAGTCAAATATAAAATAGTTTGTATTTTCTTTCCAACATACTAAAATACTTTTTTTTTTTTTTATTATTATTTTAATGGAATTTACAACTGTATTACATAGTGAATACAACAAGTAAATGAGAAGTTGGTAACATGGCATGTACAACATGAAGAGAAACTATCCATTGGTAGAACTCAAGTTCTATATTAGAAGATCCCGAGGCCATCTTCTTTTCAGACGCCTCGGAGGGTTATCAGGGATCGAGGAGGAAGCAAGGTTTGAAACGAGAGGATTCGGATGGTTTTGCAGTTTATTATGGAAGGAAAGGTATCTGGATTGGGGCAAATCAGACTAAAATAAAAAAATAAAAAAAAATAAAAAATTTCCTTCTGTATTTTAAATACACAAAATAAATTATCAAATAGAATAAGCTCCCCCTATTATATGGTGAACGTCCATCAGAAAGTATTATGCATTGATATTTTATTTTTTGTAATTTAAATTCAAATTTATACAAATTATTAAATATTTCATATCTATACTGTGAGGTTTAAATAAATAAAGGAGACGTGTTACATAAGTGGGTCATTTTAATATTATTTGACCATCTATACATCCGTTTTTCACACGCCTTTTCAGGTTGAAAAAAAAAATTAATGGTATTATTTCTTTGTATTATTTCTAAAGAATGGAATGGTGCTATTAAAATAAGTCTACATCAATAACAATAAGAAATATCTAACTGAATGTAAAAAAAAAAATACAAAAAAAGTAACGAATATTACTGCACCCAATGAAGTTCTTCATGCTTTGATATGACATAGTCTGTATCCATTAATTTTTGGCTACGGGAAATTTTACAGTTATATGGTTGTATTTCGAATTATTGATAGCCTTTTTTTAGTTGTCTCAAATACTTTGATTGTAAAATAGGAAAATAGGTATGCCCCAAAAATATGAAGAAAAACGACGTAACGAATGTTACTAGCTTTTCCTACAACACTGTTCATTTAATGTGACTGAAAAGAGTTTGTCGAGCATCAAAGCATCTGTTTGTCGAGTCAGCGATCAGTGCATGTCTAATATTGAGGCATCAAATGTTAGAATGTTACCATAATTTTACTTGAAATTATTCAATTAACATAATGGATGATAATTGCAAAATAAGTAGTGTCAAAGGCATTTGTTTAGGATTAAAATTTCATACTGTCCCAACATTTGTTTAAAATCAGTAACAGTGATTTTGTATGAAAACGTAATGAACGTTACTATTATTCGAATAAATTTGATATTATTTATTTGTATTGTACCCACAACCAATTGATCATATCTGTATTTTTATTATCAACATTTAGAGAACAGGAGAAGGGCTCTACTTGTGAAAATCATCTTCTTTTTTTTTTAGTTTTTCTCATGTTGTCTTGAAATATATATTGTTTTCTTTTCTTTTTTATACATAGCCATTATATCGTTCCAATATAATAATAAAGTTTGTTTATTTAAATTGTTTGAAGAAAAAGCCATCGTTATATAAGCTTTAAGTCTATATTAATTAAGTTATGGTTTGAGATCAATTTTTCTTCATAAAGTTGATTTTTTTTTTTAACTCGAACAACTAGATTCAGAAATACTAAATGGTCAAATAATATAAGAATCACCCAAGTGTGTTTTGATATATTTATTTTACTCAGAGGAATAGCTTCTTTTACTCTTTTCCAGGAAGTATTCTTTTCTAATATAAACGGTAAAAAATGTTTACCAATAAATATAAATGACTTATTTTTTTATGTTTATAGTTTTTATTTTTACGAAATCGATACGATACTTTGATTTTTTTTTTCTAATGATTGGCTATAAGAAAATGCGTTATTTTTATACAACAATAGCCACATTACACAAAAACCAACAACGACACAAAGGATTTTCCACATCAAGGTACTTTTACTACTAATTGAATTAAAAAGTCCTCTTAACTAATTTTAGCCCACTTTAAAAACGTTTTATCCATTTGTTACAGCTGTTTTAAATGGCGCAAAAAAAAGTATTGAAAATATACTATTAAAAATTAATAATACATATTTATTAAAAATATATCTATAAAGTTATTGCGATTTCTCAAAACTCATTAATATTAAGATTAAAAAAAGCCACCTTAATTTTCAGTGCTCATACAAAATTCTATCATCAATAGCAATCAAACAAGAACAAATATAATATTTGAAATCCAAACGTGGTTAGAAGGGTTTAAACATAAATATACACCATCCAATCAACAATTCTACCAATTATTAAATTTAGAAATAATACTGTACCATCGGGAAATGTAATTAAAAACATAAATGTCGTCCAACATATTTATCGATGTAATATCTCATTGTGAAATGCAAATAAAACCAAATCAAACACTCCTTTCCCACATGGCCGCCGTCATTAACATATTTCCAATTCAACGACCGGAGATAAATTTTCTTTTTTACAGGAGCAATTAATTGGATGAGCTCATTTATTAATGAGTTCCTGCGACATTTTTGTTTTTAATTAGTGATTTTTAATCGATACATCTAAACAAACAATATAGGTACAAATGTAACCGTCAAATCTGAAAACATTTTGTATCACAGGACATTTAAAAGATTATTAATTAAAACTGAAACTGCCATTAGAATAATCAATATTTTTTTAATAATACAAATAGTTATAAAATTTTAAAATAACTTAACATTTAACGATGTCAAAGTTATACAATATGAAAAAGACCCAAAAGCCGCGATCAAAAGATGATGAAATCAAAAAATGGCAGAAAAAAAACTACGGTGCGCTTAAGATTGCACAATAGAATTGAAAACATCAACAAGGCGAGTTTAAAAAGCACAATAAAATATGAAACAACGATTAAAGAAGTTTTTGTTAGTTATTTAGTAAATATATTTCAATCAAAAGTATTCATCGCATATATTTGTTATCATTAACCCATTGTATCAGTTTCAGAGTATGATACTAATGACGATCAGTCAGAGCAACGTTAACGAGACTAATTTATACACAATCATAATTGTATATATTTTAAATGTTATTACTTCATGAAAATTGAAAAAAATATATATATTTCTTATTACCCCACTTATCCCTGTTGAAATAATCCGGTACCTTGGACTCCACTTACACAAACGTTTAACTCGGAATCCTCATACCATACTGCAACGACAAGAAGCCGCTTGAGGTTTCCGACTACTCCAGCACTTACTAGACAAATGCCCTAAGCTTTCAGTTAATTACAAAAGACTCACATGCATGACTACAATAAGACCTATTTGGAGTTACGGAGTTGAGCTCTGGGGCTCCACTAAGCCAAAGAATTCCTCTCGTATCCAATCATAACAATCCAAAATCCTTCGTAAAATCCTCACTGCTCCTTACTTTCTTACAAATAAAATCATTCATAACCACCTTAATGTTCCTTATGTTTCTGTCCTGGCCGAGTCCAGATACCTATCCATCCATAACAAACTTCAGAACCATCCAAACCCTCTCGTTTCTAAACTTCCTCTTCGATCCCTGACAACCCTCCGAGGGGTGTGAAAAGAAGATGACCTCGAGATCTCCTTTTTTAAATACATTTACAAGAGTGCTACCAGTGAGTAGTTTCTCAACAAGTGGTTTCACGTTATTATATTCTTTTGTTTACATTTACTTAATGTATTTTCACTTGTAATAAAGTTGTTAATATCATAAATAAATCTTAAAAAATATTTCTTATTAATCCCGCATTAATGTTTTTACATCTATTGTGTGATTTTAAGCCTACGGAAGTATTTTTTTTATTATTATTTTTAAGGCTAATATAAAAAATATTTACATCTACTTCCACCAATTGGTTTCTGAATTCTCCATGGTATTTAAATTTTGAGATATTTTAGTTGAAATGTTCAAAACAGGCGTTAGTATTTGTTTTTTTACTCCTTATTTGTTCCCTTTTCCGAGTTTCTTACTCGACGTCACGCCAAAATACAATTTTCAATTATGCTTCGTCACAAAGAGGATGTAATGCTGAACATTTCCCTCGCTTACGTTATTCAGGTTCGAATTTTAGTTTTAGGGATATTTTAATCCATATGTACAAAAAAAATGTACATTTCGTTTTCGACAATATCTTTTTCCTTTTACTCGGCGTCATATCAAAATACAATTTTGAATTACAGCTCATTACAAACAGGATGACATGCTAAAAAGTTTCCTTGCTGATATTATAAAAGTCTAAATTTTAATTTTTGAGATATTTAAATCCAAATGTTCAACAAAATCATTATCATTTGCTTTTCGACACTCATTGTCGCATCAAGATATAATTAAGAATATTAGCTCATTACAAATACAATGAAATGCTGAATATTTCCTTCGCTTATATGCCAAATACATTTCTAAATCTTCACAATAGAACAATTCACGCCATTTCAATTCTTGCATTCTAAACGCTATTAAAATTTTTTAGGGGGTTGTCCTAACCTACCCGAATAACTGTAGATTAGGGTTGCTCAGGGATCAACCCCTGAAACACAAAAATTAACAGTTGTACAATTCAGAACTTCACCACTATTTTATGGTCACCATCTTGCTGCAAACCATTCCTGTAGAGTTAATCTATTCATTTGGTGAAGTGTGCACACATTAAGGTACTCTCTTAAGACATGGCAGGAAAATACAATATGAGTTGCTAAACTTTAAGAGAACAGCCTGGTGGAGGAAGTATGGGGAGGAAGAAGAGGTGGCCAAAACTATGAAGCTCAAATTCAGACAGAAAGTGATTCCAAATTGACAATCAAGCAATATGTAATTAATATGTAAAGAACCACACAATTGTACAAAGGCACAAAGTTCATTTATTTTATTTTATTTAATTATATGAAATATAATCATGTTTCCAATATGTTGTTTAATTTAATCAATCACCAAATTTCAGTGATCCAACCTCATAAAGTCCACACCAATTTTCACAATCACCAGCGCACACAATTCACTTAAAGATCAGTGGGTAATATTTGGCTCGAACAAAATTGCCGTGATCTAACAAGGGTGTTAATATTACAAACAAAATAAAACTTGAAAGTTAGAATCAGTTAATAGTTAATAACTCTTCTAAATATTTGGATACGCCTTCTTATTTCCACTAAAATGCAAAAAAATAAAATATTGCTTAAGAAATGAAATTAATATAACCTCCTAACATTTCTCAGTGATTCCGGAAGTTAAATAAACCAGTAAATAATTATCTCATTTGTAAAAAGTTTCAGGAAATTGAAAGATATTAACTATAATTTTGTAAATGAGTATGTAAAACGGACAGCGAACTTCGATTACAGAAGTCGACGCAAATCTGGCTTGCAAGAACGGGGTAAAATTGTGGAACCAATCATCTAACTAGCTACGACAGATCACGATACCAAGGAAAGCCTTTTTCAGACGAAATACTAAAGAGACTGACTGAGAATAAGGAATGCTGCGTAGAGTGTTCTTGCCAAAGCGGCTAAGGAACCGAGAAAAAAATATTTTATTTCGAACATAATTTATGTTACTGTTTGTGCCTTTGTTTTTCAGGATTTTTGTTATATACCAATTGATTACTTTCATTTCGTTTTATAATATTAAATGAGTTATAGGTTATAAGAATCTTAAATAAAAACTTAAAGGATCTTCCAGTAAAGTAGGCTTTGTAAATTATTTCTAGGAAAAAGAAAGTTACATTAGCTTTTAGTATCCTTTAAATTCATAAAATAATATTTTTATAAATATTAGATATTGCAAATTTTAGTACTTGATTTTCTAGAGTGCTTGTTTTCTTCCGGCTGTCAACTGATGCATGCATAACCTCCCAAGATTTTATCCCAATTCAATGTTATTACATAATTGGTAATTGGTTGACTGTCGTGGATAATGAAGAGAAGAATAGTTGGGGTGGTCAGTCAAAAAGGAAGGCAAAAATAAATGATAATATTTATTTTTTACATATGCCGACGTTTCGACCTGAAGTTCAGGCCTTCATCAGGGCTAAGAAAATAACCAGATAACAAGGTATGAGAAACATAAGTAATGATGGTAAAAAAAGATAATAAAAAATAAAAAAAATTAGAAAAATAAAATAGATAAATATAAAGTAAAATGAAATTGTTAGAATAATGACTAAGAACTAAGAGATAAATAATAAAAACCGTTACAAAGTGTGGAATGATGAAGTAGGCATAATCAAAAAGGGTGACAAAAGTGTTACAATGGGAATCTTAGAATAAAATGTAAAACATAAAAAAGAAATATGAAGTTATATAAGAAATGAAAATAAATAGTAAAATTAAAACAATGTTATTGTAATGTTATTACAATTGTTAGAAAGCTCAATTGCCGCTCTCCCAACCCGCATCAATAAAGTTTTGGAATTCATTTACAATCTAGGAATTTTGAAAAACATATCAAGAATTTTTAATTCATATCTTGTGTTCTAATTTGTTTATGAATGTAGCGTTTGGACAATTTTATGTAGCAGACAGTAAGCCCCTAATAATGTTCGTGATATTCGTATTAATTGTTCTGAAGTTATTCCAATTTTTTTGGTTTATGACAAAATTTCGAAATGTCCATCTCAGGCAAAAAGAAGGAATTCTCAAAGGTCACTAGATTGTCTTCAAGAATACCTTCCTCTCTATATTTATATATGCAAGCGAGTCTTGGATCCTCGCTTCCAAGTACAAGACCCAAATGCAAGCTATCGAAATGCGGTATTTAAAGAAAATTGAGGGGGAAAACGCGTGAGAAATGTGACCAATAAGAGCAAATCTGAATCTGAGGCCTGCAGAGGAACCAAATCATGGTTTCGACATGTCTCGAGAATGGATGAAAACATTATTGCCAGAGATAATTACGAGGTCAGAGTGGAGCAAAGGTGGCCACAGGAAAGACCAAGAAAAAGATGGGAAGAAGGAATCAAAGCTGTTTAGCCAACTTTTCGATTAACTCTCATGAGTTCTTAATAGGCAGCATTCAAATAATGGGGAAAATTCTACTTTTATGCAGTGGACTGTATTTTAATGGATTTGTAGGTTATACTGATTGTGCAAAAATAGCTTACCATCTTTATGCCAGGTTACATCTTTTTTTACCTCGGAGTCATTTTATCGTTGGACAACCAAAAAATTATTGTATTAGTAGAAACTGGTTAGGTATGAAAAGGGTATATTATATTATATATTTAGGTACATAGTTTTATTACGTTTTAAATGTTAGTAAATTTTTAACATTTTTTTTTTTTAAATAAACCAAATTGAGTCTTACAAAATAATCGTATTTTTTTCAATTTTCATTTTTATTTATAGTCGACTTGATAATAAGGCAATGAATTCTAATATAAAACGTTGTTATAATGATATTTAAGTAAATAGATATTTGAAGTGAAAGAGTTAATTATTTCTTTGAAAAAAGATAAAGAATATTGTAATTTTCTATTTATTTAATAGGAACACAACCTCTGCTATATCTGCCAACACACATCGCCCTGATACAATTCATAACAATATGTAAACCGTGCTCAGAAATCTGAACAAAACATAGCAAATATTCTAGTATGATCGAAACAATGACAAATTATGAAGTAAAAATTTAAAATATAACTAAATTCATAAAAGTTATCGTTCATTTAAATTAAATAATTTAGCGCTTTGGCCATCATTATACATATTCCTTATTCGTATCAGTTCATATAATTTATAAATTATTTAATGAACCGATAAGGATCGGTTTAGGTAGTCAAAATATTTAAAATAAATAAAGAAAATCAAAGAACTGAAACAATACTAAATAGTTAGGTGCTGGTGCTTAGTAGTAATATCTTTATTATTAAAAATTAATAATCTTTACCAACGTACTCGATATGCTAAATTATTTGCATACCAAATCTCAAGCGATATTTTTTCAAAACCCTTAACTTGAGGTGCCTCTCGAGCCTATATTTTTATTTATTTTTATCAACTCATTAAGAGTTAGCCTCGGGGTCTCGGTCGTTCACTGGAATTCCAGCGGTTTACCTGGAATGGAAGCCAATCTTAAAACCCTCGTTAGGAAGCCTTTCAACTGAATGTGTATGTTAATGTCAAAATACTCGTTTATGCATCATATTTAAAGCTATTCCCAATTATTAGTTTGAGATTTTGAAGAGACTTTGAAGGTTAACTGATTTCTGAATTAATCGTAGCGAAATATTTTTTATAATTAGCTTTAAACAAAGGAAGTCGGATAAAAGAGCAGTTAAAAAAATGTTTTATTTAAGAGAATAATGATCATTTGATATTTAAGAATAATCATTTGCATTACAATTATTGTGAAGGCAAGGAAACAAAATAGAGACATTCCATTACAAATCATCGACCAAAAGTTCAACTTGACGCTCATCCCCCTCAGATCGTAATGAAAATTTGTACATATTAAGTAAATACAAAACTGAAAAAAAAAATAGTAAATTTTACCCAATTTTAACGATTAGTTTCAGAATTATGGGCATTTAAACTCTTGAGATATTTAATATTGAAAAGACGTTTTGAGCTTAAAACAAAGCTACCTTGCTTGATTTTAGCTACAGATAGTTTTCGATATTTTTATCACAATTTTGAAAATTTATTTTTAAGAATATTTTTTATACATGACGAAAAATTATAATGCTAAAACTTGTGGTTTCAGCAGATTTCGCAATAAATGTAAGAAAAATGAATACATTTTGAAAGCTCTACTTCAATAAATGTTGGTTTAACATAGAAAAACCAAACAGAAACTCATTAGTTATAATTTCAAAACGTTTTCCAAACTTAAAATATCCCAAAAATTAAAAAGCCTGTAATTTTGAAACCAATTTTAAAATTGAGAAAAATTTGGTAGTTTTTCTAATTTTTATATTTACAAATTTTCATTAAGATCTAAGGGAGTGAGTGTTTGCTCCTGCATGATTTGGCATGTAACCCAACAATATTACATTAATTTTTTTTATAACCGAAAAAATATCAATAAAATAATACACAACGCCACGAGAACCTGCTATCTAGTTAAAAGTATATTTGTTGCTGAGGTTACCGGCAGTGGTTTCCAGCGAGAAGTCCGGATTGATTAAGCGAGTTTTTGACATATTTCATTCATCGGGCTTTATTGAGTTTATTGTTTGCCAATTCCGAGGGGCTGCGGGAGACCGCAGCCATGATAAGAAACCGATTCCAATTATATCAGGGGAAAAAAACTGCGGTCAACAGTAGTCGACTGTTTTATTAGTGTCAACAAAAAATAACGAAATAAAAGTAAACAAAAATATAGAATTAGAAATATATCGTCCTCTATATAATCTTTAATATAAGTTCATATATTTTGAAAATTGTATGTTTTTTTTAACAATTAGGATTTTAAAATATATTTTACTTATATTATTCGTGGCCTTCAAAAGCAAAAAAAATAGGAAAATAAATATAAAATTATAGTTTGCAAAAATTACGTCAATAAATAAATAATTATTAATTTATTACCATAATTAATGCATAATATTTTTTGCGGTTATTCATTTTTCTGATTTTTTTTTTTTGTTTATAGGAGCCACAAATAATATACATATAATATTTTCTAAAAATTTTAAAAATATAATTGATCAACTTATATCAAATAATGTTTAGAGAAAGCTTTATATCTTATTCTCTATTTCTGAACATTTATTTCGTTACTTCTTGCATTTATAAAGTTCTTTCAACTTCATTTTATAATTTCTACTTTTTTACAAAAAAAAAATTTTATAAATTGGCTGGAAGTTTTTAATCATTCGGTTAAAAAAATTTCAAAAGGCTTATAAAATCCAAGGCTTATTAAGCTCAAAATCCATATTATGACAAAATCATAACTTAAAGATGCGAAATCTATTAGTTTTCACTATGGAAATCGAACCATTATATTCCCTTATTAATAAACAATCCGTTACAATTAAATGGACCAAACAATTATTAATAAATAAACCATTGTCCCCTTTATTAATGAATATTGATTTCTAAATCTCAATTTTCATTTTCATATTTACTCATATTGTTTGGACTAATTGTTCCCTTCCTAACTACAACTTATAAACACGCCGTTTTGTAACGTTTTCTTCAAAAAACATCTGCCAATTAATGTCAGTATAGGTTTTTCAGCAAAATCACCGACATTTTCCATCAGTTAGAACAAAAGTAATTTGAGGAAGAAATATAAGATTATGAACGAAGAGTTAACAAAATACAGGAAATGAAGGTCTATACATATTTAATACTTATCTATGCTTACATCCTATCCTTCAATTATAACTAATTAAAAAAAGAGTTGGAATAAAGCCTCTTACCACTTTGAAGATTGAGAGGGAAATCGAGACTAGAACCAGTTGGTTGAACTTCAAAAGGAATAAGCAAAGTCACAAATATGACGTTATTTTTTACAATAGTCTGTGCAAAATTTAATTTAAATTCACAAACATGCGATAAAGGAAAATCGCATGCAGAAGCGAAAGCTGGTGAAGGGATTCAGCAAAATCTATGTTTCAATCGCCACAATCACTAAAAATTACATGATTTTTTTGTAACGGCAGAAGGTGTCATGCCAGTAATATGTAAACGACAAACCATCCATTTAAATTAACTTTTTTAGTACAGTATAAAATTGTATAATCTCATAAAACAATACTATGAACATGACCTCCCTTTCACATGATCAATGCCTTTCACATTTCACAGCCATTATATTTTTAAAAGTTATTTATATTAATTTTAATTATTGAATAGAATTCAATGAAATCGATTGTAGGGAATTCCTACACTATTCTCCGCAATTCCTTCAACTTTCAGTCTAACCAAACCAGCCGTTTTCAATATATAAGTATGTTAAAAACGTTTTCAGATTCGAAAACGGAAGTATTTTCTGAAAGTAGGGAATGGTATTTTCTGAAGTGGGTACCTAATTGATTATCTTTTTACCAATCCATAACTTGCCTCCAAATTTGAGTCAAATCGAACGTGTGGTTTTTAAGATAGATAAGCGTATCATGAAAATTATATTTGGGTATATTTAAGAGAAAGCAGTTGACGGAATTCAATGAAATTGTTATAGCCTCATTTTTTTGTAAACATCTTATATTGGCGTAGCTAAGAAAATACATTTGCGCGTGCATAAGCGGAAGTGTTAGATGGAATTTGATTAAATTAATAAGGGGCAAACTAGACACCAATCCGCACATTCTCTGAAATTTTCATAAAGTAGGTGATATGCCCGTTACATCGATTTGACTACAGACAGATAGACAAACAGATGGACATCGACCCCCTATGCCCTAGCTGCGGTGTTCCGGAGACTGCTGAGCACATCATAGTGGACTGCACCGCCTTTGAAGAACTAAGGGCTAAGTTACTGAGGGAAACCGGTCTCTACATTCTCACAGAGAACGATTTTCCTCAGTTAGTCACTGCGGAAAACTACCCGTACTACAAAGATTTTATGTACGGGTGGAAAGTCGCGGTGGGGCCAGCCCATTTTAATTTAAGAAGAGGAGGAAGAGGTACTATACCATTGGCGGGAAACGGATGAGAAAAGCAACCATGAAGAAAGAGGAAAAAATGAAGAGAGAGCAGAAGAACAAGAATCATTTGCAGCAGTGAGATGTTAAGCTGACCTGCCTAACATCTTACTGTTGCAGACACCCGTACTGCCTACTAGGCACGGCAGGGTTGATAAATAAATAAATAAATAAATAATAGATAGACAAACAGACGCCGAACCGCATTTGATTCTTGATATTCTGAAACGTAAAACTCGAGTAGAATTTTTCAATTCTGAGCACATAATTTTTTTTAAACCTTACGCACGAATACAAAGGTTCTCTATCCTCGGTAGTGAGGAAGCAAAATACACTGTGGAATTTCGTCACTTAAGATCGCCTAGAAGAGCTCACCATTGTTTTACTCTGTCTGGCAAATGTTGGATTCGGATCCGAGCGCTACCTGCAATATATCCCCTTCTGCAATATATTTGGGTCAGACAGTTAAGTCAGACACAACATTTCTTGAATACAGAGACCTCTTCCAGATGTGTCGTATAGCCCACTAGATTTCGATATGTGAAATACTGCACTCGGACACTAAGAGCTTGATAAGCGTTGTTGGATCATTTTCTTTTTTTTTCTCCCGTTCTCACATTCCTCGCCTTTTATGCTATGCGGGGTTTTCCCGGGCCAGGGTGTGAGTTCGGGGGATTAATGGCAGAGTTGAAAACTCCACTGGCACCGGGACTGGAACTCCTACTTATTTCATTCTGTTCGGTTATCAGGTTGTCCGGCAACGCGTTGTGCTGTTCACACGAGATAGCCCGCTCGGCCACCCCGCCCATGCCGTTTTTGGATCCGACCCAACTGGATCCGAAAGCACCTATTGTGGACAGAACCGATAACAGAAATGTCGATGATCGTGTTATGACCCTTTGACAAAATCCGACTCTACGAAAAAGTCCTTTAAAGGTTGAAATGAAAACTAGCTTTCCATTATTGCCACTTATAACAGCCATGGGCTCGACCGTCTGTGGCAATCTATTGGACAGCTGAAGGATAACTTCTTTATACCTGTTCACGAATATTATATTATAAATTTATTTTGATTTCTTCTCAATCGTACATGATTCCATAATTATGATGATTTTAAATTTTTACCTTCTAATTTTATAACATATTTAGGATAATATAAACATATTTAAATCTGTGTAGATTTGTAGAGATAAATATAGTAATCTACTTTTAAAGATTGTTGGAGTCCAAAACTCAAAAATAATAAATATATGTATACGTGAAATGTTCACTTTTATTTTTAAATTGTGATTTTGGTATGAGAAAAACTGTTTTTATGGATATTGTGCAGATGTTATCATTTAATATTTTAATCATACCGCTAATAACCCCTTTAGTTAGATGTGAAATGTTATAAAATAAATAAATTATAACAATTGAGCCACAGTTTTTAGGATAGTGCAGATGTTATCATAAATTTAAATTATACCGCTAATAACCCCTTTAGTTAGATGTGGAATGTTATAAAATAAATAAATTATAACGATTGAGCCGCAGTTATTATTTTATATTTTATATTAATTAACAATATTTCGATATAAAACTACATTATTAATATAGTTTTAATTAACTTTTACCTTCTCCATTAGCATTTATTTATTACCACATATAATAACATACCACATGTTATTAGTACATTTAAATAACATTTTAGGATTTGTACACAAATAACACATTTATATTAAAATTGAGAATCTATATCGAGAAACGATTAAACAGTTATTTAAGCTCTCAATAGACTTACTAATTAATAAGGTGAATAGTTTTGTATTATTGAGTAATAATTAATGAGTAAATAAAACAAATGGATATTGAATCAATATTGAATGTCTTAGCTTTTTAAAGTAATTTTAAATTTATTACTCTAATAAATTATTTTGAAAATTTATTAACAATTTTTGATGCTTATAGTGTGAAATTGCGAACATTACATGCTTCTATAACAAAATATATTATTCTGGGTGGAATAAGAGCAAGAAGGATGTATTTCATTTTATTTTAAAGAAATAAAAATATCTGTAATAAAATTATGAAAAAATTTAAAAATCTCATAATTTTGCTCTATAAGTTTTGAACATCACAACAAATCAGCAATATTGGGAAATTAAGGTGACATCTATACCATTTAATTAATTAATTAGTAAATTAATTCACTTCTCACTTTCCAGGGACAAATCTCAGGAATGTAGGACGACCGTAGAATAGATGAAGGAATTGGAGATGCAAATTATAACTGAACCTGCCCGAGACAGAATACTCTCGAGGCGGGAAACCTCGACCAAGTCCGCACCGCCACCATAAATCTTAACCCGGCAAATGAAAACTGATTGTAGGTCTTCATCAACTTCACCGATGAAATGTCCTCGAATATTTCAGCTTTCGCGAATAAGCATTAATTTAAACCATGGAAAAATTACCAAGAAGAGCGATGTAATTTTAACAAATTATTCCAAATAACAATATCAAAAACAAAAATCCTCCATGCCCTTGTTGGCATTATACATTTATTATTTATTGATTTTTGATTTTTTTTCTATTCAAAGATTTTATTTTATCAAGATAGTTATTGAGTATATACAGTGAGAGTTGGGGAGAACAGGCCAAACTCTAGTAATGGATTGTACACAGTAAAATCCATTATTGTTTAGGCAACTCTTCCAGGAATGGCAAAATAACTCTCATGAGTTTCAATAAGGCAACATTCTAAATTTTATGTCAATATTCTAATTTTTAAGCAGTGGACTGTATCTCAAGTGATTGGCTGGTTAATGTTTGTGCAAAAAAATAACTTACTATTTTCTATATGCCAATATATATATATGAATTATAATGTCTATATGCCTGCCGACATCTTTTTTACCTGGAGGGCTCTCCGCCGTGTGGTTCTTGCTGGGTGAATGCTGGTCAAGAAGTGGCCTCGAGACAACCAGAGCTTAAGTGTTATCTTTTATCTTTTAGATTTGCTCCCACCACTCGGAAATTTAAACCTTCCCTACCTTCCCTGGTACAACCAATTATATATTTTATTTTAACGTTAAGAGGGTAAAGGTTTACAAGAGTTGTACATTTAATTACATATGTGTTCAGCGGTGGAGCCTTAGAGTGGAGTAGCCGGGGCAATCGCCCCAGGCCGCCGGCCAGGAGGGGCGCCCGACAAGGGCACCGCTCGATCTTCAGGGGCGCTAGCAAATTGTTAGAAATAAAATAAAAATACAAAACGTGTTAAAGTAATTGATGTTAGCTTATCAATAAGACAGCTGTATTAGAGAAATGGTGAATGAAATGAACTTCAAAAATTACATAATATAAAACAGCTTAAGAAATAAATTAATTTTTTTTTAGAGTGGGGTGATGACGTCATTGCCCAAGGGCGCCGAACGTCTATGGCCCGGCACTGGTGTTGAACTCCTGTTACCTAATACATCCCCCAATACAGAATAAATGTTTTTTATTATATTTCATATTATGCGGAAAATTGTATTTATTCATCTGAAGGTGGTAGTTTGATTTTACCTAGGTGACAGCAGTTATTTTCTGATTTTGACATTGCTCCTTGTATACAGTATATTAAGTACTATATCATATATAATATTTTTTATATTATATTGTGGTATAGTTATACTTATCATGAAATAGAAAAGGAGGCACAATATAACGTACAATGAAAATATTAGGTATAAAAGTCTCTAATTGATGTTGGACTTATAAGAAGCTGGAAAAGTTGTATATATATACAACTTAACCATAATACAAAATAAATGGTTTTTATTTTATTTCATAGAAATAGAAATAGAAATAGAAATAGAAAAATCATCTTTATTCTGGGACTAGGTGCCTTTAGAATAACAGTATTGTTCATATATATTAACTACAAATCTGGTCAAAAGACTTATTACAATGAATAATGACAAAATACATGTAATACATTAAGTATTAATTAGGCTCTTAGAATAAATTAACGAGGACAGTTGGGTAATAGGGGTTCAGTACTACAATATTATTTATATAATATATTGTGATACAGTTATACTTATCATGAAATATAAAAGGAAACACAATATAACGTACAATGAAAATATTAGGTATAAAAGTCTCTAATTGATGTTGGGATTATAAGAAGCTGGAAAAGTTGTATATATATTATGGTTACGAATTGTCAATAAGGCTCGATGTACAATATAGATTTTTAGAGTAATTAAAAATTTGTCCGAAGTTTATTTTATGTTGATAAAAAAATAATACAATCTGAACTATATATACAACTATATATACGTGTAAGTTACAGTTAAACAATACAAGTGTGAAATATTATTTATTTGTAATTTTAGCTATAAATAAAAATTTTTAAAATCCGAAGAATTTTCAGTAAATTAAGTAGGTAGATTAGATTAGTTGTTAGGTAGATTGCGGCGGCCACCTCTGGATTCCCGGCAGGGATTGGAAAAAAGATCCGCTTGCCGCATTAGTTCCCCTCACAATACCAATACCAATACTGGTACATTATGTACAATATTGCGGTTATTATTTTATTTTTTTTTATCTTAAAAAATTAGAACAAACAAATTTTGATAAAAAAAACATGTGTAATAAAATACAATCTCTCTATAATTTCAAAATTAAGGCATCATAGTAAAGTCCTAAGATCAGTTATTGTGTATGGCATGGAAACAATAAGTATAACCGGAATGGAAAACTTACTTAAGATACATGGAAAGATTTTAGGTAGACTGAATAAACCAGTCTTAGTAACACATTGTCAATAAAATAATGTTTTGGAATAGTTTAGATATACAGAAAGAAAATATTTGTATTCAAAATTCATGTGTGGAAAAAGAAAACTCTCAGCTGACGAAATCGGACTCAAAACGTATGAGGAGCATCTAGAAGAAAAGGAAATAAGATATTTGAAATGTTTAAATAGTAAAAAAAAATCAATATAGAAATTTTCGTATAAAATAATGCCAATAGAGTTTAAATGAATTATCTATACGAAAACAAATAAAATTTCATTAATATTTTTTTAAGATCGGTTTTAATTTTACCTATAATACTACCAAAAGATAATTATCATTAGATTGCATTTTATCTTAGGCGATCAACATTATGATTATTGCTCTATTTTCATTAGATGCCGTCATGAAAGATATCATCTAAAATACTCGAAGTTGAGCTAAATCTACAAATTGAGAAACATTCTAATGATAATCAAGTTCTGTTATATAATTATGTTAAGCAATTATTAGTTCAACTTCACTATAGATTATAATGAAATACTAAACTAATCAACAGAAAAGCGAACGTTAGTTTGAATTCCGTAATGTAGATACATAACGTAGAGTGAAAACACCAGTTATGGACAGGGAGCCCAGTGATGGACAGGTTAGACTTTAAATGTTGAATGGACTTTAAATAATATACATAGAATAACTTAAATATAAATAATAAGCTTGCAAGTTGATTGAATGGTTATAGTTTTTTAGATTGAAGAACAATGCCCTCTATAGACAACTGAATGAACAAAGTTACCATAAGAAAATTTTAAAATGCCTATAATTGTTGTTTCTATAGTGCTCTTGAGATCAGTGTTTTTCATATCTTCCTACTAACAGTTTTGTTAAGAGTAAGATGAACATTTATCTGACCATATCTTTATCATTCTCTTTATAGTTACATAAAGAATTTAGATTTTCGTCTATTAGTCTATTATTAGTACTGACCCTCTGTCCATTAATAGAACAATTGAATTTCGGTGTGTCCATCACTAGTGCAAATAGTGTTTTTTATTGCAGATTATGCCTGCTTAATCGAATATTTTTTTAATTTTAAAGTGTTTAATAGAAAAAGGAGACCTTACGGATTCTAAATGTCTAACGGATAATTTTATAACTATAATAATAACAGCGTCATAAACTAAAAAAGACAAACATGTTCATCACTGTGTGCTTACCCTACTGTGCATATAGAATCAAATATGCTTCAACTAGTATATTAAGAATTTCTAAATGATCAAATCATTTTTATGAATTTAGAATAGAATAGAATTTGATCAATTATTAAAACAAAATCTAAAAATATGTAGATAAATATTAATACATAATTTGTTAATGACAAAAGTTACGTTAAAACTAATAAAGGAAATCGTTTCAAAAAGTGATTTAACTGCCTTAACGACTCCAGTATGTTATATAATATTGTTAATATTGTATTAAAATAATTCAAAAGGTTTTAAAGAGATATATCATTTTATAATATTTATTAAAGTTTGATTTTTAATATTTTCATGTTTTTTTTTTTTCTAAATTTCCTTAAACTTAATTTCTTTACTAAAATTTTCGTGAAAGTTTCTATGGAATTTACACTACATTACAATTACATACATGTTGGTAGTTGATGGTGTGTTCAATTTTAACCTCTGTCTAATAATAAATGAAATATTTATTTCCTCGTGGTCTCAAACACTTCCAGTCACGTATGAAAAGGAAGGTAAAATCTAGACTGCCGTATGACTAAAAGCTCCATCTCCAAGAGATTTTTTTTTCCCTTTCATATTTCTTTTTTTTTTTTCATCGCTTTTTGGACTGGAAGTTTAACAGGCGAAATCTGGCTCAGAATTTTACCCTATCCTATAACTGTATGGTATTTTGAAGAACATAATAATATTTATATTTGATTAAATATAATAATAAATTATTAATATATTAAAAAGAAAAATAAGTATTATATCAGATTTCTGCCTTATGCTATCTAAAGTTTAGTTGAGACAGATACTTTTAAGAATCCAGTTAATTCCAAATCTTTAATATTAGATTTTGAATCAACTTGACTCTTAAAAGTGTATATCTGAACCATATTTATTTCTATATTTCTCTCTTCTACTTCTGCGCATAATATTTATTTTCCAATTTATTTATTTTAAGTCATTTTTATATATTATATTAAATTTTTAATTTGGTCAACATAATGACTACAACATCTTAATTACGACGTTTCAGCTCGTCGAGCCATTTTCAAGTCTAAAAGAAATTTTTCAATTTACAATCATATCTAAAAACTTTATATGTTTCAAAATATAAATTTTTTTTATACATAATCATGTATGTGTATGTATGTATGTATGTGTAATCGCACATAATGTACCTGCCCATTTCACTTATGCGAATTACATGCGTCTACTCATGATAAAATGTTTCACTCTTGTCATGTCCACCTTTAACTATTTTATCATATCATTATTGCACAATTCCTTCTTATTAAAAGATTCAAATAAGTTAAAATTACCTTATCATGTGTCACCCACATGTCGTCGGTCTCATTTCTGTTCAGTGACTAGTTATTCTTATAGGAGTAAGGAAAGAATATTTTTATAAACATACACAATCATGTTTCCCAATATTATACGTGGACCTATTTTAAGTAATATTAACTATTCATTTCAAATTTTTATTTTTTCAATTGAACTCGCGTAAAATATGTTCATATTTATATTTAAACAAATATAATAATAAATTATTAACATAATATTAAAAAGAACAATAAGTATAGTATATCAGATTTTCTGCCTTATCCTATCTAAACTTTAGTTCAGATAGACCCTTTTAAGAGTTCTGTTGATTCCAAATCTATAATATGAGATTTTTAAGTAACTGAACTCTTTAAAGTGTTTTCTGAACCATATTTATTAATATTTATATTAGAACAAATACAATAATAAATTATTAACATAATATTAAAAAGAACAATAAGTAGTGTATCAGATATTCTGCTTTATCTTAAACTAAAGTTTTTAGCTGAACCATATTTATTTCTATTGATATTTGAACAAATACAATAATAAATTATTAACATAATATGAAAAAGAACAATGAGTAGTATCTCAGATTTTCTGCCTTATCTTAATCTAAAGTTTAGTTAAAATAGACACTTTTAAGAGTTCAGTTGATTCAAAATATAATATTATATACCTGCTTTTTCGTCTATAGTTAGAGGGACAAGCTTGCCTCCTAGTTCCCTCACCTGATTGTATATAGTGATGCATGTGTTTTGTTTTTTTAATTTACTTATCTTTAAGTTATTTTATTTTTATTTAGTTGTTTGTTTGCTTCTTTATAATTTTGTTCTGTACATTATTTGTGAATGAGGTCTTACCTCACTATAATCATTGTCCAAATGACAAAAAGATTTATTATTCAATAAATAAATATTAAAGTAACATTGAGACGATGAAGAAAAATTTATGGAATGATCTTGAGACCAAAGGAGACGAAACGTTATTATTTGAAAATTCGTAAATTGATATTTGTTTGGGGATAATACAATATTTAATAAAAATATATAAAGTTAATAGCAGCACTATTTTAGTTGAATAAGCTTATTCTAAACAGCTAAATTGAAAGTGAAAAAAAAATCAAGCGAAAATGAGAACATTTATTTTATAAATGGATAAAGCTTACGCCAAAACCCTACCAGAAAATCAACTCGAGAAAATGAGAAAGTAAAGCAGGAACAAAAAATGTATAACGATAAAATAAACATCATTAACTCACGCTTTTGTCTTTGGATAGTACAGAATAAATAATCTGGGTTTATAAACGATTTTTCCGTTTATTTAATTTATATCTTTATACTAAGGCCCAAAATTACTGTAGATAATTATTAGCCCAAACGTAATTAAACAAGGCGGAAAGAATTTAAAACTACATTATGTTTTTAATTCGGAATTAACGTGGGTTATTTCTCAATGAGCCATATTTAAAAATACAACCAAAGTTTCTTGGCAAAACATTCATGTTTCGAAGTAATTCGTTCCGGTAAGAATCAATTGCTAACAGGTTATAACATTAACTTATAATCTCTAATTATAACCTTAACTATGACAATATTCCTAAAATGTTATCCCATCTTCCTTTTAAAAATGTAATTATAAATAACTATATATTTTAATAGTTATGAAATATAACTTTTTTATATATTTTAATAGTATCTTTGTCGATCCTATCTATCCTTCTAGTTTTTATCCTCCCACGAGATTTCATGCCAACTATTGTGATATTTGTTGTTTTATGAAGGCATATTCATAGATAGATGCTACTTCGCTAGCCTATCTTAACCTCCTTGCTTTCATTTTATGATATTGACTTACCAGTATCTTTTAGCAGTGCTTTATTATTCGTTCTCATCCATGCGGAGAACGGAGAGATTTTATTTTGAACATCTCAAATCTGCTTATATGGGTGGCGACTAGATTCTGTTATGGTATCTCTGTTATTTGATTATTTATTGAAGTTATTATGGAGTCTTGTTATTAGGAGATCTCTACTTTTGTGAATGACTTCGGGAATCCACGCAAATCAGTTATTCGGTTGGATTTTTCGATTAGCGTATCTTTTGTTTTATCGTCATTTACCCGTATGGCGTTTTGCTTTGCTTCTTTTATCACATACCAGGCGAATCACTCATGATCCTGTTGATTACTTCCATGAACGGACTCACCATCAGCTTATGAAAGCGTTTTATGTTTCATTTTATGTTTTTTATGTGCAGAGTTTGACAAATAGTTCCCAATTTACTACCCTTCGTTTCCCGAGTGCCTGTTTTAAGATGAAGATCTGATTTAACGTGATCTGGTTTAGCTTTCCTTCCCTGAATCCTCCTTCAAGGCCGCCTATTCTTTTTCCTAATATGGATATATCTGATTTAAAATTAGTCATTAGTCATTATCTTGTAAGCAACCGGAAAAAAGTGCTATTTCTCCATTATTATTACATTCTTATTTGAAACCCTTCTTAAGCATAGGGCAGATAAGACCTTTGTTCCAAACCTTTGTTATCATATGTATTATTAAAGTGTATTTATGGGTTCTGCTTTATATATATATATATATATATATATATATATATATATATATATATATATATATATATATATATATATGGATATATACATAAATAACGGCAATATATATATATATATATATATATATATATATATATTATACCGTTTATTTTGAAAGTGGTGTAAGTCCATTTATCTTGTTAAAGATTAACTATCTCTACTGATTTATCAATATGTAATTTGATTATATATATTTGTTTTAGGTGAATTTAGCTAAAATAATGTACATTTACGGGCTGCAAATAGACTTACACCACTTTCAAAATTAGTCGATTGTAAAAATCTTTTAATTACAATTTTGAAAAATCCAATATAGCTTAAAATAGATTTTATATCAATTTTGCTTACAAATAATAACAAGATAACAAGATACTACTTTAAATAGAAATAGTATTTCTAATTTTAAACGTTAATTATATATTTAAAATTGATCACCTATCTCAATGATATTTTTTCCGACGACAGGGTAACCCTCAACCACATCAATATTATTTTTAAATTTCATATTTGTCCAGTATGCATTTATATGCAATAACATGACATTGAGTTGTTACATTTTGTAAATGTCTCAAACAGAAAGAAGCTACTTTCTGCGATCCTCTGGAAACGGTAGTTTCGTCCCAAACATTGTGGACGAAACTATTGTATATGGAAATTGGACTTACACCGCTTTCGAATTCGATGATTACGCGTCTTCTTTTACCGGCCAATTTTAAATTGGACTAAGCACGGGCATTTTTTAAGATATTAAATACTAATTAGTTATAAATATAAAGTTTACACTAAATTACATGATAACTCATTCTTGTTTTCCTATCTATATTAGGTAAGGAAAATATTGCAATCAGGTCAAATTTCTATACGCCTCTTGAGCCCGAAAAACTTGAGAAATCGGTGCCAAGATTTTCTCGGGAACTAGTAGACCGATTTTGTTGCTTCTTTTTTTTATTTTGTAGGGTTTTGACTACTGATGCCTGTGACACAAATTGGATGCTCCATACAATTTTTAAAATGTAATGAAATTCTCTACAAAACTGTATAAAAATCGTTCATTTCGGACAACTATTAACGAAGTTATACATCTTATCAATTTCCAATGTAAGATTACGGGTTCATATCCTGGTGTCAGATAGGGGTGAATGAGAGAAAAAAGATAACTAAGTGAAAGAGAGAAAATCTGTTGCCCGCATCACACAAGCTTCACTATTTCCTCTACTTTTAACAGAAATTATTGTTTGACAAAATTAGGCTATGGCAAAAAGTTATTGATCAACAATATTAGTGAGTATTGAAATACCCTTTTTGATTTTTTACACTGTTCTATCTTAAGCCGGTTTACATTGCTTTAGTTTATCGAATAAATCGTACTCAAATCTTTTCTTTGATCAATTTTCAGGAAAATAAATGTAATTCAATATTTTTTTGTTTCTTGATGGACATATGTAAAGATATAAAAGCTTCTCTGAAATAGGTAGGAAAATCGTGTGACTGGATACACCAGATTTTTTTTTTTAAATGGACTTGCACCACTTTCAAAATAAACGGTCGATATAAAAAGCGAAACCCATAAAAATATACATGGAATACATCCTCAAAATATGAACTCAAAACTTTCTCACCGACTTGTTCTTTGACTTGTTGTTGTACTTGTTCTTTGAAAGTGGTATACATAAGAAAAATCAGAAAGATGAACAGAACAACGAGGACAACGGCACACTGTTTTTTCTAACAACACATTTTAGTACTCGTAGGGCCATACGATGAGTAACTAAAAATTGACAATAAATTTAAATCAAATAAGATTTTGAAAGAAAATATCTCAAAACATATATTTAATATAAATGAAATAAAAGAGTTTTACTAAATTCTATGGGCAAACTTGGATTGAAAATAATAAATTCTTCTTAAATTTATAATGGTATTAAACTAGAAACATCATCTAATCATTAAAGGGATGGAAATAAAGGGAAAAGAAAATTTGTATTCAATGGATAAAGTCTAAACCACTTCAGCGTTAACTATCCTGTGGCCGTAAATTAAAGACCCTACCCTATCCTACACTTTTCCCCTCTTTTCCTGTTCCCCCACTCTTCATCCGTTTGGCCGTCAATTTATGGTCGCACTCTAACATAAGTTACAAAATAAACATTTTCCTGTTTCTTTTTTTTTTTTTTCTGAAAATAATGATAATGCTTACCTCAAAATGTCATTCTAAGAAATCCAAATAAGACTTTAAGTGTTGATGATTAATAATTATTTTAAAAATAAAATAGTTTTATAAACAATTTACCGTTTAAATGATGATGCATTTTAAATATATTTTTATCCATTACAAATTTTACAAAATTTTAGAAACATTATATTTCAATCCAAAACATTCTTCAAAAACAGTAATATTTCAAATTTTGATTTAATTTCAAAAGTTATCCTCATATTTTGTTCTACGAAATATTAAAAAATATATATATTTACATATTATTATTTAAAAATATCCTAAATTTAAACTAAAAAAAAATGTCGTCTCAACTAAGAATCTTTAAGGGAATACAAAATTAAAATCAATTGCACTAATATGAAATAAATTATTACAGGAGATAGGTAAGTAAACGATACCTAAAGAACTTTTTTACCCTAACTAAAGAGTTTGGAATTATAAAGACTGAATTCTCAATTTTTATAATTTATGAATTATAAAAAAAAACTGTTCTTAACTTAACTTTAGGGGAAAACTATTTACTTATGTTTAGAGCAGAGTACCTCAGTGTTTAAGGAACATAGCTCCCATTCTCAAGGACTCAGATTCGAATCCGGCTTAGGCAGATAATTATTTATTCAGTTTAATCAGGCGTGTATCCCTATCCCCTTCTGCGGTACACCCAGTCTCTATAAATTACTTATTCTTAGTTAATTAATCGATTAAAGGAAAACCATGACAGTTGAACTCCCTGTACAACCGTTGCCATTGAATAGTACTGCGTAACAAAGTACTGAACTTACGTTTTCTTCGAAGGAAACAGAGCGTATATTACTAACTTTATATATATTTATATACAATTATCTAAAATCATCTTTTTTACAATACATGAGGAAATAATTCTTAAACATAATATTATTAATACATTGGTAGCTTATATATTATTAAATAGTTTCAATAAAACTAAATTCAATAAAATTTCGAATTCTTGTTAGTAATTAATATTCACTCATTTACATTAAAACTTGTAACGTGTTTTAATTTAATTTACAGCCAAATTCGACTTGAGTTCGAAACATAAACTGAAGTATTCTTCTAGGACGTAAACTCTGGTACGATTTCCTACAAAAATCACTCAAGTCACGAATTTATGTTCTTAAAGAAATTAAAGATATATACATGGAAAGTATGTACTGACTTGATGTTTTAACCATCGTTACATCTTTCAGGAAACATTACCAATAAATAAATTTTAAAAAAAAAAAGTATATTTAAAAAAAACTTGGTAGGTTTTTAATATGACTGATTTTACTACGACAATGTTTCTGAACTTATACCATTTACAAAAGTTGTCAGGTGTAAAAACTATAGAAAACATTATCTACAGATTATTAATCTCTATATCTATTATTTGCAGCTAACTTAAGTCACAAAAATTCACACTATTCGCCGAGTAACCACTTGATTAAAAATAGTTTTTATTTTGGACATTTATGTACACTATGAAAGATATTTAAGTCCATGATATTATCAATGGTATATTTCGAATAATCCATTAATAGTATAAATAACAACTCAATTCATCCAGACTTAAAAGAATTTTTTTTTTAATATCGCCAATTTCATTTTTAATGAACTCCTTATAAATTAAAACATATGTTAAGCTTAAAACGCCTTATTTCAAGGTATTTCGTATTCATTCACCCTATTGAGCTTTAAGAAGTGAATATGAGCCGATTTTAAGAAAATTGTGTGAAAAAAGGAAATGGAATCAATAATTTTCTAGTCATATCTTTTAGGTTCAGTGCCATTTTTTAAGATTTTGTAAGAAATATTAGGCCGAAGGTCACCAAATATACACGTTGTCACATTATGTATTTATTATTCTACGTTTCAGCTTCAGAAGACATTTTCAAGAACTTGCAAACAAAATTTAATTTGGTTGTTTTACTTTAAACTGAAAATGGCTCCTGAAGCCGAAACGCAAAATAATAAATACATAATATGATAAAGTGTATATTTGGTGACCTTTGGCCTAATGTGCTTTAAAGAAATCAATAATATTGAGTTGTTCTTCTGCTAAGTCAATTTTAGCGAAAATGTTAATTTTGCAAGTTTTGGTCACTTTTAGTAAGGGTATCTTAAAATGTGCATTTCCATTGAAATAATTCAATTTATTAGATTAAGATCTCAATACTTTTTCTCGCCTTTAAGTTTTCGTGAAATAAACGAGGTAGGCGGTGTTACTACTCCGTAGATTATGGTACACCGAGTGCCTAGATGAGAATACAAATTGGAATTCAGTTATGTTTACAGACCAGTCTCATTTCTGTATTTAGCTATCGTAGGCGCTGAAAAACAAAAAGAAACTAACTACCTATATGAAGTGGTGTTCAAGTGATTCCTTAAGTCCTTTTAAATGTAATTACACGAACAATAATACTTTAAGAGGTATTTTTTTCCCCATAAAACATGGTTATATTTTACAATTGGGGGGGCTTCAGCCCGAAAGCCCCCCCCCCCCCACTTTAGATCCGCCCGTGGTTCACTGCCACAGTTTCTACGACCTTCGACAATGAAGTCTAGAAGTAAGAGTGTGATATTATGGCTCAGCATATTCCACTCCATATTGGTGAAGGTTATCTCATTACAATTCGTGTGTTCAAGAAATTATAGAGGAGTTCATTCCTCACACAAGGGCCATAAATGGTAGAGATTTATATTTTCTTGACGAAAATAAGCGATCTCCTCACAGGAGAAATTTTGCTCATCGATTTCTTCAAAATAAGAAATGCAGTGATGCACTGCTGGTGCGGTGCGCACATAACATAGCTTTCACTTACCACCCTCTTCTTATCAGAAATTATTTTCAGACAAAGGAGGAATGAAAGTGAAAATTATAAACCCTAAATTGATTTATATTCCATTGTGGATATTTTTATTTGTTTAAGTAGTCTCATATATACAAATTTTAATATTTATATCGCTGTAATATATACAATTAAATATTAAATAATACCAACGAAAACATTTAGGAAAACCGCATATGCATATGTACATAATATTGTTGGAACTCGTATTTTATTATTCTGATGTTACGTATGGAAGCGCTAGTATCCCTTTGGTTCCTTTAATACAAGTATTCTCTGTATTGATCTCGTATTTCTCCTTTATTTAATTATCAAATTCTTTCATATTTTATATTTAACTATTTATTAAATTTGAAATCAATGTGAACAGGTTGATTGTTTCAAATATAAAAAATTAAAGGTAATTTAGAGGAAGCTAATATAGAAAATTAGCCATTTAAGCTCTGTTAGAGAATAATCAATGAGAATAAAACCTACATAATATTAAAAACTGCTTAATTTTACACTGATATAATGAATTTAGTCAAAATAGTTGGAGCCGTTTTTGGAAAAATAGTAAAAATGTGTTTCATCGATGATATAAGGTGCCACTTGCTGTTAGCCAATTTTTACGAAAAAGTTGCTGTAACATTTCAGGTATATATATATATACAAACCTTGAATATGCAATTTCACTTTCATACGACTTTTCATTTTTGAGCTAGACACAAACACACACACACCAAAAAAACACGATCACAAGAAGTTTTAATTTAATTTTTTTTTTTAAACTCCTTTTAATAATATTTCCCGATTTCAAATAAAACCTTATATGTATTAATGTTTAATGTATATTTATAAATCAAAGTTTATGTAGACGTCATTATTAAACTTTTACCATTGTATATAAAGTGTAAATTTATTTTCTATTTCCTTTTTTCCTCTTTTAATCTGAATATATTATGAAATTATTATTGTATTTTATTTATCTATATTTTGGATGTTTCTTTTCTACTTAGTGTATTTATTTTATTGTTCATTTAATCACATAATCAACTTTTTGGGCTCAGCCCCATCATCAGGAATTCTCTTTCATCGCTTTTAATTGAATTAAAAATATATAAAATGGGTTATATCGTCCTATTTTTTATATCGTAAAGAAAAGTTCCTAACATGGGTGATAAATATTCAGGACGCAGTCTTTTTAAAAAATATTTTTATTTTTGCCAACGTTTCAACCCAAACATGTGGGTCATCTTCAGGGCGTGGTTTGAGCACTGAGGTTGTTCATGTACTCCGAACAACATGAACATGAACATGAACAACCTCAGTGCTCAAACCACGCCCTGAAGATGAAACACATGTTTGGGCTGAAACGTTGGCAAAAATAAAAAAAAAATTTAAAAAGACTGCGTCCTGAATATTTATCACCCATGATATGTAGAACAGTCGACTAACTTCCTTCAAAAAGTTCCTAACAGAATAATTTTAGTAAATAATAAGATATAAATATAGGATGACATAACACATTATAGATTTTTATGACTATATTAAAAATAAATACACTAGAAAGAAAAGAAACATTAATAACCTAAAAAACAACTACATTTATTCTTCCTAATATAGAGATATTTACTAAAATAAATATTTTTAAAAAATATAAATTTCATTTCGAGAAATGTAAATGGGTTTTTTTTTTCTATTTGCATTTTTATGTTGAATTACATAATGATGTCCATTTGAGAACAACCCTGTTTGTACATGATATTCACCAAAGAAATAGAAATAAATAATTAACAATAACAAACTATAATGTTCTAAATATTTGTATCAAAGTCATCAGCAAGTAGCAAACTTTTTGACCGGGGTGAATAGTAATAACATTCATAACAGTTAAATACACATGAAACATAAGAAAAAATATATAAAGCTCATTAAAATATCCCTTCAAAAAAACCAAAGAATACTGTTAAATATATTTTTACGTTTACCTAAGTTATTGTTACAAAACCAGAACTAATGATAACACGAACATTCCTTTCAAACCAGTTAAACATATTATAATTAAAATGTAATTAAATATCAAAAAAGCCTAGTAAGTAAACAGGACGAAATGTTAAACATTAATTATGCAAAAAAAGTATTAATTATAATGGACTCAACAAACAATTAGAAAAAGTAGTAATTTCTGAAAATGATATATTTCGACCGAAATGAAGGTAAAACTTCACCGTTCAAAAAATATGAAAATATGTTTTTTAATATTAATAACGTTTACAGATATAAAGAGTGTACTAATAAACTATTTCCATTGTCTACTAAAAAATAAGGTAGAATTCGTTTTATTTGCATTTAGAAAGGTTTTCCTTTAGCTTGCAATGTTTATTTTTTATTTCATAGTCACTCCAACTTTCGAAAATGTTTGGTTTAAGGTGGATCTTTTTTTAAATGGAACAACAATATGTTTAAAGTATATTTTATCACCTAGGTACATTTATGCTCTTCATTCACTTCTAATAAGTTAAGTTTTACTTGCTAAACAATCTAGTAGATTCGATGCTTATAGAAACTGTTTAACAAACTTTGAAACAACCGACAAAGTTTTTCATAATACTAAACGAATAACGTTCACAAACAATCCTAAGTGCGATTTTATTCCAAAAGGATTTAAAACACCAACATTATTCTATTATTTTTGTTGATGCTATTGAACTGAATTATTATTTTTATTGTAAACCATATATTTGTTTCTATGAATTCGTTTGATATAAACAATTCGAAAAAAAACAAGAATTTAATTTTATTTAGATTTTGTAAAGTTAGAGGAGCTTTGAAGTTATAATAATAACGAAATAAGCATTCATTTTTTCATATGTTGTCAATCTATAACAGTGATAATGATAATTTGTAATATCTACCCTTTGTAATAAATTATTAGAAAACCCATATTATATGGATGGTCTAAGAATAAGCTTTTTTTTTTAACTATTAATATACAAACGAAAATGTTTAGGATAGCTATGTGTTTCGTCAATGTTAATTATTATTATAATTAATTAATTAATAATGTTAAATGATTAATCTTTCATTTTTAAAATATAATTTTATTTTCGACAGCTATATTTAGTGCTTTTAAATTACTAGGTCATATATAAAAACATATCTATAAGAAATCGCAATAAAAAAAAAAAAAAAAAAACTAGTACATCATTAAAAAAATAAAAAGAAGTCTATTTAAAAAAAATAGCAAGGTATTCAAAAAAATTGGATTGTTTCCAATGGAAAAAATATATATATTTTAATATCCTCATGCATAATCGAGTACCTTCAATGATGTTTGTAATTTACGTTTTTATAAAGCTTCCTTAACAAATTCTTTAACAGAATACTTTTATGAATAAATTTTGTAAATCTCAGTAAAAAAAAACAAAAAACTTGTTTTCCACATGGAGTTCAAATCTGATAACTTATTAGCGATGCAAGTATAGTGCATAGGTGGGGAACATGCAACATCTAGGCCGTAAGTGGCCTCCTAGAACTAGCAACAGCCTCCTAACGTTTTAAGCGATATTTATTAATCTAGCCCTAGAATTAATTAATATATAATTATTTAGGATACAAAATTAGAAAATGAATAGAATTAAGGTAAATATATGTATACTGGAGTGTGTATTTAGTGATAAAGATAGCAACAGTAAAATATAAAAAAATTGTTGCGGCCTCCATAGCACTGCCTTACCTTAATGCGGCCTCTAATAATAAAATAGTTTCCCACCTGGGTAGTGAATGAACTCATAATACGACAGTTCGAAAAATATAAACATTTTCTTAATTGTTTTTATTATATACAAGAATACCAACAAAAACAATTCAAATTTATACCTCTTCAGATTATCGATATAAAAATAAAATAAAAATTACAAAAGTCGTTGATGCAGGATTGACAGCAGTATAAAAGATTTGTTTCTAAAAAAGTATGTTAAATTCCTCACGATTCTGAATCAACGGGCTATACATAGCTTGATGTTACGTCTTAAACAGTTCTGTAAGTAGAAATAAATAAGGAAAAAAAAATCTTAAAAATATTAGGCACCGAGAAAGAAAAAACGACTTTTAACAAACGAACAAAAGAAAAACATATTTTTATTTAACAGAATGAGAAGAAAGTATTAACCAATAACCACACTTTCTGTGTATAATCTAGTCGAGGATACAGAGAACGGGAAACACCATCACATAAAAAGTTAAAAATATTTTTTTTAATCTAAATTTTTGTTGAACAAAACATGGTATTTTGAATTCATAATTCAGAAGGGCTGATATTTTATCAGGCTTGGAGCGGTAATAAATTAATGAGTTAATTGGTCATTTGATTGAGTCCTCCCAGATTGCCTCAATCTAATCTATTCCATTGGCAGTTACGATGTAAACGGGCATTTTAAAATATTTCCAATAACTCTGACGTGTAAAAAATAAAAAACTAAATCTTTATCTTTCTCTAGAAAATTAACATTAAATTATCTTAGAAGTTTTCCTTAGAATTACCTCATTTCTATATTAATTGGAACACTAATTCAAGTTCAGTGGCTTAAAATAAACTTTGGTAAATCTAGTAATTAAAAAAATACAAAATCAATATTTTGAATGCTTTGATACTTTTAACGTTTAATTTTTAACGAAAAATAAATCATCTTTTCATTTGTTTCCTCACTTAATATGATTTTTATTTTTTAAAAATGTGTTATAAAGGTTTCGAAGTTTGTGATTGAACCTTAATAAGTTTTTTTTATTATTCAACCAAAAAAATATGAATATAAAAAATGTCTATTGTATTTACACAAAATAATATTTACCCCTACCTTAAAAATGTTTTCACGTTATGAAAATATTATGAAGTAGTGGTTGAAGGATGTATGAAATAGAACGGAAAATCTGAAATGAAATCTTTTCAGATGATATACTATAAAAGAGAAAAAGGCTTAACTCAATTCATGTCAAAGTCTTAACAATACATAGATGACGAGAATATTAAGTTTTTTTTATAGATTCTCGGTATATTTTAAGGTTAAATTTTATAAGGGACGAAGTTGTAAAGAATTATTTTGAGTTCATTTAATCACCATAGTAAAAAACTGTCACAGTTTAAAAATGTTTAGCAGTGTTTTTGAAGCAAATTAATCTCTTTGTAATGAATCTGTTTTATGTTTGTTTGTTTTTTTAATAAATCAGTCCCATTATTTCAGAATAAACAAAAAAATATGTTATTTTTGAATTAGTTCACTTTTTTCACGTTCACTATTATTTGATTAGTTCACTTTTTTTTTTTACCTTTCTTCATTAATATTTATTTCTACTTCACACATTCTGTAAAATGCTTCCAGATCTACTGGCAAGGTCTGTTGTGATTTTTTATAGTTATGATTAATGATCCTTGGTCAATTAAATTATTTAGCCCATTATAATTTGTATTAGATGTCTAAATCATTTAGTATAAATTAGCCACATAAAATCCAAAAAAATACGAATTTAACAGAATCTTATAATTTACTATCATTGTTTTTAATTACATTACTTCAACATTTTCACTTTTATTTTGTTTCTGTTTTTTGCGCAATCCATTCAACATTTTTCATTTATTTATAATAACGTTCGTTTAGTAAATTTCTTATTTTTCAGGTAAAATTAATGTGAAAATACAGGATATCCTTTGTTTAATTCTGTAGTCGCATAAAATTTAAAAATTAATAATCCACCAGAACCTTAAAACAATAATATTTTTTTATTTATATTGTTTCAAAATTTTAATTTATTTATTTTTTATCCATGGAGCAACCTTTTTTTAAAAGGGGAAAACAGTAAAATAGTTAATAACTTTCGTTTATTAAATAAACGTTAGGAGATCATCCAAGTCACTTTACAATAAACATGACGAAATTGGATTCATACTAAAACTAGAAGTAGTGATGTGTGAATTTTTTTTAAATTCTTTTTCATTTTATTTTTTTTTAAGAAGAAATTAAGTGAAAGCACAGTATGTGCAAATTTTCTATTAATTCATAGAAAATCATGTTTACTGTCTAATGGATCTATTATAAATCTATTAATTAATCTATCTATTAAATATAACTAATATATTTATTTTATCTCTACTTTTCTAAATTTTTATTTACAACTTTCTTTTTATTTTACTTGTTTCGATAACATTGAATATTGGTCACGTAATAAATAGTTTATAGTAATAATTTTGATATTTATTCATGAAAAATATATGAACAGGAAAAAAAATAGTTTATCTATAAATCGTTGAAAATTTAATATTTATGATACGTATTTTTTTTTTTTTTTACTATACCACAATATTTTTTTTTTTTTTTAATTTTCTGTAAATTACTTATCAGAATAAATGTTGACAGTGACAAAATATGTTCGACCTGGTGCTCGCCGAACGTGGCCGAGAGAGGACAAGCTGACGGAGCACTGCTCGGTGTGGTGGCGCGGATTGGACTGAGGGTTCCTCGCATGCGCCCACTACAGACTCCACTGGAGATTATCCTAGGCTGACTGCCTGATCGCCGATGTCTTACATAATTCATATCCTCTGGCCAATTTGGATCCTTTGTTCTTTACTTTGAGGGATGATCAACATTTTTTTCTTCTCTTTTACGAAGGTATTAAGGGACCATGGGCGATGTTGATATAGTGCTCGGCTATCCCTTACCGAGAACGGATCCCGGATTCCTAAAATACTATGGAACCGCGTGATCTATTTATTATGATAATTTATTTATCATCTGTATAATTTATTCATTAACCGCGGCATTTATTAAGTTTACAACGGCGTGATCGACATACAGATGATAGGATATAATATGATTGATACTAGAATAACATGATAATAAGATGTAATTAACAATTTTTATTTCATCTTTTATATATATATATATATATATATATATATATATATATATATATATATATATATATATATACATATATATATATATATAATGGTAATCCTGGGCCCTAACCGGCACACTAGAAGCCAGAATTGAGAGATTCGATAGAAAAGTTCAACGTAGGATAACAGGACCTATATGGGACCAAAAAATTGACACATGGAGGAGAAGGAACAATAAAGGCAAGGACATGAAGGCAAGGAGGTTAAGATGGGCGGGGTATGTAGGTCGTAGCAATCCATCAGGACAGCTTTACACAACAATGAACGTCAGAGTAGTAGGCAAGAGACAACGTGGGAGGCCAAAAACCAAAAAAACGGCTGAGCTTCATGCCGCAGACTGGAAGGATAGGCAGAGGTGGAGAAGGCTGGTTCAGGCGGCCAAAGATCTTCAAGGTCTGTAGAGCCAACCGGGAAAAAAAAAAGTATATATATGTGTGTGTGTGTGTTTGTGTGAGTATATATATATATATATATATATATATATATATATATATATATATATATATATATATATATATTTAAACTTAACTATTTAATTGGGAATAAGGTCACTTAATTTAAGTGATTAAATTAAGTGACCTTATTCCCAATTAAATAGTTAAGTTTAAATTTAATACTCAAAGGTCGATTAAGGAAAAGTTGTAAATATATATATATATAATCAACATTAAACTACAACGGAACACTTAAACAAGAAACGTTATTGTGTAAATTTCAGAGGATAAAACATTTTTATTATTTTATTTATTTCCTTTTTTTAATTACAGTTTTTTTTTATCTTCAAATTTCCATCAGCACCTGTCGTGGTAGTGATCATGAGCAGATATTTTGCTACGGTGAAAAAATGGCATGATAGCCATGATGGACAATAGTACCCAGCAGTACCTCTTCCCTGGTCTGTTTACATCCTGATGTCAGGCAAGGAGGACTCTCATCCAGCTTGTTTTCTGTCGTCCCCTGAAGAGCATATCAGCCGTGGCCATTTTCGTTGATAAGTCAGTTGTGATGTCCGTGTAGTTTAAGATGAAGCAGTAGACACTTATGTTGGTAGTCTTAGGTCGGTATCTAAAGTTATGTTGTTGATGTACCAGGGGATTGCAGTTATTAGTCTTAAAATACTATATTGAAAAATATCGAAGTTTTTATAAGCGTGTCTTTTTTGATGAATCGTAAATCTGTGAGGTATCCGTCCAAATGGATTTGAGCAGGTAAGTGTATGTATTTAGTTTTTGTCTGATTTTCAATTTTGATTTGGAAAAAAGTGAGTATAGTATTTTCAGTAGCTTCTTCGAATTCTTTCGTTTCATTTTAACATGTTGGCCCGAGGTCATCCTACTGTCGAATATTAGCCCAAGGTAAATTACAGTGTTAGTCTGAGGAATTGAATTGTTGCCACTAGCGGATCCAGCATTTAATTTTGGGGGGTGGTTACTAATAGGTTGGGTAGTAATAAACTAATAGGTTACTGCAAAACTGTTGCGAATCTCTTGCACAACACCAAGACCAAGTCCAAAACTGAGTACACAAGTCTAAGACTCGTCTTGGTCTCGCATTTGTGCAACACTACCTTGAAGTTCCTTTAGGTATTCTTCTACACATCGATACCATCATGTAAATCAACAAAAAGCAGTATAAGTTTCTATGAAATATACGCCACTTCTATTAGGTTACTATAGAGGTGAAGAAAGAGAAGAAATATGTATATATTATTATAATACAATACAGGGGTGTTCATCCCTCCCAAAGTCGATAGCGCTTAAACCTTCTCCTCCCATCTTCCAACATCCCAAGATATTTTATTACTTTCCTTTTCTTAAAAACAGTGCCGGCTAAAGCAGCATTTAAAAAATCATACTTCTTATTCAATTACACTTTCAGTGGTATGTTCTATGCTGGTTTCCTCGTGTTCCTTGGTTTGAAACTTTTTATTTCGAAAATCCATTACTTTGCTTAAATGTGATCCCTCAATAATTAAAAATAATGTCAAAATATGCCCCCTCAAAAATTTTGATGCCGCAACTTGCGCTACGAAACACCCTTCACCCTTGCTACTATAAATTATGTGTAATACGTGTTTAATGAAGGTATGTTAAAGCAATTTGTTTAGTTAAAGAATTTCTCTAAAGCGACTGAAACAATTTTGATTAAACCTGCAATATCAATGTACAATTAAATCCTCTATAATACAGCTTTGTCTTATCCTTATTAAAACATTCTGTTAGGGCTTAAATGTCAAATCAACAAAATGGCTTCGTCTAAAATACCTTTAAATTAGTTTATTTGAAATAATTTATATTTTTTTGTTGATAAAAAATCTTGTTTAGTAACAATAAAAAAAATTGATATTATAACATGAAATACTTTTGGCGTAATATTTTACGTAATCTTTTAAATATGACAGAAATATTATACATAATTAATTATTGCAATTAAAAATTCAATTAGGTACATCGTTGTAAAAAAAAAATACAAAAGAGAAATATAACGAAATAATTGGAGTTGAGGAAGCACGTTATACGGGACAACGTTGTTATGCTCGTCACGTGTCTTGCGATGGCAACCCTTTACAGTTGTTGCCATGAAGTAAAGGAAAAAAACTAAACAAAATAATAGATTTAATATTTAAATATAAATAATTAGTTTTCGAAATTGAATATCTACAATATTGTGCAAAACCTGAATATATTTTAAATAAAATATTGTTTCAGATGAGCTGGGATTAAGGCCCATTCTTTACAGTCTAATTAATTGTAAAATAAATTAGCTCCAGCTTTCTCAACTTGAGCCATAATATGAACCCCCTGGGAACTCATCGTAAAAAGCTCTAGTCGATGTTCGAGTTATTTTTTTCCTATTTATTTATCTAGATGTTTTTTAATCGTTTAAGAGTGTATATATATGTGTGTGCATAAATATATATATATATATATATATATATATATATATATATATATATATATATATATATATATATATATATATATATATATATATATATATATGCTGGAGGGTCTTGGTTTCATTACTTTGTAAGAAAGTATTTTTTCAAGAGAACAACTGTTTTGCAAGAAGGTGTTAAGACAGAAATCACGCACAACCGCCATGTTCTTCCTCACAATTAATTTTATGATTAAGAGTACCTTCTTTATAGAGGCTGGAGGATTTTCTGATCTAGTATAACACAGTAAATAATTATCTGAAATAACCTGACTCGAGCCCAAGACCATGACCATTTGAAGTTTACTTATTGACGTACCCCGCTCCGTTGATGTATATAAATCAGATATCTAAGGAATTACATTACAGTGTTAGAGAGGTTCAATACGCATATAATTATTATTGCGTATTATTTTCGAAAAATATTACACAGTAAGTATTGAACCTTTGTTTCAAGGATAACAGTTATCACTGGTGTAAACTGTGGGATAGTATAATATTAGCTACATTAGCAGCAATGTCTGATTAACAGGTTTTGAGTGAAAATGGGCCTGAGGTTGATAGCTATTTTCACGTTATCTTCCACATGTAACATCCTCCAGACGTCTAAACATCTTCGAGGTCGTAACATATCCAACTTAATCAATTGAAGTGGTGATTGAGTGAGAAAAATTACTCCCACAATATATTATTTCTATTACTTCTGAACCTGAAATTGATTCTATACGTTTCAACCTTATTCAACTTAATGAATTGCGTTCACTTGAGAATACATAGAGTGTGAATGTGATCTGTGAGCACTATTATAAATGTCCTTGAGGCAGATTGTAATATTTTTCAATAAATAAGAAAGAGAAGTTTGTCTCGTTTGAATCACTTGAGAATTGCGTAAAATTATGAAAATTGGCTAAAGTCTTCCTCTTGAAGCCATTTAAATTAATGTCTATAACAAACATATCTATAAAGAAGCTGGTAAAAACGTTACGAGGAGTGCAAAAATTGGATTTGTGAATAACTCAAAAATTATGCTATGATCAAGTATCTTTATAAAGTATTATCATAATCACAAAACTATTAGCAAAGATATAATTCAAAATATTTTTTATGTTTAAACTTTATGAAATATCTTAAGAAATTATTATTTAAATCGGATGTCGGAAAAAATCACATTTTTCAATTTAGTTCGTTTACGATAATACTCCATGCCTAAAATGTCGAATCTGAACGCCGGCCGAAAAATTGGAATTAGTAATGTCGTTTTCAGGAATTTATATCTTCGATAGATACGTACATGTTCGTATTTACGATACCTACATTAGTACATGTAACGAAAGTGCAAGTTTACTTTGAAAATTTTCATATTCGTTTCTTTGATAAGGTGCCAACGACGTTCTACTGGAAATCGGATATCCTTTGTTTCTGTTTTTTGTTACAAAAAAAGGTTTACATAAACTGAAATAATCGAGATTGTTGTGTATATTTCTTTATAAAAAATGAAATATAAATATATATTCTTATACAGCCTAATATTAGCAAACAGTTTTCATTTATTTTCTCTAAAGTAGTAAAGATTTCCAATATGTAATAACTTGCTATCACTTACCTATATATGTAATATATAGTAAGGGTAAGTATTGTGGCCGTGAAATTTTTTTAATTTGAGTTTTCAACGGAAATACACGTTTTAAAGTCTCCTGAATCCAAATAACCAAGCCCCGAAAAATGGTATGCGTGTGTGTTTGTATGTATATGAACAGCCTACCTCAAAAAGAAAAGTGGTACGAAATTGAAATAGTATATTTGAGTTTTTTATAGTTCTTGGATGTTACATCAAAAGTTTCGTCATAATCGGAAAACTGGAGGTGGTACTTTATATAATTGATTTAATACATGTTTACGATTTTCTCAAAAACGGCTCAAACGATTTTGATTAAACTTAGTATATCAGTGTATTATTAAGCACTTTACAATATAATGCAGTTTTTATTTTCGTTCATGTTCTCTAACAGGACTTAAAAGGCTAATTTCTAATATTAGCTTTCTGTAAAGAACCTTTATTTTTTTATATTTGATGTAATTAACCATTCCAGATTAATCTTTGATACAAAAAATAGTTAAATATAAAATATAAAAGAATTGGGTAATTAACTAAAGGAGAAATAAGAGATCGCAACGGATAATATTTGTAAAGAAAGAATCAAATGAATATGAGCACGGCCGAGCTCCTCCGAAAGATTACAATAATCTTATATCCATACATAACAGGAGCTTAATATAATATGGACTCCGACAATAGTATGTACATATGCATATGCGATTTTTTATATGCTATGTATTACTTAATATTTAATTGTATAGAATAAGGCAATATAAAAGTTAAAATTTGTCTATATAAGGGTATTTAAACAAATTATAATACCAACAATGACATGTAAATAAATAAAGCGTCTATAATTTTACCTTTCATATCCCCTTTTCTGAAAATAATTATTTCTGCTAAGAGAGTGGTAAGTATAAGCCATGGGATGCGTGCACAAGATTTTTTTTTATAAACCTGCATTAAATGAAATTAAAAATATGATATATCTACAACCACACTACCAATTTATATCTAATATTATATTTAACCTATTGCTGAACTAGTCATAAATACCAAAAATGATTAAAGAACCCTCAGTTCGGGGATTTGAAATAGTAAAAACCACATCTCAATCATCAGATTTATTTTTTCATTTGCACAGTTCATAGTGAGTGGAACATCACTACCATAAAAGCTGTAACTAATTTATCTTCTGACAACGATGCGGACGTGAATGCAGGAACTTTTTTTTCGTTTGTCCTTGTCGATCCAATTTGATTGACGTGGAGTCATCAAAATTGGTCGGAACCATTTAGAGTCGGTATTTGACATGAGGCATGTCCCGGTCAGGGGCCAACATACCCAAGGATCATTAATCACTCGACATGAAACAATTGGTCTCGAAAGCGGGCATAATGGTTTAAAAATCTCTCCTCATCCAACGCTTAAAAATCATTTCACAATAAACTGGTTAAATCTTTTCAATCAATCTGAGAAAGGTAAGTTGGACGTGATGATAGAAAAGGACTTATGAATATATATTACTGTATCATGAATATATGATTATGAAAACACTTGCCAATAAATAAGATATATATATATATATATATATATATATATATAGGGAGAGAGAGAGAGAGACAGAGAGAGAGAGTGACATACATACACATATATACACATATATTGCTACACCGATCCTCGACTGCTTATTTACTATTTATTTTCATATCCAGAAATATGAAATTCCCTGAAGCTGATAACTAATAATAAAAACAGAATTTATCTTAATAGGCAGACAACCAAAAATATTTTTATTAAAATACTTAATAATGGTGGCTAAAGGAGAGCAGAAACCAATTATTGTATTTAACTGAAATCATATCCACATCCGTACATATATTATTACAGTAAGGCTCGAAATCGGTTTTGTACCAAATATAATCTCCTGTCATGCTCAAATATCCTGAATGGGGTACCGTTGGATTCAGAATTTCACGGGGGGTTAGCGAATCGTATTCTCCACTTTTGTTTTTCTTTCTAAAATAAATAAAGTCGATATAAACATTTTGCTAGGCTTCGATACTGGAACGGTGGTAGGTCTGTAGATCGATACGGGACAAATTGGATCTTAAAGATTTTGATGCGTACAGCAAGACCCGGATAGTTCCTCCGGAATTATCGGATCCTGCGTTTTTAAGCCCAAAAACGTACTATTTTCAAGATAAAAAAACAACACTTCTGTAAAATGGAGTATCATTATATAAATAGGCAAACACAAATCGGTTCAGCCCCTTTTACTCCTCCATTATTCAACCGATTTTCTTCATTCTTTTTTTGTTTAATAGATATTGACGAGCTTTAGTGTTATCAATAAATAAAAATATTAAATAGTATGTGAATAAAAATATAAATAGTAGTTTGTTCAAAACGGCTTATCTCCGAAAATTCTTCACCATTTTTTTTACATTTTGATACAACGTCGCAATAATATTTAGAAGTTTTTCTATACGTTTCATTATCATCGGGCCTTTCCTTTCGAAATGGCGGCCGAAAAACGTGATTCGCTTTAGACTGTAGCGCCAATACAGCTTCAACGATTTCAATGAAACTTGGCTAAAGTCTTCCCCTTGAAACCTTTATAATTTATGTATATAACATACTTTCCCGAAAACAAGCTGCATACATTTTTATGATGAATTCAGTATTTTATTTGCGAATAACTCAAAAAGTACACATTTTTTATCAATAATACCAGTATTTATTCGAAAGCTTTCTTGATTTCCTACAAAATGAAGAAAAAAAATCATCGAAATCGGACTATTTGTTGCAGAGATATATCATTTTAAACATTTAGTACGTTTTCTTTCCCTTCCAAGTTCGATTTCTTTCATTTTGTTTTTTGATAAATCGATAACTTTTCATTTACTGAGATAATTGGATCTATTATTTGAAGAGATGGTATCATGTAATGTTAGTGGAATGATACCTAATAAATTAAATTTAAAAATATTTTCTATAGTTATACTCATTGTTAACTTAAATACTGCACAAGCATTAGTTAATGGAACAGGAATGAGACTGTAGTATTAACGAGGGCTACTTTAATTTAAAGAATTTTAATTCCAAGAATTAATTTAACATTTTCTGACAATACTTACATTCGACTTTCAAAGAACAACGTTCCTATTAATAGCTGCATTTGCTATGACCATAATCAAATCGCAGGATAAAAGTTTTGGAAAAATGTGTATATTATTGTGACGTCCAGTAATTTCGCATGGACAATTATATGTGGCAGCAATTAGAGCACGTTCATTTAAAATATTGAAATTTATATTTTCAATAGCAATTGGCCATTGAAAATATAAACTGGGCCTATGCACTAAACAATAACAGAACATTCAAATAGAACATTATTTACATAGAAGTTTTGAATAAAAATGGATTTAAAGTGAATTTAAATTGCTAATTTAAATTTATTTTTTACTTGTTTAATCATAACATTAATTTATTGTTATAATAACACACATAAATTAAAATGAAAATTAAATATTTTTGAATGAGTGTATTTTGTATTACTTATAAATAATTTTAAATGACTTGAGCTCGATTTTTAATTGAAACTGAAATTTTGTTTGTATTAATAAATGAGGATTTTTGAATCGTGATTTACTCTTTATTTATTTACTTTATTTTTTATTTATTATATCTTTTCCTCAAATTTTTAATGGCTATGATCGAATTTCGACCACTGGGCGAACACTAGTTATGCTTAATAGCCCAATATTATGCCTTATAATACAATACGTCTTATATTTAACCACTTAAATATTAAAAAGACAAATTTAAATATATATTTTTTATTATTCAAATATAACTCCTTTCAAACATATCAAATCATAACAATTATTACCATAATGAGTTTTTATCTTCTTGTCACAACGAACATATCCGTTTGTCCTTACAATATGCTTAACTAACAATTTTACTATGTTAAAATTTCCTCACAAAAGTATTCATTTATATGATACTTCTTTGTATAGTTTTAGAACCTTTATTGAAGGCAGGGTTTCCTCAGGAATCAGGAAATTGCCGGGTAAAACTATTTGTAAAACTTTGAGTGTTTCCACCAGCCCTTATAACTGTCCTAATTCTTTGTAGAAGTTTTGATCCCTCCCTGATTCTTTTTTGCACGTTCGTTATCATTCGTTGGAATTCCTATTCCGACATGTTTTCATAGTCTTTCTTCAATAGATAGCACATCTGCCATATTGTTTAGGGTATTATATTAATTTATAGAGTGGAACAATATATCCCTTATAATACATAAGGTCTTCATTATGTAACATTGCTTCAACTGTTTGTTTAATCGCATAGCCACATTTTTAACTATATTTCATTATGTTTTTCCACTAATAATATTCGCAGCATTATTAGTATTTTTCAGTAACCATTGCCGGCTAATACTGTATTATTATTAAAGGTATCAATATAACAATATTAATTCATCATAGTAGAAAGAAAATGATCACCAATTATTCAAGTAATAACTCTAAAAAATTGTATTTAAATTTATAACGTAGCGGAAATTGAGGTTATTTAATGAATTTAGGCCTAGTAGATGGTTACATAAATCGATAAAAAGTTTTAAATTGGACCTATGTCTCTTGTTATTAAAATATAGACTTGAGTTACAATATCTAAAACAAATGGTGACACCATGGGTCCTGAGGCATTTTACCACGTTCCCGCAACTTTTTACTTTCACTAATCTGTATATGAAATATATATATATATATATATATATATATATCAAATACGTAAAGTAGATTCATACAGCACTTATAACGCATTATTTATATTAAAGAATTTGAGAGGGTTTAATAAAAGTCAAGTGGTGTGGGCAATAGAAAAACTGACAAAAAAAAATATAAAAACTTTTTTTTTATGAAACTAAAGAACAAAGACATGAATTTGCAGTAAAACAATGTTTTATAATCCATTCATTTTATTTAACACGTGGCAACAAAAAACAATGCATGTATCTCAAATAGAACAACTCTTGGGGTCATGAAGTTGCTTTACTTTCAAATATTTTTCATTTTAATTTATCGATTGGAAGAAAATGAACACGATGAATATTTTAAGGATATATTTAAAAATAATACCGATGTTGGTACTTTTTACGACAAATTTGACCCTTTTTTTAATATTTCTAAATTAAAGCGAGGATAAAATGAAATTTACATGATATCTATCCATGATATATCACATATATCTATGAAACAAGTAAATAAGTATTTTGTACATTTCCGTATGTTTCAACATTATTGAATTTTGATTTTAACTTTTCCCGTGTCTCGAAAGATCACGATTTTATGATCTTTAAAAAATCGTGTAAAAAAATACTTGAGATGGGTTATGGGAGAGGATTAAATAGTACAGCTAATCTAAATTCTGTATGTAGAGCAAATCATCTTAAGTGGAATTAGTACTAGCAAAATTAATGATGAATTTGTATGGAAAATAGACAAAATGTATGTAAAATCTATGTTTTTAAATAAATTACTTTAATGTTTTAACAATAAGTTTTTTTTCTTATATCTTTCGTTAACAAATTTGTGAAATTTTACTTAAAACTTTTATTGGGAGTCCCCAAAACTTCAAAACCGCTTAGAGCCTCTCCTTGATTTGATCAGCCCATGAAGATTCATGAAACTTATAATAAAGAAAGAAAAAGGAACTGGAAATATGAATTATGAAAATAATTTTTTTACGTCACAGTTGGATGTAACGATGAATTCTGATTAAGCTCTATTTTTATTCGTATTAGTTTTAGACAATGAAGCTCCTCTAAATTTAACGCTACTCAGAAACCTCGCTTCTTAATGATAAGTATACTTATTAGAGAGCAAACTTTGTAAAAAAAAAAAAAGGGTAGATAAGGAATAATTAGGTAGTTAAGGTTAGATAACATCGTTTTTAAATTTAAAGAAAATTATATAAGGATGTTAATTCATTCAGTCTAGCTCTATAAATTTATATAAAACTTGAATACAGTCTTTAAATAAATTGTGTAAGGCTAATATTAAGGATTTAGTTTCTGAAAATTTAAATGTTTTAAAAACTAAATAAACAAGAATGATAATATGAAGGATACAAAATAAGTGACATTAATTCATTCTAATGTTAAGTACATATTATCTTGGAGTGTATACTGACTATAAGTCCTATAAACAAGGTAAAAAACTTCATACTTTAAATATAATAACTTAGTCAGGAACTGCTGAAACCTATTTGGCCTAGCGAATCGCAGATACATGGAACAGTTAAAAAGACTCACGTTACCAAACTTCAAATCTTTTAAGGAAAAACATTCAGGACAATCACAAAAGCACCTACGTACGTTAGAAATATTACCTTCCACACTGATCTTCATATGTCCACGTGTTATTGAACAAATACAAGTCCATTACAAACCCTATTATGACAAATTACTGAGACATTTATTTATTTGAACCCTACCGTGCCATTGAGGCAATGCGGGTTTTGTAGAACTGGGTTGTTACAGGCCACTGCCTAACTACCTGCTTCTGCAACGAGACCAATGTTCATATTTAAATTTGCTGTCCATGGCCTTATTCCGCTCCTCCTTGTTCCGGCGGCCTACCTGGCGCGGATCCTCTACTTGTGATGTGAAGTGTGCGGGTCCAATTGCTTCTTTCCACCCGTGCACAAATTCTTTGTAGTACGGGTAGTTTTCTTCCTTAACTAGCTGAGGGAAATTGGTCTCTGTGAGAACATAGAGACCGGTCTCCCTCACCAATTTGGCTCTTAGCTACTCAAATGCAGTTTATGAGTCTCCGAGATCCCACAGCTAGGGCATAGAGGATCGGCATCTTTTCCAAGTCCATGGGGCTTGTCTCGAAAGCACCCATGCCCAGTAAGGAATAGCGAGAGCCAGTAATCGGGGAGGACCCACTTGGCTTCCATACGTGACTGAACGGTGGGGAAGTACTTCCTCAGAGTGGCCTCTTTCAGTCTTGTCACCCACCGCTGATTCCACACATTACTGAGACATCCTAACTTACTTACACGGCCAGAATATTCATGCCATGTAACTTAGACATCATGCCAAGAGGAGGTGCGCTGGTACTAACTTTCCCTCAGCCCTCTCATGCCATTGTATTTCATTAGGAACATCTAATTCCATAATTGTTGATATATTTTTGAAAGGTTTGAATAAAGATTACAAGATTTTAAAAAATAGAGGTACATTAAGGAAAAGAACATTCATTGAAAATTAAAATAAAAATATATGCCTTGATACATACCTAAATCTATAGCTTACCGCAAGAAAAACAATTCGTAGAAATTAGTTAAGCATTACAATCTAAAATTTTTTAACATAATCTGAAAGAGTAATTTCTCGAGTATGAATTCCAAAACAGCAATAAGTGACTTTTACAAAAATTAAAACAGTCGTTTAGTCGAAAACGTTTGTGTTATCTGGATCTGTTCTGTGTTATTAGTTATAAGGGTTGGATAAGGAGCTGCCGTAATATGTTTTATATTATTTGAAGTACAAACATTTTTGAAAGGCTCTGAAGTAAATTGAGGCCCGCTATCTGACACTACGACTTTCGGTAAGCCAAATCTTGAAAATATTTCCCTTAATAGCCGAATCGTTTCATTGGAAGTGATACTATTTATTGGGATTACTTCTATTCACTTCGAGGTGTCGTCCACAAGCGCAAACCAATATTTATTTTTATATGGCTCCGCATAATCTATATGCACTCTGGACCAGACTTCATTTGGGAGAGTCCATCAACAAAGTGGCAGGTCCGAATCGGCTGAACGATTTTCTTGACAGCTTCGGCATTTCTGGACATATTCATCAATGTCGTAGTCAATTTGCGGCCACCATATGTGAAAACGAACAAAAGATCTCATGGCTGAAATCCCAGAGTGTCTTTGGTGCAACATTTCCAAACACGATTTCCTTAGGGTTGACGGAATTAAAATTCATCCTTTCCATAGTAACGTTTTATCCTCGAAGGAAAATTCTTCTCTTTTGTCAAATATTCCTTCGTTAATTTAACACATTTTCGTTGTTTTTTTTTTTTTGTTTTTTTTTTTATATCAACAATAAACACGGAAACCGCTAACGGAAAAGTTTTCTCATCCCAGGAGAAAATTAGGAAGACAATGGCTAGTTATATAAACTAGTTTCATTATGTCTGTGTCTCCAGAGTTCTCGCTCAACTGGGAATAACGCTGATTATTTGCCCTCTTTATCCGGACAAAGAAACAGCGACAGCACAAGAAGGAGGTTATGATTTATTCCTTGAGCCAGCAGCTACAACACCGTACCCAGGGCCTTCAGAATATTTCACAAGGTTATCAAGATCATTTAGTCATATATCTCTTTATAAACTCTTGCCCTTTCTGTATAATTTATTACCAGACGACTTATATCAGTGAAAAGTTTGAATTATAATTATCAAAATAATAATTTTAAAATATATTGAATTCTACTATCATAGAAGGGGGGATAGGCTAGTAACTTTTTTACCCGTCGTTTTTCTGGTTTATATGGATTCAGAATGAAAAACTAGACATTTCCAGGAAAAGATATTTACAAAAATAAACATTATGAATTATTTTTTTCTTATTACAACTCTCTGGAAGAATAGTTTTTTATATTTTTATTTTATTTCACTACTTTTACAACATTGGTCATATGTCATCACCATAAGTTTTTGCTATCATCTTCTGTCCTGATAGTCTTCTTCTTTTTCACTCATACCTCTGTTCATTATTCCTTCCTTTACGCCCTCATACCAGTATCTCTTCGGGCGACCTTTCTTCCGTCTTCTTTGTGGTTTCCAATTCCAAATTCGCTTTAGGCCATCTTTCCTCTTCCATCCTCATCACATGCCCATACCGTTTCAGCCTCATAGTTTCGATTGTGTGGAGGAAGTTCTCCATTTATTTATTTTTTTTTTATTTTTTTTTTTTTTTGCCTTAACATTTTGAAGGGGAGAGCTATCACATATAGTCTATTTTTAGGGCCAGAACTCTTTTTGATTGACTCTCTTTAATTGCCCAAGCTGAAAAACTTTTCATAGTAATAGCTTATCATTCTGAATCAATTTATACCAATGAATCAATCTAAAAAAAAAAAAACACACCATATAAAGTTTATTATTTCGAGGAAAATATAATTAACCCTTATTTACTTATTAAAAACATTTATTTCATTTTTTAATTTAGAGGACGTTTCATGCCCATTTCAAAGTCTTAATCTCTATGAGCATTTATGTTATATATGTAATTTTTGACTTGAAAATTGCACGAAATATAGTCTAAATACAAAAATGAAATAAAGATTTTTAATAAGTAAATAAGGGTTAAATATTTTTACATAGCCTGTTCTTACAAATATTTTGCAACCTGTAGCCCTCCTCTAATTAAGAGGATAATGGTCTAACTTCCCGCGGGGACCAGCTGTATTGGGAAGTAGGGCCGGGATTCGATCCTGTGATCTTTACTTTAATAGTATAGCGCGCTAACCACTCTGCTATCCTGGCCCGAAGGGTTAAATAAATTTTCCTCTAAATAATTAATATTATATTATATCGGACTGCCACCGAATTTATCTCGGCGAGGAGATGACCCCAACAAACAGGCACCTCTACAGGCTAGTCCGGCAGAAGAGAGCTGCCGGGAAGATAAGATACGTATGGTTCGCTGCCGGCATTGTGCGTTGCCGAAAAGAAGACGGCCATCAAGTAACCTTATTTAATCAGGCATCGGATCTAGAAGTTTTCGCCTGACTGCACAGGTTTCATCTCTTCTTTTCGTTCATCAAAGTATTTTTTGTCTTCATTGGTGCCCAAATAACTTTGAAGATTTTGGTTAAAATTTCTCATAGCTCTAGTTTACTAATTTGTTTATTTTCTTACTCTTATTTCTCACTTATTTTTTCATTATTCACTTTTATTTTGCTTATCAGTGCTTTTCATAATTTTTTGTCTCCTTACCTAATTACAAACTCCGCCACGACCGGATCAGCCGGACTGGTGGTGGGGTGGCCATATTTGTCCATGATAGCCTGAAGTGCCGAATCCTTGATTACTCCCCACCCTCCGAACATCCACAAGTGGAGTACCTTCTAGTAGAAATTACCTGTAATAATTCCCCTCTCCTTTACATAGTGATCTACCGTTCTCCCGTTGTTCCATTGATCCGTCCTTAGAATCAAGCCTACTCAACTTTGTTCCCCTCTATCCTAGAATAATCATCGCCGGTGACCTCAATACCAATTTCCTTTCTAATTCCAAAGACAAAACCTATCTAGAAAACCTATTTTTTTCCCACGATCTCTTTATTGTTCCGTTTTATCCTACTCACCACACCCCCATGGCCGACACTTGGTTAGATTTCTTCATTATAGACTATATAATTAAAATAAATCTCCTCTCCTCTTCTCAGCTGCCAGTATCCTTCTTATCGTCTCACGACATGATCCAAATAACATATAATATCCAAACCCCTCTGATTCATCCGAGAACCTTCATTTTCCGTCAGATAGACACTCTCACCCGTGAAAAAATACTACCTGACCTTGAAACCTTAGACTTGAACGAAATATATTCCTGCTCCTCCATTGACTCCATGGTTGAGATCCTGACTTCCAATCTCCTCAATATCCTTAACACCCATGCTCCCATAAAAACCTCAACCTTTCGCCGCCGGCCTGCACCTTGGATGTGTCAAGAAATCAAGGATCTGCAGAAGAGGCGTGATGCTGCCCGCAGACGCTTTAGACGTACTAGGCTTACAGATGACTATCAAGCGTTTAGGGTGCTCCGCAATTTGACCCAAACAAGAATTCGGCGAGCTAAAGCTTCCTACTTCCATGAAGCCCTGTCATCTGCCCCATATCCCAAATCTAAATGGCTAATCCTTCGCAAACTTTCCCTCTGTGAACCTTCCAGATCCCCTTCCTCACTGTTCTTTACCGTTTCACCTGACGATTTAAATTCACATTTTATTTCTGCCTCCTCTACCTCTTCTCTTCCCTCCTCTTCCAGCTTTGCTCCTGAGTCATCATTTAATGATGATGACTTTTATTTCTCCTACATTTCCCCGACTGACTTACTAACCGCAGTAATGAAATCCCACACCAATTCCATAGGACCAGATGGCATTTCTGTCAAATTGATAAAATTATGTCTCACCGAAATCCTCCCAGTTTTCCTTTTCATTTACAATTTCTCCCTACAGAACTCAATATTCCCTTCCTCTTGGAAAAAAGCCATTGTACTCCCTTTAAATAAAAAGCCTAATCCATCCTCTCCCGAAGACTTTCGCCCAATCTCAATTCTTTCCAATCTCTCAAAACCCCTAGAAAGATTGGTGCAATCCCAAGTTTCCAATTTCCTCGAAAAGTCTAACCAAATTGATCCTCTCCAATCTGGTTTCCGTCTCCGCTACTCCACATAATCCGCCTTAATCAAAATTACCAATGATGTTCAAACTGCAATAGATAATAAACAACTAACTGTCCTTATACTTCTTGACTTCTCTAAAGCCTTCGATTACATTAACCATTCAATCCTTTTCAACAAACTAAAATCACTCTCCTTCTCCAATAGCTCCATCTCTTGGTTCCAATCTTTTCTATCACAACACACCCAAGTAGTCTCCATTCCTAATCAACCACTATCTGCCTACCTGCCTTTATCCTCTGGAGTTGCCCAAGGATCTAGCATATCTCCTCTCCTTTTTAGTTCCTATATTAATGACCTCCATGACTCAATTCTCCATTGTTCACACCACCTTTATGCAGACGATTCTCAAATATACCTATCCTTTTCTCCCCCTGAGCTATTGGTAGCATTTACTAAGATCCAAGCAGACCTAGATCGAATCTGTGCCTGGGCAAACTTAAACGGATTAAGGTTAAATGCTTCAAAAACTCAGGCCATTGTCATTGGTTCCAAGCCCCTCCTTAGATCCTATACGGACTTTCCCATACTAAACCTTGGTGACCAGCCAATCTCCTTCTACTCCTCTGTAAAAAATTAAGGACTATTTATTGATCAAACTCTCTCCTGGAGTCACCATATTTCTCACATCTCCCGACGGACACGTTTCTACCCTCAAACTATCCATTGCTTCCGCCATCTCCTACCTCAACATACGCGTAGACTCCTCGTTTCCTCTCTCATCTTCCCCCACTTTGACTACTACTGTGTGGTGTATGATGGACTCTCGGTGGAGCTCCGCGACAGACTGAAAAGAATAATGAAAAGTTGCGTGAGATTTATAATTGGTGCCCCGAGATATTACCATGTCTCTCACCACTACACTGAGTTAGAGTGGCTCTTCCCCTCCATTCGAAGACAATATTTCCTAGGTACATTCCTCTATCATATCATCAACAATCATCGTCCTTCCTACGCCTACAACCTTCTCCAATTCAAGTCCTCAGTCCACTCCCTCTCCACAAGATCTCGACCTTCCGACCTTTACATTCCTTCTCACAGATATGCCTCGTTCCAAAACTCCTTTATTGCACGTTCTGTTAGTTTCTGGAATTCCCTTCCTATAAAAATTCGACATTCTTCATCCTTATCTACATTCAAAACCCTCCTATTTCAATTCCTGTCCCAAAAACAGTCAGGCACCAGCTAACCTTTTATGTAAAATTACATATTATCTATAAGACCATATTCACATATAGCTCATAACCTAAATACTTATTATAGATTCGACTTTCTTTTTTCTCTTTTTTTTTTTTTTCTTTCAACAGAAACAGATTTTACTGTTAAGAAGAATATACATTTATTTTTTCTGTATTTTTTATTTTTTCTAAAAGGGTTTATTTATATTTTAACATTGTACATAGTTTTAAGTATCTTAGTATGGTTTCAAGAGTTTTTTATATAGATGTTTTTATTTTATTTTGTATATAGTATGTATAACCAATATTTTTTTCTTTTCTTTTTTTTAATGACCTATCTTTATCTTAATTTGTTATGTTTGTTTTTATCTGGCCAGCTGTAAAATTTTAATTTCTGTACTTTTTTGTTATTCTGAAGGGACTTCGTCCCAGAATAAAATTATTTTTCTATTCTATTCTATTCTATATGCTCATAGAAAAATTAGAAGATTTTATAAGAAAACTTATACCCTTTTTTTTCCTTTAACCTTTAATTGAAACATGCCATTTAGACAATCAATCTTTTCAAAGGTAAGTAAAAGTAATGACCAAGGATGACAATTAGATTCCCTTCTTTATCTTACTACTGCAACTCTTGCAGAGTCAAGGCCTCCAGTGATTCGATCCACATTGTCAAATATTCTTCGCAAGATACGTCGTTCAAATTAAAAATCAAAGAACAGATCCTTGGGCTCTTGTTAGCATCCACCATTCTGAGTCATCAAGTAGCACGGGTCGGATCAGGTTCTTATGAATGCTTATCTTCGTTGTGAGAGACATTACTCTGCATAAATGTTCATGAAGACCAAAGTAGCTTTTATAGGATGCCAAGAATCTTCTCTGGATCTCCGACTTTACGTAATTGTTATAGTTCACCAGGAAACCTAGGTGAGCAAAATGTTGTTCACCAAACCAAACCAAAAAGAACAAACACTCTAAAATGATTTATTTTCAATATCTACCTGCTGGTGATTTTGGAGAATACTATGAAGTCTTGCGAGAATATTTTAGGTTTTTTCTTTATACAGGACTAGCCCCACTCCACCTGCAGCTCTCGTCCAAGAAACGCCTTGCTAATATTTTTTTTTTTTTTTTAGTTTTACAACAATCTGTCTATTGGATATTAGTTATAGTGAACAAAAGACTAACATGGAACCCACATACCAGACTTAAAAGACAAGAGCTTAACTGACGACTTGGCCAGTTATACAGAATACTTAACAGAAAATCTAACCTCTCAATTGAAAACAAACTATCAATATACAAGATCATACTGAAACCTATCTGGTCCTACGGACTTGAATTGTGGGAGACAAATAAATTTTCGAACATCAAACGCATCCAATCCTCCCAGTCTAAAGTCCTCCGTATAATAGTCAATGATCATTATTATGTTACGAACAAAACCTTACATCATGACCTTAACATCCCTTATGTTCTTGACGTTAATCCATCCCGATTTTAAAATTTTCATCAGAAGCTAATCATTCATCCTAATCCCTTAGCACAATCCTTATCCAGTTCCAGTCATCCTTACAATCCTCCTCGAAGGTTGAAGCGGCAGTGGCCTCGAGATCTTTTGTGTAAAGGCGTCATTGGAGTCCTGGCGATGGCCAGCTTCTCCACTCAAGTAATGAGTGGATGTGGCTTTAGTGCCCTCTCTTAGTGTCCACGGGATTCCCATCCTAGTGATGGGAATGAGAGAGAAGCGCTGGGATCTCTTAGAGTCCTGCCTTATCCTCCACATGTGGGGGAAAAGGCCCGACTCGGAGCTAATTAAAAAGCTAATTACAAAAGTATTACGACCTGTTAAAATGAGCAGTGAGAGAGCCATAAAACGGAAGGGAAAAATATGAAAACCTCGGGATCTCTACAAAGCTTTATTTATTCGGGACGGAGGAGATTCTGTGAGCGAATGAAAACGTGATAACTCCAGCAGCCTTAGCAGAAATCTGACGAAAAAAACATACTTTTTTCAGATCTCTTTTATTTAAAACAATGAATCAAGGTTAATTACTCTGCAAAGGTCTGTCCTCGTAAAAAAAAAAATGTATCAACGAAAAGGGTATGATGAAAATGTATAAGCAAAACCGTAAAAGAGTAGCACGTGTGGTTCCATTGATAAGCACAAGATTATGTCATATTATCATGAAGTTAATCTACTCAATATTTGATTTTACTTCCCATCTCATGTTATAAGTTAAGTTAAATTTATTTTAAAATGATAATACAAGACACCTTACCATTATTTAATTTATTTACCCTCACTTAAATTATTATAACATTTAATAATAAAAGAATCTAAAGTAATATTCCTTTAACACAAATTCGTCCATAATTAAGAAGGCAGATATGAGCACAAATTAAAAAATAGCAAGTGATTCTAATATCCTCGTTCCTTCGTCCAACACACATGACCCTGCTGTAGGAGGGATTGCTCTGCATGCTTCTGAGTTGCAGTTCTTCTTGCCACTCATTCACAGCGACCTGGATGACAAATCTTTGTTAAATAAATCATTCCGCTACATCTTTAAGCTAATTGTCAATTATTTTAACGATTCTGAGTAGACACCATTGTGAATATACGCTTATGAAAAGATAACAGATATCTTAAATCAGGATGAATTTATGTTATATATTATTTATATTTAATACATACTGTTGAATATATATTATAACTGACAAACATCAGAGAAATAAAAATGTTTTTCATAACTTTTTAAGATAAGTTTTAAAGATTCCAGTTCTTTTATCCCGTAAACAAGTCCCGCCTAACACAATTCCACTCAGACAGCCACTATGCCCTTAGTTCCAAGGGTTACTGAAGTGCTCCATTTTAAGGCTTACAGCCAGGTCTTCTAAGAAAAAAAAAACGGTAAGTAGATTGGACTAAGGCGTATTGTACAGCGGTTTAACATCCCTTCCAGAATTCCTTTAACTTAAAAGTATTCATTATCTTGAATAAATTTATGCATTCTATAAATATTTAATTTTTTTTTTACTACTGGGTCTAAGTTTTTTTTTTTTTACTTCTCTTCTCGTTTTCTCCAAAGGTGTAATTTAAAATTAATTAGGTCAAAGGAAATTTTACTCAAAAATTCATTATTCACTTAAGCAGTAGACTGCGTTTTGGATTGAAATAACTGCAGTTTTCCTTCTTTATAAGTTTGATAAAGGACTCGAATGATTTAAAATTATTGAATTGCCAACATTAAATGCCAACTAAGCAAACATTTATACACGGAAGGGATGCTGTTTAGTATAGATAAAATAAAGCCAAATTGACCACATGAAAGACTATTTTTTTTTTCATTTAAGAAACCTCATCACTTATAATTAATATATCAACCTTCTCTAGGAAGTCGGAATGGAGACAATGGGATATTAAAAAAATAAAATAAAAATTAGGAATCGCATGAAGGAAGTCTCAGAAGGTAACGCATCGTATGTTATAGTTCATTTCTCAATTGTATGATATCTGGGGGCGGTGTGGCCGAATGGGCTAACATGTGTGCACAACACCGCGAGTTGCCCAGCAACCAGGTAACCGGAGATATGAGAGATTAAAAAGTACGAGTTCGCGTCCCGGTGCTGGAGGGAATTTTGAATTCCCCGCCCTCTCCTCCCGGCCCGGGGAAATCCCGTATAGCCTAAAAGGCGATATAGAGAAGAACAGGAAAAAAAAATGTGATAAGATATGTCACTCCCATCGCAGAGTAAATGTTTTCAAAGTTACCTTAAACTAATAAACAATGCTTAATTGAAAAAACGTGATTAATGAGAAGTAAAAAAAAAAAAATCGTCTTCGTATTCAAACTATGAAATCATTCCGAAATTTATGTGTGTTAAGCAAGAATAATTGCAGGAAAAACACTGAGTCCTTTATAAGGAATTCAAGCGCGCTTATCATAAAAGAAACTTCATTATCAATATGGGTTACCAAAATGGAAAAATGGCCGAAAAATGGAATGAATGTACCATATCCTACATACAGTGATTTTTGTTAAGTGTGCATGAAATCAATTAAAAATTATATAATTCAACTGTAGTTCTTCTGGGGGGGTAAGGATGACACGGAAAATAGGAAAAAAATAAGTTTAAAACTTGGTGGGTGCAATAGCTTTTATTCTCAATTGATTAAAAGTAATGTTCGCCAAAAATCGATTTTTTACAATAAAACATAAGGCAAAATAGTTACTAATGCTTGACAATTTTAGTTACTTTATGTAAAGAATTGGTATAACCAACATACTTTTGCTTTTAACTCTTCTAATTTTTCAGTCGGGCTTAGTTAGGTTTCGTTTGGGCAAAACTAATTATAAGTGAAACCACGCCGATGTATGTTAACCAATAGCGGCTTAGTAAATCTTTTCTGGTTCAATATGATGTGCTTCCATCGTTAAACGGAATATTATTGAATTAAAATTGAGTAAAGTCGAAAACTGTTGGTTTAAAAAATGAGTATTCTTCATATTGGCTATCATTTGGTTAATCATTTATTAAAAATAAAGAATAATTATTGTTTGTTTTTTATGTGTACTAACAAATAAGAGAATCCCTAATAAGAGAATAACGAATAAAACAAGATATAGAGTATTCTAATTAAAACAAACAAAATGCGCATCAAAACTTCCATGGATGTTCAAATTTTGTTATTTTTGACATTCCATGGTTTTTTTTTAAATTGTTTTAAAACAATATCGGCACAAAACACGAACAAATTATTATATAAAATATGATTTAATCACTCCGCTAAAATTTGGGCACCCTACTATTACACAAAATTACAATATTTGTGGATGTCAAATTTCCTAATAATCTACTGAGATGTGAGATAATAATAGATAATAGATAGAAGTGTTAGATATAGATATAGATAGATATTATCAAGGATGTTCAGTATGTCCTGATTTCTGTAGCCTTTTTTTTTTTAATTAAAATATTTATGAAACTGAAATTATGGATCGTTTAGTTAATGGATAATATTTTTAAACAAACAAAATAAAAATAGGCTTCCATTGGAATGGAGGTTACAGAATGCTCGGAACACAATGAAGAGAAACTATACAAGGGCGATATGTAAACCACCTACGTCAGTGACAGCACCACACAAACCCTCGGGCTTAATCACCCAACTTCAGCCTCGCCACATCAACGAAATTTCTGTATCATCGCTCTAAAGGTCAAAACAAACCTAGCGACCAAATACAGAGATAATTTGAAACCAGAGTTTAAAGTAGGACATAAAGGAGTTATAGCAAAATATACTTGAATGAAGAGAGAATATTATATTTTATGATTAAGCGGTTTTCAAAAGAATATTAGTAAATCGAACTTATTCAATATTATCTCATATAAAAGTAAAAAAAGTTCCAGTAAAAACTAGCCAAAAGTTCTTGGATTAGTCAATTAGGATGATTATTCACAAATACAGCCATTTCAAGAGCGAAAATGGCAATTTAACTTTCTTCATAAAAATATATATATTTTTTTTATCAATTCTTAATATTTCGATAGACAAATAAATTTAAGTCTTGTATTTCCAAAGCGAAACCTAAATATCATTGATGATTTGTCAGGAAAGCTGAAAAACTATATTTTCTATTCCAATTTTATATCAAACCCAATGTTTTTAATTTTTTTTAATCTATTTATTTATTAATATAATATTCTTTCTCAAATCAACGGTGTACAATGCTATGATAAAGCCAGTTCTAATATGGCTGTGAGAACTGGACGCTAACCAGCACCCTAGAAAAGATGATTTGAGAGAAGATCCTCCCCACGATAACCGGTCTGGGATCAGAATACTAACGCATAAAGAAGAATGACCTATTAATAACTGCTTACAGAAACTGGTCAATTGATATTCCATGATTTGAAGGTATGGAGGTTAAGATGGACGGGGTATGTAGCTCATAGTAATTCATCTGGAAGCCTCTAGGTAACAATGAATGCCTCAATAGAAGACAAAAAACAACGTGGAAGGCCAAAAAGCAGATGGATAGAATCAACAAAGATGCTTTAGAACTGCGTGCAGCTAAATGGAAAGAAATAGTCCAAGACAGGCAAAAATGGAGGAGGCTTGTTAAGGCGGCAAAATATCTACATGGTCAGTAATGCTATAAACAAAATAATAATAATAATAATAAAATATAATATTCTGTCACTTAGGCAATAATTATAGGGGGTGGGGTTTAATTGTAATTTTTATATTCATTTTCTAGGACAGTAAATAACAAAGTTAAGAAATAATCACATATGAATTCAGTATAGTTGTTCAAATTTATTCAAGCTTGTGGTTTAACTATCGGTAGAAGTTATATAGGACATCGATATGCAGACTATTCCATGTACGATCAGGATGATAACAGAGCTAAAAACCCAAGCATGCCAAAAGAAGTGAATGACAGTCAATTCGAAGTAGTCGCTAGTAATAAGATGGCATATATTTTCCAACTAGGTCACAGAGCTCTCAACAAACCCTCTCTCCCCCACTTGCTTACAATACCACCCAAGCACAAAGGCCCATGTTTGAAAAACCTAGTTAAAAGTTATCTTTTTCAATTACAACTTTCTCGTACCCTTGTCAAATATAACATTATTAAATTATCTGCAATATCTGAATCATGGCTCACAGACCAAGATCAGGGAAAGCGGCCAAACTGCGGCAAATACTACACCAGCTTTTCTGAGTTTCCATCCAACCGCCAAAGCAACATACACATTGAAGTTACAAAATATACTATCAGTTATTAATAATATAAGGTAATCAGTGGTGTAAAAATGAAATTTTTTTTTCGACTACGGAGACTTTATCGTGAGAGTTTCGAAACTATTTGAGCTCAAAAGACTGTCAAGTTATTTTCTAAGCGGTATTTAATCAATCCGCTAAAATAGAATGAGCTCAAATTATTCAGTGAGAGGGGGGATGTTTTAAAACAATTTGAGCCAAAACAGTGACAATTTATTATATGATGGTATATTCCTAAGATCCTGGCCCTTACCTGGATCCGACCACATCATAAGCCAATGAACCACCAATGAACGTTAAAAGTAATCATAAACATTATAAAATATATTTTGCAATCTACGATATTGATATACAACCATACAAGCGTAGCACTGCCTCGAAGTGGAATTTATTATTCTCAAAAGAAAAAAAAAACCATTGGTATAATTTAACGATATATACTAGAAGGTAAGCTTTTGGATCTGCAGATTTCCTGGTCTAAGCTCTTCAAGAAGACAAACTACAGCACCTTGCCTTCCGATGAATGATAAATAGAGCTAGCTCCCTTAAAGTACTGCGGGGTATTGCAGCATAGACACTATGGAGATTTTAATACATTAAAAGTGCACTTATCTTTATTATAACTTTTTAATTTAATAATATTGCAGTAAACTGTAATGAGAGGATATATAAGTGCATTTTGAGTTCTTCACTTACCGCTCTACTTTGAATAGAAATTATTTCGTGGTAATGCTGGGCTATTATAAATTTTTTGAAGTGCATTTTAAACGGAGTTTACAGATAACAAATCATTAGGACCATTCTAATTACTACAGTAAATCTATTAAAGGTTATAAACATATGCTTTATACATCCATGAAATGATTTTATATTTTACTTCTTCTTTCACACAAGTACAATGAAATAGTATTTTAAACAATGTCATTGCCTTTATTAAGTGGATTTTAAATACTTTTTTCAAACTTAAAAATATTTTAAAAGTTTACATTTAGTTAGATAATTTCCTTGAAAACATGTGATTTACGTTAAATATTATTAGGTTTCAAAATTCATTATTTATAATTTTTTTGCCACTCACCGTTATCTTCTACAACTTTCTATATTAGATATTATTTTTTTTTTTTTTAATTCTTCGTTTTCCAACGATAAATTATACGTACACCTTCTGACTAGTATTTCCGGAGATTCATTTTCGACCTGGATAAGCATTTTTATTTGTTTTCTCCTTTATTCAATTACTAAATTTTTTCCAGAAGTTATATTTAGCATTTTTTCGTGAATCTAAGAATGAGAGATAGTAAATTAATTAAAATAAACCATATTAAAAGTACTTTAGAGGAAGACGCATATGAACATTGGTCATTTAAGCCATGTAAAGTGACATCACCGGGGATAAGACCTAAATTATATTAAAGACCACTTAATTATATAATGATTCACCGAATTTATTCAAAATCGTTAGAGCCGTTTTTGAGAAAATTATAAAAATGTGTTTCAGCGTTGATATAAAGTGGCACTTCCAGATAGCCGATTTAAACGAAAAAGTTGCTGTAACATCTGAGACATATAAAAACCTTAAATATGCAATTGTCACATGTAAGGCATATACCTATCTTTAAATACGTAATATCAGTTTCGTACGACTATTCGCTTTTGAGCTGGAATGGTAACATAGACACACACAGTCCATTTTTTGGAGGTTATTTGGACTCGGGGGCCTCAACGTGTATTTCCTTTGAAAACTCAAATTAAAAAATTTTCACGATCGCAATACTTACACTTACTATATAGTTAAGTGAAAGTAAAAAACAAAATTCAGTACAAAACTGGCCTCTCTGCTTGCAAATAATGACATACTGAATAAATAAAGGATACGTACATAATTTTGTTTGTTTTTATAACAATTTTATCTTAATTATTAATTATATTCATTATGACCACACTTCATAGATGCTTCTTCGCTTGAGTCAGACATGGTGAGGGCGCGAACTTTTAGGAACATTATATTAAGAAATATGGGCTCAAATTGAATAAAACTGATTTTGTTTGCAAAACAAAAGAAATAACAATAACGTTGAATGGAACGTTGAATGGATTCTCTGGACATTTTCCCCTACCCGAAAGCAAAAAGAGAGATTTTAACTATTAAATATGAATGAAATACATGAAAGGGAAAAGCTAATGATCATTATTACTAGTGGTGAAGGTAAACACTTGTTGAAAATACACCTTTGTAAATTATAACTGTGGTCACATCAACTAGAATTCAGTTTTTGGCTTTGAGATTAGTGTATTGAATTATTCATCCGAATTTCAAATAGGACATAAATCTTGGTCCTACCGAAACACACAATGTGCCCGATGTTATCGTGCCCGTCCCATTCCTCATCAGAACAAACAAAAGGGATCGTGGAATCGTGGGTATTAAATCACATGTTTTTTATGAACAATTAACCTAACAAAATAAGAAGATACTGAATTTGTAATATAATCTAAACTGACTCGGTAGTGATATATCTTAAACTAACATAAAATTGGTATAAGAGCAATATGAATGAAATTAACTATTCGATATTTAAAAGTGTGAGAAGAAAAATAACATGATTCTTATCATTTCATTTATATTGTTTCGTAATTATCGGAATGTTACATTACTTTTTACTTGGTCAAAATTCTTTTCCATATCATTATTAACTATTTTCTTGGCAACCTTGATATCTGTTATATTTTTTATTTCTTTTCTAAATTGATACGTTATTTCATCATTATTTCTGCATAGGTGTTCTTTTATGGATTTTATAATTTCACTTACCTATGTATGAAATATATGGTAAGGGAGAGCATTGCTATCGTGAAAATTTTCTAACCTGAATGTTCATCGGAAATACTTGTTTTGAGATCTCAAGAGTCCAAATAACCAAGTCCCGCATAATGGTTTGTGTGCGTGCGTGTGTCTGTGTGTATATATGTGGCAAGTCTAACTCAAAAACGAAAAGTTGTATGAAAGTGAAATTGAATATTTAAGGTTTTTATATGACTGAGATGTTGCAGCATTTTTTTTGTCAAAATCGGCCAACCGGAAGTGGCAATTTATATAATCCATTAAACATGTTTCGAACAAACGCTGTAGCTTTAACAGAAGGCTACCATAATTTTTTTTTCTCACTTTACTATGAATAAACTTTGTTGGTAACATTTGTTTCCAAATCTACCGAACTAATTCTAAACAGAATAGAATGGAAAATAATTTTATTTTGGGACAAAGTCCCTTTAGAATAACAAAAAAGTACAAAATTAAAATAATATATCTGGCCTGAATAAAAACAAACATAAAAAGTAAAAATAAAGAGAAATAAGTAAAGAAAATATTAGTTAAACATATTCTGTACAAAATAAAAAAAAAATCTATATACCAAACACTTGAAACCATGCCAAAACACTTAAAACTATGTAAAGTGCTAAACGTAAATATACACTTTTAGAAAAAAATACATTACATTCTTTTTAGCAATAAACTCTGTAATATATTTCTGTAAAAAGAAAAAAGAAGACGAATCTGATAGTAAGTATTTAAGTGATGAATTATATGTAAATATATCATTATGTGAATCATTTTGAATAATATGTAATTTTAAATAAAAGGTTAGCGGAGGGTATCTGACTGTTTTTGGGTCAGAAATTGGAATAGCAGGGTTTTAAATGTAGATAGGGAGGGAGAATGTCGAATTCGATAGGAAGGAAATTTCAGAAATTAAAATAGCGAGCTATAAAGGAGTTTTAGAACGAGGCTGATCTGTGAGAAGGAATGTAAAGGTCGGAAGGTCGAGATCTTGTGGGGAGGGAGTGGACTGAGGACTTGAACTGGAGAAGGTTGTAGGCGTAGGAAGGACGATGATTGTTGATGATTTGATAGAGGAACGTACCTAGGAAATACTGATATCGGAAAATAATATAATAAATAATTATTATTTATCAAATATTTGTTATTCCTTTCCATCAGCGTCATCGATAACAATCGATCCCAATAGTATATTAAGGTGGTAAAACCCTTGAGGAACTTTATCTTACGATTTTGAGGCTAAATCTTTTTTCTTTAAATTCATATTATTTATATAGAAAGAGTTCACAGAATGCATTTTTTAAAATAAAGTCATATTTCTATAAGTAATTTAAATAATCTGACTACAGAAGAGAAAAAACAGTTTTATGCGTTGGACTAGTAAAACTTGGAACTGCGGAAACTTTTATAAATAAAACCTATCCGAGATGCTATAAAAAATAATTTTTATTATTCCCTTTATTTTTATCCTTGTGTCATTATTATAATGACCTTTTTATTATTTTCGGTTTATTAATTCCATTAATCAACCTGTGTAATCGACTAAGAAAAAAAAGAAGTTATTTCTCCTTTTCTCCGAGACTACTTTTCCGATTGTTTTGAAATTCAGTATCGGTATCAAAGGGTACTCGAGGATGATCATCTGAACTAGGTATCACAACCCGGCATTTCCTTTAAAGATGGCCGTCGAAAAATCTGTGTCGCTATAAACGAATGTGCGGATTTCGATGAAACTTGGCTGAAGTCTCCTCTACCGAAGCCCTTTATGTTTACCTATTTAACATCCTTCACTGAAAAGAAGCTCAAAAAAAGTTATGAGAGGTCGTAAAATTATCTCTTCGAATGACTCAAAAAGCAAACACTTGTTTGTGGTTATTCTATGATATTTGTGCATGGTCATTTGAAAGTTCACAAAATTTCCAAAAAAAAATCGTTAAAATTCAACGATTTGGTGCAAAGATAAACAAATATTTTCCATATGTTCTGATGTAAAGCTGATATCGTTTGTTTTTATTTTTGTAAAGACTTACATCACCTGACGCAATCGAGATTGTTGTCTATATTTCTTAGAAAATTACTCATGATAAAAAAAAAAATAAATACCATTGAGGCATATATCAGAAAACAATTTTTTTCATTCTTAATTTTATTCAATTTATGTGATAATAAAAGTAGTGTTAGACATGATATACAACTGTTTGGAAATAATAAACCATTGTGTAATAATTATCAACGTTTTTTAGTAAACCAAGTTCATAGTCTTGAGTCTTAAGATTCACCGATTAATGTAACCAAATATTTTATTTATAATGATGCAATAATATCGATTACAGAATCCTAGGGTGTTAAAGTGTTAAGTGATAACTTTGTCGAGTCTAGGGAAGCTGGATCGAATACGATGTGAGTCGATTGAAATTTATTTTGTAGCGGATCCAGGTAATAAATCGGTAAGAATGTGTTTAGTTGTTCCTCTAGAACAACCTCTCCACATACCAGAAACGGTGAGATAAGGGGTAATCGAAAAAAAACATCTGGCAACATATTCAAAACCGAAAACTATTCTAAATTTGTAACCAGAGACAATCACTTTATTATCATAAAAGGGTGCTGCCCAATTAAATTGGGTTGTTAAAAACACTGCATACTTATTAATCACTACAGGCAATTTTTTACAACTAATATACAATTATATAGGATTAACAATATGTATGAGCATCGTATACAATATTTTTTTTTTTATCTCTATGTATTATTTTATATGTTTTTCTTTTTTTTTTTACTATTGCTTTCATTCATTTATTATCATTTCTCTTCCTTCTCTCCCCTTGTACATTTTTCCTACTCCTCATATTCTCTCGTCTCTCTTCCGAACCTAATTCATAAAATGTATAAAAATACATAAATTACAGTGGACGTGTTCAATAAATAATGATATAAAACTGCTGTAACACACGCATGCCCCCCTATGAACAAACTCTCTCCCTATCCGCTCCCATGCACATGTTGGTAGATGATTCCCATTAAAATCCAATTACAATAGGAATGGACAATTTCAAGATATAGTATCTGCTGCAAAAAATATAAGTTTCACAGAGTTTATTGAAAACAAATGTTTCTTGTAAAATAACTTATAGGTTTTAGTATAAAACGAGGGTGTAGTGGAATGTTGTGGAGGCAGGTTATATGTACACACAGCTGGCGTGAGTTAAGAGGTTGTGTGAAATGGATTTGTCACTACCGCGTTTATTTGATCGTTAATATCGTTATTATTATTATTATGTATCAGTATTTCCCATATTATTCATTGACAAATCCATTAATAATCTCTCACCAGTTCTGATTATGTGTTGACCAGCGCGGCGTTGTTCTCTCTGTAACATAGACGGGGAACCTTTTTATCGTTACTGGCCACAGTAATGTTAGACAGTGTTAATGGAGGCCGCAATAATTCTTTTCGTTTTACCGTTGCTATTTTTATTTAATACACACATCCTCATACATATATTCAATTTTATTCTAATAATTTTCAAGTTGTGGTAACTAATTAATAATTAATTAAATAATTAAATATTAATTAATTTAAACATCGCTAACGCTAGATTATTAAACATCGCACAAAAACGTTGGGAGGCCGCATGTGGCCACCGAGGCTGCAACTACGTCACAAAGGTTTCCCAAGTATGCTGTATAATATAATTTTTTTTACTGATATTTGTACGGCTAGGACATGCATTTTGGGTCTCGGACATGTAATTTGGATTATCGATTTGGAATTAAAGAAAAGTATATAAAGGAAGATTTTATTTTTCTCATATTCCCTCACATTATCATTAAAAGTATGTAGCGTTCGGAGCAATCGATTAAATACTTCTGTTAATATAATAACTGAAAACCTAAAATTACGAGTAAATACTAAACAGAAATAGTTTAAAATAATCTGATTGCATTAACAGTTCGATCAGACACATCCTTTAAGGCCACCCACAACACGACCATGTAAGGGACGCAACCACACGGCAACCACTACTAATTTGCTACTAGAGGAGAAGCCTTTATCATGTTCTCAACAACCAAATAAGCTTCGCCTTCTCGTCCATAATTAGCTTTCAATGGGATGAAGACAACATCTCATTAAAATTGGCCCAGAAGATAATTAATCATTATTAATGAAATTCTCTCTTAATTATATTAAATTATATTATTATGTACTCGTGTTCAAGAGTTTATGAACGTCATGAACGAAATTATAATAGGAGTTAAACGAAAAGCTTGCCCCGGACGCCTAAACTTAAAGGGCCCTTGATTCTACTTTTTTTCCGAAAAATATTTTCAAAAACTCAAAAGGTTCTAAAAATAGCAATATTTATTTAATCAGAAGATGAAAAACAAAAATATATAGATTTTAGGATATACCTACTTCTGTCAGGTTACAAAAGTTGGACTTTCTTTACATCGTTTGGTATTATTTAGGTAATCCTTACCTCTATCTGGTTATTTTCTTTACATGTCAGACGGAATAATACCAATTAGTTTATATTTATCTTTCGCTCAGTTAATATGGAGTGGGCAGATATAGAAGTTGGAAAATGTAGGTCAGAGATTTTCAACACTTTGAAACCTATGGGCATCAGCTGTATGTTCATATACTGCACTATAACTAGATATAATGTGATCCTGCCCGTATGTGACAGACCTCGACTGGTCTTCCGCACTGTGAGAACGGCAAATCTAGTGAAAGCAGTGCTGCAATCCCATTCGAAAGTCATGTCATGGGAATCCATCCATGGGAATCTCTGTCAAATGAATGTCTCGCATAATAAAAAGTGACTTAGGATTGGTGCATTTCGAAGAATGACAGGACAAAAGCTAACCACTTTCCTAAAAAAATTAGAGTGGATAGATGCAAAAGGCTCCTAGGCCGTTACACCTATGGCCTTTATCAAATGATTTTGTTTAGCGATGAGAAAATGTTTACAATTGAAGAAAAAATTAATCGCCAAAATGACCGTGTGTACGCACACAGCTCTAAAGAAGCCCAGGAACTCATAAGAAGCTCAGGAGTGGAAAGAAGTCATCACCCTTCCTCAGTGATGGTTTGGTGGGTAATTTGCTTTGATGGCATCACAAAGCTCCATTTTTGTGAAAAATGATTTAAAACAGCCGCTAAAAACAAACAGGACGATATTTTGGAACCGGTTGTCAAGCCTCAAAATGATACTCTGTTTGCTAAAACTCATTGGATTTTCCAGCAGGATTCAGCTCCAGCTCACAAGGCCATGTCAACCCAGTAGTGGCTGCAAAAGAACATTCCAGAGTTCATCTCTGCCATGGATTGGCCCTCAGGATGCGCTGATCCCAACCCACTAGATTATCGGATTTGGCCACAGAGCACGCCCTAACTTGAAAAGCCTCAAACAATCACTGGTCCGAGCAGTTGAGCGCTTTCCTCAGGAGGTGCTGCGTGCTGCTATTGATGACTGGCCACGGAGATTAAATGGCTGTGTCAAGGCAAATGAGGGGACATTTTGAGTAATTTCTTTTTTATTTTACTCGCTATAGATATACAAAATTTTATTGTCGAATAAAGTTGTTGAAAAAATTAATTTTTCTGTTGATATCTGTATATATTTTCTTGTAACAATATCTATGGCAGATCTGACAGCAAAGTGATACTCAATTTCAGGTGATGCCTTAGCAAAGATTCACTTCCTTGGGTTTTTGAAATTTTTACGTAATCCAAATGTAAGTAGTTTACCTGTAGTAAAAATTACGTTTTATTTTTAAATAGTTCTAATATGCATAGACCGTAAATTCTGATTTATTGTATATATTACATTGAGGGTTTATTGTATTCAGTATTTACTTTTAAAAAATATTATAAAATATAAGATATGCGAAAATTTCGATGCTATGTAACCATTCAGGGGTGGTGGTATAACCCTATAATTCGCTAAATATTGAAGTAACGAAGTGACAAATCTAGAAATACTTAACATAATATGTTAAGTATTCTTGCATTTATATTATTTTTTTCAGTATTGTTAGCTAAAATTGTTTCAAAACATTCACGATATGTCGCTGAACCATTTAACTTGAACATTGATAAAGTCGTTCCCTACCCTGATAAAGTCGTATCATGCCTATAAACGGATAGATTACGAACATTTTATACAATGACTTGACAGTGTTTTGTGCTCAAATTGTTCCTTAACACTCACGAAACCTCACTGGAAAATTTGAAACATTAAGCATAAATATCCATATACATTTTAGCGAATTGATTAAGTACATTTTATTCAATAATGGGTCACTGTTTTTAGCTTAAATTGTTTCAAAACACCATATAAGTTATATGAAGTGATCTCGCCGAATAATTTCAGCCATCAAACTAAGTAATCGATTCAGCCGTTCGCTTAAAAAATTTCAAAAGAGCTTTTAGCGGATAATCCAAACATCCTCGTGTCACTTAATAGGGCAAAATAGTTCAAAATTTAAAAATCTGTCATACGAAATAACTTTTTAGCCTGCTAAAAGCTATCTGTTTTAATAAAAATGACTACACAAGGGAGAAATCTTATCATATGCTGGTATAGAAAAACTTGGAAACCTGTTATATCTCTCATAATTAAAAAAATATTCCCAATACTATAAAGCATTTATTTAATTTATTTATTTAATTAATTTATAGGCTCATTAATTTATTCTGTTTGCATTATCAATGAACCCCTGTATGTAATTGTTTTAATGAAGATACCGTTACCATTGCGCAATTTTTATAATGATATTTTTACTTATACAAATAAACTAATTTGAATTGTTAAGTTTTAAATTTCACCAATCAACAAACAGAAATAATAGCAATTAATCAATACTATGTGAATAGACTATCTCAATTGTTGTAGCAAACTATTCTAAACAGAAACAACTCTGATGGAATACGGCTGATAGAATAATGAGGATATTCCTATTAACACAACAGTAATAGTCCTCAATACAATGAAGTTGACAATGGGCAAATGAAAAAGGAGATAGAGGCTCCAACATTTGCATTGTCTAGGGTCATCTATCTGCATGGTATTACCTGTCCCTCACCACAGGTAATAATGCACAACCGGCAACAAAGTTATTGTCAGGAACCTACTGCAAACCCAGATAACATGACTGGCTTTCAACCTCATATGATGAACAATGCAGAAAATAATCTATTAATTCCTATTAATTAATTCAAGGCTGGACATCAATAAATATAAGCATGTTAGAATTCATAAAAACCAATTAAAATTTTAGCTCCATCAAAAATTGTTAAGCCAAGTTAAAAATCATTTCAAACTATCTAAAAAGCGCGCTAAATGGCAAAGGATATGTACTGTAACTGGACACAATAGATATTTAATAATAATGGAAGAGAGAATATATCTGATCTCGAGTGTTAAGAAACTTCAGAAAATATTTCCCACACACAAAAGAAGCAGTTCCATAGATATTAACGTAAACGAAGGTATTAGGTACTAATAACTGCAACAATAATCATATATGTACTACATATTTTCTTAAGTAATGCCCTTTATTAGTTAATGATATACAACAGCAAAGACTTAAGTATCGCTGTTAATACAAAGTGCAAAGTTAGGCTCGATACATACCCAAGGTTTCAGAGTAAGTTCGATACCTAAGTTCATCCACCTGGGACTTTAGGGTATGTTTCTACAGATAATGTAACGTGTATGCGCCGATAAACATGTAGTTACGTGGGCAAACTTCATGTATTAGTAATACTACGAGCTTTTCAGTAGAGATACACGGTTTGTACACGTACAACATTATCTACTACTAGCATTGTGTGGGTCTTTTTGGATACTAGTAAAATATTACACAATTGAAAACAAATAACCAAGTGAATCACTTGCGTATACCCTGATTATTTATTTAAAATATATTCTATATGCTCTACAGTTTATATATATATAATTTTTGTTATACACTCTTTTTTCAAATTCATGGAATTCAAGTACATCAGAGGAACTGAAAAAAATATCCTATATTGAATTGCAAAACAAATGGACCAATGACAAATAAAAAGTAAGCCAAGTAAAGACAGCATAACTTCCTCACCGTTTTCATTGGCTAAACAATGTCTATATTACAAGATCTATAATTTTTCGCATGAGAATAAAATTCCCGGGAGAAGCCGTTTTCTTATTTATTTATTTATTGTTACATTCCGCATCTACCCGATCGGGTCATTAGCGGCTTTAGGTGTAATCAAATTCGGTGTACAAATTTAATGTCTTTTATAAATTCAAATACTTTTTGTATCTTTTCTTCGTCATCTGAAAGTGCTTCAGATATGTTGGAAGGTATATTATGTTTTGTTCTGGTGTCAGAGTATAGTCTGCAAGTTGTTACAATGTGTTTTAGTGTAAGTGATGTGTTTCATGTTTTACAAAATGGTGGTTCCAGGCCTCTCATTAGGTAGCCGTGGGTAAAGGCTGCATATCCAATTCTAAGCCGAGTTAAAATTGTTTCTTCTTCTCTGTTCTTTCTGAAAGAGGTCATCCACGGTTTGGTATCTTTTTTCATTTCTTGTAATTTATTCGTAGATTGGTTCCACTTGAATTTCCATTTTTCATTTAGCATTTTTTTGCATTCCAATCCAGTCAGCAGTGGTCGTTAAATTGATCATTGTGGTTCCATTAGTTTTTCTTCTTGCCATGTTCGCAACTATGTCTGCAGCTTCGTTCCCAGATATGCCACAATGTGAGGGTGCCCATGCGAGAACGATGTCTCTGACCGGCGACTCCTTCATTTCCCAGAGGCAGTTTTTGATTTTCCTGGAAATGGCATTGTCAGCTTTCCCTTGTAACTTTAAGGCCGTTTTTTTAAATATATTAATTCGTTCAATTTTCGCAGGATTGAGATCCACGAGTTTTGTTCATCAGCGAATACTAAAATGCGAAAAAGTTCCATATTTGCAGATTATGTACTTGATGATTCGTGATTAAAAAATATATACCCATACATACTGAACAAGCTTATCGCAACTGTTGGTGCAAAAGATCCTATGTAAACATCGAGTGTTTTACAGGTGAGCATCACAAAAACTAATCATTGTTTATGATTTATTAGTATAATTTCATATTTTATTTTCCTTTACTATTTTCCGTAGTATCTATATCCGTTGCAGATTACAAGATGACATCTTTAGCACGAATTCAATAAAAATAGAATTTTTTTTCCATTCGAATAGGTATTTTTTCACTCGTAAAATGTACGGAAGAAAAGTCCTTTGGAAAAATTCAATTTTTTTTTTGTTCGGAGGTTACGAGTCCAATATTTTTCTTCAGTTATAAAAAAAGTAATGTACGCTGGGTTTTTTTTTCACAAATTCAGAGTAAGAATTAATTAAGATTTACTGAAAATTACACAAAATATAAGTATCGGTAGAGCCATTATATTCTTAACAATTATTTATATTAATTTTAATTATTGAATGGAGTTCAATGAAATTAATATTACGGAATTTCTATACTATTCTCTAATCATTATTTTATTTCCAGAAATTAATTGGCTTTTATAATTACCATTTTGTTATATATATATATATATATATATATATATATATATATATATATATATATATATATATATATAAATAAATAATTTTGTATTTTAACTTGCTTCTTCCAAATAGATAAGGAAATAACAACGATCCCATATGAGCTATTTATGAAAATAGGACTTTATTATGATATACCATTAAAAATATCATTAATATACATTGTAACTAATAAAAGTTTCATTATTTTTTTTTTTGTTTAAAAAAAAAGAGAACAAATCGAATCAAAATTTTCTTCAAGGAAGATCGTGTGAAAGAGTTACACCAGCAAGTGCTGGTGCCTTTAAATCATGTAGAGAGCCAGGAGGTAAGTGTGGTTTAATAGTACCCCACGTCCTGCGGTCCTAGAGGGATGAGGGAGTTGATAGGTTCTCCAAGTTCGGGCCAAGTTGGAACAGAGCACAACTCCTCAGCCACCCCGGAAGTACAAGCGGGATTGTCAAGAACTACAAGTCGGGAGCGAATGACAAAGAGAGGCAACATTATGGAAGGGATTGGAACCTAAGGGAGGAAGAGCACTTAGAGAACCGTCTCTCCTAAGGAAAAGTTTACGTTGATCAAAGGAACAAATACAAAGTAATCAATAATTAAAATCAAGAGAGCAATCAGCAAGGTGCATAGAGGGTTAATGGCGGTTTTTGATAAAATAATGAAGAAAACCTAAATCACTAATTAATTACCCGACAAAGTTCCCGGAGTAACAATACAAACAATATCTAAGAAAAACTTAGATATTCTTTGGAGACAACGTAGTCAGATATTGCCTAAATGTATGTGTCACACATTTTAACGAAACAACAATTGCTTGGATTCACTTATAGATTTTCTTATGAAATATGATTACTAAATTGTGACGTAAATCCACTAGCTAGTAGATTTTTTTAAACAACGAAAAACAGGCACTATAGTCTTCATAAAGTCACTTCAGGCCAAGTTATAATATTCTGCAATAATTACTGTTAATAAAGTATTTCGTTTTATATTTATATTTATTACTCATTTAATGATATTTTTTAAATAATACAAAACATAATAGGACAACGTGAAAAATCTACAGCATGGTAGCACTTTATGTTTAGATTAACCCAAGATTTTTTATTTGAGTGATGTAATTTTTACAGATGAGTCTTGTTTTAAAATAGATAATTAGGTAAGGAAGAATTATTAAGTTTGATTTTCAAACCAAATTCGCGAGAGACAGTTATAGATAGAAGAGAACTAGCGGTGATTCAGAGCTTTTAATCTTGGAGGAGAAAACTGATTTTTATTCATAGGCAGAATTATGGATAGATACAAGCTGCTATTCTCCAGAGAAATATAAAAAAGAAAACAATATAAATTTAATCAACTTTTAAACTCTATCAAGACAATGATTCTAAAAATACCTTATCTACGATCTTTGGAATGCTGCTAGATTGCGACTGGAAACCTCTAGTCAATAATCAAAATAAATCGAATTAAAAATATATGAGTCCACATACAAAGATAATTTTGGACTCCAATACACATTCGGTAACAAAACAATATTAGATAAATAATAATTTTTGAGTTAAAGTAAATCGAATGTTTACGAATAGGTATTCGTATATTTCTACTAATTAATTTTCCTTAATTAATTATAAATATCTTTATTGAACCCGGCTTATAAACTCCTCTCCAAAGTAATCTTCGCAAGGCTACTTCCCAATGCTGAGAATATTAATGAAGGATACCAGGCGGATTTCGATAGGATATGTCAACAACCGAACAAATCTTCATTCTGAAACAAATGTTGGAAAAATCCATGGAATTCGGAATAAGCACCCGTCATCTCTTTATAGACTTTCGTGCAGCGTACGAAACAGTCAACAGGAGGCAAGAAAAAAAATACACTATACACTATTGATTATTTGAGTTTTAGAGACCAGTCCCAATCCAAGCCTTGTGCGTTGTTCATTAATAATATGTTTATTATTATTATTAATAAAATTTTTCATATACCATACGTTTATTAGCATTAAAAATATTTATCTCGGTAACTGTGGTAAAACAATGAAGCGATTTCCTAAATACTAATAAGCTGAATTCTCTCATCAAACTAAGCAGGAATTAATAAGAATTCCTAACTCCTCCCCCACTTAATTAGATATAAAAGAGCGGGGGCTTCCTTTGAGCGATTAGGGGTGGATAATATTCCCGGCATCATGCATGATGGTAGCAGCTTCTCCATCAACCCTTGTTCAAACAACTTTTTTAATTCTCCAACCAGGCTAAGAAATAATCCGTCCCTAGTCTCAGTTTAATAAAAGTTGAAAATGCAATATTTCAAAATGGAGCAACGAACGTGTGTAGCTTAATAAGAACAGTTTAGTGTATTAATAATCCTCCATCCTACTCGCCGCGAAACCGTCGACCAAGAAATATTATACCACTAAAAGTAGATACCTTATTTAATACAGGATTTCGTAGGAAAGAAAAATTAATTCAAGTAAATGAAGTTTTTTTTTAAATTATTCTTTCCTTCAATTTCTAATAGCACAATTTCACAGAAAGAAAAAAATATTTTTAATAATTAAATTTTAAATTCGATCATTGGATCGTGATCACGGCATCTCAAAAATGATAATTCCTATGAAATTTAAATCTTTAATGATAGTTACTCTAACACTGGAAATGTTGGAATAAAGCTGGGTTTGAAAAAAAAATATATATATATATTCTTCAGAGCTCAAAAACTATACTTCCAACTATACTGCAGATACCACACTTACAGAAAAACTTCCCTGTTTAGTAAACCTTAGTTCATAATAATTAAATTGAGGATTATAGCGAAATAATTTGAGATACGCTTCAAGTTGTGTAAAAAAATTAATTTCAAAGCTTTATTTTTTTTCCATTACCAAGGATGTATTGTAATAAAATGCATAAATATAAGTTTTGTTTTTTAAAAATAACATGTTAAAAATGATTTTTCAAATATTTATCATTTAAAGTGGTAATAAACCGTGTTTTACTTTCCCACCTAAAATAGGAAAGAAAAGTATTGCGAGTCAAACTTCCGATATGCGGTTTTCGACGGATCTATGCGTTTCAGAGCCCCTTGAATCCGAAAGACACATTTTTAGCCATTGGTCTGTTTGTCTGTCTGCGCCAAGATTTTCTCGGAAACTACTGAACCGATTTTGTTGCTTCTTTTTTTATTTTGTAGGGTTTTGAATATTGATGCCTTTGACGGAACTTCTGTGCTCCATTTTCAGGAAAATAAATCTAATTCAATTTTTTTTTTTTTTTTGTTTCTTCATGAACATATGTAAAGATATAAAAACGTTTCTGAGATACTTAGGAAAGCCGTGGACACACCAGATTTAAAAAAAAAAATATATATCTACTATACTAATTGATGAGTATTTTTAAGTGACCAACTAAATGTTCCTAATCTCAATGTTTATGTTTTCACGAAAATAATTCAATGGATTGGCAGATTTCTTGAATTCATTTAGTAATTTATTTAAATTATTTATAAATTGGGGATATGAAAAAAAAACTTGAATTCAAAAGCAAATATTATGATAAGAAGTATTTAGTTTGCCAATAATTAATATCTATGGTCAATTTCTATGACATATAACTTAATAAAAACACTGTTTCTTTATCAATTTAGATGATAATTATTTTGAGTTTAGTGTTTTTACGAAGCAGATGTAAAAATCTGCCATATATTAAATTTTATTTATTTTTTGTTTTTTCTTTCTTCGTGTATGTGATCTTTTTTTTTCTGCCCTGAAGATGCCTGAATTGGCGAAACGTTGACAAGTAACCCATTCACATGTTTGTTGGAGACTCATGGCTTTGTTGTTTGGATATTTTCATTTATACCATAATCGCCTTATATATCTTTTCTAGCTTTGTCCTAATTTTTCCTAACATTTACTTTTGGAATAAAGACTTCATACTTTTAAAGTTAACATTACTATTTTAAACTATAAGCATATAATATATACAATAAAGATAATGTGGCCCGATTCATTTTTTATTTTCGAAAAAAAAACCTTAAAAGAGTAATTGCTCTTCTCTAAAAGTTCATTAGTTTGATAATTTTTTGGAAGCAGTTATTCTGGAGCTGCAGGCCAGATATTTTTTCTCAGGCACTCTTAGCGGTTGGGGCCTAAGTCATGTATAATGGATGCAATTTAAAAGCCATTTCCAACTCGTAATAAGTATTCTTTTTTCCCCTTTTTTTATTAAGATTATTCTAATTTTCATTCTTTGTTTTATTTCGAGAGTTATCTTTAACAAATTGAAAGTTTTAAAATATATTTGTCCAGATGAATCAATCAATCAAATATAGTTATGACGAATCGACAGTCTACTTGTCTGAGTCCCATTTATAAAAAGAAATACAGGTTTTGTGTCTGTTTAACAAAAGAGGAAAATTTAAAAATTAAAGAAATAGATATTTCTAGAAATAAAGAAAAAGAAAATTTGATATTCTATTTACATGCATTTGGTAAGATAAACATCGTATTTCTTCGTTAATATGAAAGTTTATTGAAAAGCCTATTACTTTTTCTGTTTTATGTATATTTTCTGACTATTTTTACTAATAATATTAAATAACAGTAAATCCTTCGCTACCAATTAATTTATTAGTTTCAGAAAAAGTAATGGAAAATTATTTCTTTTAGTAAAAAAGTTTTGCATTCTTGACGATCCTTTGGATATACCATCTCAGACACAAGTTAAACTATGAAACTAGTTTTTCTGAGGGAGAAAAACGCCCCTTTTTCCATTGAAGTCAAAATTATTTTAGATATTATATTTCGAAATACATTTCATCATTTCATCACCTGAACTCATTTTATTAGCCATCAGAATAATTTTATTGAAGGCCATAACAATCAAAATGAGAAAAAGTATTTTTGATTTTACCTAAAAATAAAATTTCTTTTAAAGTTTGCCTCTCCACTCTCCCTAGTTCCGGCTCTGATGTTACAAACATTCCTTGCTATTCCTGAAAAAACGACAAAATCGATAAAGTGAACCAAGACAATATAATATAACAGCACCTAAACGATAATCAAAATCTATATCTTGGTATCTTATACGCCGTGAAGCAGTTTCCTTGCTTAAAATACTGACAAAATATGAAGTATGTTCCAAAATTAAAAAAATCGAGTCATCTTGCGACAATATCTTCACTCAACCATTTCATCCAACACATAGAAATTATTTCAATAATTTAAAAATTCATAAATTTGGGAAGGGTAGGGATTCGATTTGTGTATAAAAAGGACGATATTAAATATAGTTTACGAAATATTCATGAAAAATATAGTTTTGAAAGTAACTTATTAAACATTAATTAGGAATTTTTCGTTGTTTTTTTTTTTTTTTTTTTTTATTAGTTTTGATGAAATAGTATGTGATATATATCACACCGAAAAAATAAAATAAAACCAATATTTTTCATAATAATAATAATATAAGCGATAAATAATATAAAATGATATTATAAAAAGAAATTAAATTTTTCTATACAAATTTCTTTTAAATATAATGATTGTTAACATTTTTATCTCGTTATGCCCCTAATTCCCTGATGTATGCTATTGATAAGGCACTACTTATTTTTTCAAGTCACAGAAGATAATTGAAAGACGCAGATGTCTGTAAATGGCTTCCTGGTCGCAGCGGAATTGCTGGAAACGTAAAGGCAGGAACGCAGGCAAGACAAGCAATAAAAGTGTCCAAGGGTTTTCAACGACTAATCACAACGATTTAATGTATTGGATCAACGAAAAGGACAGAGTGGATGGATGGAGTAAATAAAATAATGGTTCAACATGAGGTACAGTAAACTAAGAATGATACAATAACATGTATGTAACATTTAAGAATGATACAATAACAAGTATGTATATACAATAACCAAATAAGTATATACAATAACCAAAACCGCCTCGCCACGCTTAGGCTATAACTTGCCCCCAACAAGATGAAAATTCGAGTTCAAATCTTCACGGTACTTGATCAAGTAATGTTATTTTCTCCTTATCCTCCTATTATAATGTTATAATATATATATTTCTGTGTTCATTCGCCAGAATCAGATAAGAGGGCAATGGAGGTTAAATGGTTTTAATAAAGGAGCAGGTGAAATTTTAGAGTGAACACACGAAGAAAAGTTAAAGTCATATCAACCAACTCAATCAGACATTAACTGAGATTTCTGGTGCCAAGGAAATTAAAACAGCCTTTTCTGAACCAATGCAAGCTCTCAAGTAAGTATTATAACAAATTAGGTAATAGAATAAAAAAAAAAAAGATTTTTACATTGAAGTCGTTTTTAATTGTTAATTGAATTAATAATGTAACAATGAAAAACACCTAACCTTATCTACGTAATTTTTAAACAGTAGACATAATATCGATCACACCAAACATGTAGGTGTTACACAACGTAAGAAATAAGTTTAGAAAAGTATTTTTATCCGTGTCACGTGCTAAAATTATACATATGTCAGTTTACTTAGTGAAATTTTTTTAATTGAATGTTTTGATTTCGAGTAAAAAAATACAAAAAAATATACAATGCCAGGAGAAGACAGGAGGATCCACCAACTGCAAAAAGATATGTTCATCCTCATTTGTCACAGAAATAAGCACCCAGTATCAATATATAAAAAAATGAAGAAAATATTTGGCTGCGAGTCTATTTCTTTAATGACTTGTTTTGACTGGTGAGTAGCGATAAATATTTTGTAACGATAATCCTAAACCAAACCTTCAAAATAAATGTAAAAAAAAATTAAAAGTTAACCTAGCAACAATAAAGAAAGTAACAAATAGTATACACCAGCGAGAAATCTCACTGCTATTACATATCTATTCTTCAGAATGCATTCTAAGTATTAGAGATCAGAATGACATGTTTATTCGTATATAAAATATAATACATAAACATAACGTATTTGTTATGTTCCATACTTTAACACTACTGTTAAAGTAACTATTTACCCAAAAGTTATCCAACTGGAAAATATCCTTCCAGTTTAATAGTTAAGCTATAAAGTACAGTTATACCAGAGCTTATACAAATTGAGCCCACTAAAGACATATTTATGAGGTTTGTTGTTCTCCCAATTATTATGTGTGTATACGTCTATTACTGAATGTATAGAAGCTTCTATATTATCTGAAGTACACAAGTAGTGTTGCCCATAATCGGTCTTGGTCTTGCACATTGCAAGACCAAGACTAAGGCCGCTTAACTGTTGCAAGAAAAAGACCAGGATTGGTAAAACAATTCGATTTTTAAATAAAAATTAAGGCAAAATAGTTACTAATAGCTTAGTTAATATATGTTAACAATTGGTATAACTGCTGTAATTTTACATTCGGGATTAGTTAAGTTTCTCATATCTAAAAAAATACAGTAATATCTCTATAGTTGTGAGCTAATAAGTAACTGCAAGACTTTTGCGAGACTCTTGCGCAAGACCAAGACCTTGACCAAGACAGAGTTTGCAAGACCAAGACTCGTCTCGGTCTCGCATTTGGGCTCACTATACACAAGGAATCATGGATCTATTTTCCTCCATTTACCTTTTATCAAATGATTGTTAGTTCGAAAAAGACTACCATTAGTAGTAATATTTTTATTTTTAACCCTAAACTAAACGTGATAGGTATCACATGGCAACCATAGCACCAAAGAAGCATTCGGTAAGAATTATGACGTCTTTTTTACAGAAATATCTCCAGATACTTTTTTGTCACTTATTAAGACCTGTTACAAATTTCTTTCTTTTTTTTACTCAAATATTTTATTTTTACCTGTAAAACAATCAGCAAATAAACTAATATAAAACATACATGGCATGGGTAGGCATAAGAGAGACAGCACGCAGCGATGCAAACATCTGACATTCCGCTAAATTTTATTATTGCACTATGAGGTCCCTCATCCAACTCCTTTTCAACCTAAGCCGAGGTACATTAGGAATGTAATCTGTTGAATAAATTTGTTAATGTGTCCATGTAGTTTGTCGTGACACTGTTTGTAATTTATACGAATGTGGGTTGTAGCAGTCGGAACGCGTAAGTCAGTGTGAAGGATCTCCTTAGAGATATAGAGTGGTGAGTTCGTTCGTTATCAGTCTTAAAAATTAAGATATGAACGTCTCAAATACACTTGATTTTATAAATTAATACGATTGCACAAATGAGGTTATAACCTCTATCGTAAACCTGTTGTTTTATTGAATGTGAAATTTAAAAAAAAAATGGAATTCTTTAAATTAAATAACATTCTTTCATCACAAATGAAGGGCATCAAAATGAAGATTTGAAATGGGTATAATGAAATATAAAAGGCAATGTGAAACTTTTGGCCACCTGAAAATTAATATTGTTAATTATTTAAAATATTTACTGATGTGAAATTTAACCTATTTTGTTAAATAACCTGTTTAATATTAATTTTCAATAAAACATTCTTTTATGACATATGGTTTCAAAAAAATAACTGTTGTTTTATTAAAAGAAACTGTTACTATAAGTGACTGGCAAGTAAAAAATACCAGAATTACGATTAATCTAAAAAACAGAACATTTTTGAGCTTTATAACGTTGGACCAAGATAGTTCCTTTGGAAGTAAACCTGGTCTTGTCCGCGTCGAAACCTTCAAAACACAATTTGTCTCGTCTCGATTCATCGACATTTTTTACCATCTGAGTTTTGAAACCATCCAATATTTTTACAGGCTTTTATTAAAGTTGTAGGAATTCAATGATCGAAATTCCAAACTTCTCCATGATGGTCATACACGTTTAATAAGTTATTCATCAAAATCCATCTCTGTTAAAAGCTGAAAAAGGGATCTATCGCTACTTTTACCGCAAAAGATCGTTTGTAAAAATTGAGTTTTTTTTTTTTTTTACAAATGAGCATAAAAACTGATTATTTCTTTGTTATATATTAGTTTAATTTTACTATTTATTGCAGTAGCAGGCTACGAAATGTCACCTTTAGCACAAATAGAATTAATGTAGTTAATTGATACATACGACCTCTTGCACTAACAGTAGCATAATACTACGGTATTAAACACATACAGTTTAGGTTAATTCATTGTTAAGCTTTAACGATACATGAGGATGATTTCAGGTAATGGTAACTCCAAGTAACAACTCCAGAAGACAGGCATAATATAAACCTTCAGCGCTTCGTATTGAATGACTTTTTGACAACGTAAAATGCCAGTAAAAGATTTACAAAATTTACCATTCGAGCATCCCTTGGGAAATGTCGACCAACACATATTAGCTTTGGTAGAAGTTAGAATCGAAAATTGTTCACTATTTCTTATTAATAAGCGTTTTTGTCGAAGATAAGGAAGCATTGTATTCGTGCGATAGGTTAAAAAAAATTATGTGCTCAGAATCGAACATTTCCACTCGCGTTTTACGTTTCGGATATCAAGGAAGGATCAAATTTGGTTCGTTGTCTGTATGTCCGTCTGTCTGTAGCCTAATCGATGTGACGGGCATATCATCTACTACTTTTCATCCAATTTTCATGAAATTTTCAGAGCTTGGTGTCTAGATGGTCCCATATCGATTTTAATATATTCCATCCGCCACTTCCGCTTACGCAAGCGTAACTGTAGTTTCGTAGATATGCCAATATTTCAGAAACGGCTCATTCGATTTGGCTCAAAGTTGGATAAAAGGTAGGTATTTGTAAAAAAATAATACAATGTCAATATACGGGTCATCATACGGGTTTCCCTTGATATATCAATATCTTTAAAACCTCCCGTTAGATTTGGCTCAAATTTTGAGGGAATTTAGGGGTTGGCAAACAGATAATCAAGTATGTATTAATGGTATCAAATTATATCCACTACTCCGGCTTTCAAGTCAAGAAATTTATTATTTGACACGTCTATACTTAGGAAACTGCTCGTTCAATTTGACCCAAACTTTGAGAATATTTGGGTAATAGTATAGAAATTACTCGGTATCAATTTCATTGAATTCCATTTAATAATTAAAATTAACATAAATAATTGTTAACAATATAATGGCTGTGAAATGTAGAAGGCATTGATAGTCTGGTGTGTGAGTTAGGTTAACACAATATTTTTATGGGCTTATAAAATTTTATGTTTTATTCAAAATACCTTTTGATGCAGATATTATTTAGCCAATGAAAACGGTGAGGAAGATTTACTGACTTTACGGGGCAGACGTTTTTGTTTTGTAAATGTTCTCTTTGTATTATTAAGATTACCATTGCTTTTATCATGTCACGGCTATCACACTTCCGTTCGCTAATCTCGCTCAAGAGTTGGAAAAAAACAGCGAACCCTATTCTGTATTGTTAGTATAGGACCTACGTCAAACATCCAAAAGGACCTACGTGGTCCTCGGCATCATATAATAGCCAAAAATAAGACATAATTTAAATAAACTATTCCATAACATGGTTTCGAATTCACTAAAATATTCTATAAATAGTTCTATTTCATTTTTGTTAATATCTACAGAGTGGGTTTTTTTCAGGTATTACGAATGCAGAAGGAAAAATCAAATTTTGAATGATCAGTAAATCGCCAATCTCCCAGAGCTATTCCGAACAAAAATGAACGCGTAACGTTGAAGGTTTATAATACTGAATACGAAATGTAGTACTGGGTAAAATGTGATGATTTAATAAAAATATAAGGCTTCAAGTTGTTTCTTATTAAATTAGAATTTAGAGAAAATAAAATTCAATATCTCTGTTTCTCTGAAGAACAATATACTAAAAGGAATTTGTAAAATCAAAAATTTATTTATAATCCTGGGACAAAGTCCCTAAGGAACATTATTTAAATTAACACTAAATAGTGCCCTGATGTGGATAGTATAAAATAAAATAAAAAGTGAAAATAAACCATAAAGGAAAATAAAATGTTTATATTAAAACAACAAAGCTACATTAAAAACAATTAAATTATATTTTTATATACAAAAGTGGTGGAGCAGTAGACCAGCCTGTTTCTAAATTATTAAAATTTAAGCGACAATATCGTTTTGAGAAACTTTAAATATTGCTAATGAATAATAGAAAAAATATTGATTATAAATAATTATCTACTATAAAATTTCTATCGGCCTGATAGCATGTATAATACTTGCAATTACAATAATTATATGAAAAACTAATTTCGGCTGATCAAAGGGTATTATTTCCATTACACTAAATCCAGATGGTGTCCGTTTTCAAGATCATTTAGTGTGCGTTACTAGATTCCCGAATCTGTCCGAAATAATGTGCCTGACGTATTCTACCGATCACCAACTGTTGTGATTACACGTAATTTTTATACGAAAATATTAACTCAATTAAAATCGATATTAGTCGTCAATGTATTGAAATCACGGCTGGCCCAAGAATCCAGGGATTCGACCAGCAAGAGAGTGCCCGCCACTTGTTAGAGATAAAAAAAATACAAAGCGTATGAAACAATTAATTTTAATCTATTAATAAAATAACTGAATTAGATCCTTATTAGCTGTAATAAAATTTAATATAAAACAATTAAAAAAATGAATTAATTTTTGGAGAAGATGACGTCATTATCCGGGAGTGCCAAATTTCTGAGCTGTCACTGATTGAAACAAATATATTTTGTAGGATATCGATCTGTTGATCACTCTCTCCGATCTAAATATCGGATTATTAACTAAGAATAACAATAATTAGAAAATTAGGTTATAATGCGAAACAATCCAACCACACAGTCTTAGAAGAAAAAAAACGGTCAAGGTTTCGCCAATTTCAGGAATCATCATAACAGAAGAAAACAGCAATTCGAACATCACTCGATGACATCTAATCCTATACTGGAAAAAAGTAAGGTAACACAGCAGGGGAAGGTTATAAGCAAGCAGCTGATCCGAGAAAAAATCTACTAATAAAAATTATGCAATATCCAATCAAAAATCATAAAAATATAACAAGAAAAAAATTTCTATATATATATACATTTATGTTCTGGCTCTTGGTCAGTTTGTTATTGATTTACATTAACTAGTAGGTCCGTGCGAAAAATTCGCACAGCATATTGTTATCAAATGCCAAATTAATAAGAAAATAAAATAATGCAACGTATCAAAAGATAAAGGAATCAATTGTTACTTTATTGATTAATATAATCGAAAAAGGAAACAAAATTAGTTTAAATCTTCATTTTTTTTTGGCACCAACATATTTACAAATGTCAATAAGCTGTATCATTGCGGAAAAGTTGTAAGATTTCAATGATTTATTTTCCTTTTGTAGACAATTTAGTAATGTTTTATATAACCATGGGAATAACCAAGGGAAAAGTGTGTAATTTTTAGTTATTCGTAAATAAAGTTTCTTTTCTTTCATAACTTGTTTGCCTGAATTTTAGGGGTGATTTTGCCCACCTGAAGGAGAAGGAAGCCTTCGAAATTGGTCGCTCAATCTTGAGATTTGGTGAAGAATTAACGATAATATGGCTTGCCGATCAAAAATACCATCGATAAATAATATAAACTCCTCCTGTCTCGATCATAGAGACCTCGAGTCGACGAAATGAGACATGTATCCAATGACAGTACTACAATTAACGTCAGGTTGTGTGGATGCGAACCACATGCCTTCCGTTATCTCGAAAATAGTACGTTTTTGGGCTTAAAAAAAGCAGGGTCCGATAGTTCCGGGATCAATCTGGGTATTAATGTACGCATCAAAATCTTTAAGGTCCAATTTGTCCCGATCTACAGACCTACCACCAGTATTGAGGCCTAGCAAAATGTTTGTACCGACTTTATTTATTTTAGAAAGAAAAAAAAATACGGATTCGCTAACCCCTACGTGAAATTCTGAATCCAACGGTCCCCCATTCATGGTATTTGAGCATGACAGGAGCTTATATTTGGTACAAATTTCGAGCCTTACTGTAATAATATATGTGGGGATGTGGGGATGGGGATGGGGATATTTAGAACTATGCATTCTCGTATCTAAATTTTCCTGGCATTATATAATTTCGTTATGTTTATTTTCCTTATATGGATTTTATTATTACACGCATTTTATCCGTTTAATTCATTTCTCCGTATCTATCAGTGAGGGTGAAAGTTTAAATTGAATTATAAAATATTCTTATTTTAGTTACGTATTTTTCTCTACATATTTCCAATTCCCGAAATTCCAATTTAATTTTAATTCATATTTTATCATTTTGTGTCGAAGGCAAACGAGCTATATCAACTTACTTTTTAGCCGAAAAATACATTCCTTATTACGCATTTTATTTTAAATATTGGCGCAAGAGGAAGACAAACATATAACCTAAGCACCATATGTAAGTCAAGGCAACTCTGTCATTCATGCTCAGGGTGGTTTTGAAACCTGCCGCTATCTTGGAGTTTCGAAAAGGAACTAGAACCCAAATAAGGATACAATATTCCATCAGAAAACTAAAAAAAAAAATATTAAAAAAGTTGATAAGAGGTAAGTGGTTCATTTCAGATTAAGGGAATACTGAAGAAAAGACTAACCTTGAAACCTTGAAATATAATTGGACGCCGCGACCTTTACCTAACAGAGTACAGGAGACCCCAAATAGAGCTGACAATACTTCAGAGGGGTAGTGCGCCACCACATGGTACGCATCCCTAATGCTCTCACTCTGATTAGAAAAAAACTCTACCTCACCATGCCTCTTTTTGCTCGTTCTAGCCTGTCCCGGTTTTCAAAAACACTATCCTCCATCAATGTTTTTCTCGTTATTCTTTTACTTATAAACTTTACTTTAGTAATCTAAAAATATTTAGCAGTTTTATGAAAGATCTTGTTCGAAGAACTTTTATAATAAAATGCCGACCTTAGTATCAGGTACACTATTTTGTAAAGAATAGATTCATCAATCAGATGCGTAAAATGTGATGCAATGATAATTTATTTAATAATAATTGAATACCTGATTATAAATAACGCATTATCAAATTACTGGGTTGGCAAATAAGTCATTTCGGTTTCTCTGCTTATTTTTTTTCACTATGTACTTCTTGTCTGATTAATGATACTTCTTAATTCTATATACTTCTTATGAATTAATCCCTAAGGAGGATTGTTTATCCTGTTTGTAATACGTCAACAACTATATCTGTTAACTCTTCTTGAAACTAGTAGTCCGTGGTACAGACCCGTTTTATCGAATTATTAACATCCGCCTGAAACTTCGTAAGTAGTTTCATCTCATCGTACCCTTCGTATCTCATATTTACGAAAACTCTTGGAATTGGGACGTTTTCAATCTGGAGGAGAGCAAACTTTGTCTATTTAATTAGGTACTAAAACCTTGTCAATACACATTTGGTTTCTACTTAGATCGTAAGATAATTTGATAAAAAAAATCGAGAAAAAACGCGACCTTCAAAAATATTGAGCAGTTTGGCGTGACCTACACTCCCAAATTTTCAAAATAACGAGGTTATATAGGACAAACGGCCCTATATCTTTGTAGGTCAATATTTATTAATTTTGTGATCACATTATCTTACGATCCAAGTAGAAAGCAAATGTGTATTAACAAGGTTTTAGTACCTAATTAAATAGACAAAGTTTGCTCTCCTCCAGATGGAAAACGCCCCGATTCCGAGAGTTTTCGTAAATAAAATAGTTGAAGGGTACGATGAGATGAAACTATTTACGAAGTTTTAGGCGGATGTTAATAATTCGATACAAACGGGTCTGTACCACGGACTATAGAGTTAGTATTGTGTTTGCTATTGCACTGTGAATATGAAAGAAAATATTATTTCATTATGCTCATATTTTTTGTATTATTTTAAAAAGGTAAGCGTGCTGCAGAAGCTCATAGAAAAATTTGCAGTGTTCGTGGGGACGATGCCTTAACCGAATATACCTGTCGAAATTGGTTTACCAAATTTCGTTTAGGAAAATGATGCTCAACGGTCAACGGTCTGGTTGTCCACATGAAACGAACAATGTTAAGACCATTGTTGATCAAAATTCCACCCAATCAGTGCGAGAGATTTCTATGGCCATAAAAGTGTAGCACACAAGCGTCGAAAAACATTTGCACAAGCTCGGCTATGTTACCAGGTTTAATGTTTGGATTTCTCGCATAATTTTTTTTCGAAAATCACGAAAAATGTTATAACTTTAATACGACTTTAGCTATCTACAAGAACTTTAGCAATAAGGAATACATAAACTACACCTTCGTAAACAAACTACAAATACAAATGGAGATAAACAATCTTTTTGATTGACTCTCTTTAATTGTATACGATTCAGCTGATTATATATATATATATATATATATATATATATATATATATATATATATATATATATATATATATATATATATATATATATACTAAAATTAAAGCCACTAATTACCTTCAGTTACTAAAAGATAGCGATCGGCTTAAAATTACTCAGATCTCACAACTCCTATATTCCCAAATGTATCCGAAAGGCAGCGGAGTCACCCGATCCACAACCCTTCATTGAAAATTACCCGCACATTTTAAGAGGAAAAAATGTATTCAATTATAATTATACTATATTTGATATTAAAAATAGTCGATAATAATTGTTAAAATATTGAAATAAAAATAATTAGCGGTATTCCGATATGATAATCAGATTATTAACTACGAATAAAAATAATTACGGCGCTGTGAATTTCCTGTTCATTACATTATTTTATCATGCGTGTATATATATTTTATTATTATACATATTTTCTCCGTTCCGCATTTCTCCGTATCTATCAGAGAGGAGGGAAATTTCAATTTTGTTTTCTTTAGGTATTTATTACACTACATTATTACATACCTTCTCAATGTACGTGGAATTTTCAATTTAATATTAATTAAACTTTTAACTATTTTTTTTTTAAATACCTTTGTTTTTCGCTGTGACCGCTACCTCAACGCACTCCCCAACCATAATTTTAATTATGTATTTTAGCATTCTGTGTTGTAGGCAAACGAGCTTTATATCCAATTTTTTTTAGCAAAAATCTCTCGATTTGTACTTTATTATTTGAAATATTCACGCATTGAAAAACGATAACATAACCTAACCAATATGTGTAAGCCTTTCAGATGTAAACAAGACAGTCGACATTGGGCTAATTTCAGTACTCATCGAGAATCTGAGAGTAGCGTGCCCTGAGCTATCTTAAAACCGACCACCATCTGTATAGGAATGAAAAAAAAAAGACTAATAAAAAATCAAATTAAAATTTGATCAATGATACCAAAATATAAATATTTTGATAAGTTTACATATGTTAGTGAGATGAATGCCACCCAATGTTGTTTTGTTGAACAAAGCAATGTGTAGGTATAAATAACTTCAACTGAAACTATCCCCCAACGCTGGCCAGCAACAGCTACTCGACTTTGTTAAATAAGACTAATGGAAAAACTTCTTGGTTCTTTATTTAGAAAGTGATTAAACTGCTTAATCCCCTTCCCCCAACATCCGGTGGAATCAGATGTACTTTTCTTCTCTTTCACAATACCAGCTGGAGCATGGAGCCTGTTTAGTTTCCTTCTTTTAACCTGCTATAGAAAAAAAAAGCTTGTCGAGATGGTTCCTGTAATGAGTTCCCTTTCAAGCTAGAGTTGAAAGGCTTAGCACCGTGGACCCAAATCACTTTTCAGTCGCCAAAAAACAAAACCGTCCCATGTCCAAGGCCCTTCAAAGAAAAAAAAGTACATATGTTTTTTATCTAACTGTTTAAGGAACATAAAATAACATTTTTTGTTAGAATAAAAAAAATAATAAAAAAAATTGAAATAAAAAGTATTAATAAAACATATTTATTATTTTTTAACATTTCATCAGAATTACTTCACATGATAATATTAATTGATATATTATTCTTTTTTTTTTTTATTTAGACACACTTTTTAAATGAACACAATTTATATACAAAACATATAAAATTAACAAAAGTAAAATAATAATAAATAAAAACTATGTACAATAAAAAAAAAAAACCTAAGTATAAGTAAATTAAAAACATAAAAACACAGTTACACAATCAGCACATACAATCAGGCAGGTGTGTACGTCGTATAGAGGACGGGAACGGAAAGAAGTCGTGCCTAGCCTGAGGGCCTTAACCGGACTCTTTCCTATCCTTGCACTCCACGACCAATAGGTAAGGATACCACCTGATGGCATACTTGGAAAAGACAAAACCTAATTCTCTAGCTTCCGCACCGCAGTAGATAGTAACCAGAACAACTGGGGTCATACTACTGGGGAGCATCTAACACACGACCACTACGTCTGCAACCGGCGTACCGCCAAGCGGCCCCGGCCACCAGCCCATGTAGTCATTGCCTGAAGGAGGCAGACTACCAGCCCGTAGTAACATTTTTGGACCTAAGGTCCCAGAGGCCATGAATGGTCACAGGCCCGAGGCAAACCCCTACGGTTCCCCTGTCCCATGATAGAATGGAGGGGGCTAACCACCCTATCATGAGAGAGGGAGGGATCCGTACCCTTAATACAATCAGGCAGAGAATCCAAATCCCTGCGTTACTTTCTCAACCGCGTCAAAGGTGCTAAAGCCAGTGGAGTTTGAGCGACAGCGCTTTAGCCACATACACTCATGTTTTGAGTGGAGAATTTGGTCAGAACTCCAAGATATATGTACTATAAAAGATCTCTGGGTCACTGCTGCTTCAACCTTCGAGGAGGTTTGTAGGGATGAGTGGAACTAGATATGGATTGGGTTAGGAGATTTGGATGATTAATAAGGTTCTGATGGAATTTGGAAAAATTTTCAGGGATAAGGTCAAGGACAAATGGAATATTAAGGTCATGATGTAGGGTTTTGTTGGTTACCTAGAATGGAGCATCGACTATTGCTCGGATGACATTGCACTGAAAGGACTGGATGCGTTTTACGTTAGAAAATTTTGCTGTCCCCCAAAGTTCAAGTCCGTAAGTCCAAATAGGTTTCAGGATTGTCTTGTAATTATTATTAATATCTAATAAGACATTAACAATAATTAATATTTATTGTTAGATATTATATTATATTGTATGAATGAGAACTTTTAGCCCTAATACTTATAGTCCTCCAGCAGTGGCTGATTGTATTATTATTCAATAAATAGATTATTAAGATAAGATATTATTAATTTATATCGCATAATATAGTATTCAAAACAATCAACAGTTGTGTCTGGTCACAGATTTATAATTAACAGTCGGTATTATCACAGGTCTAGAACATATCAATGGAAAGAAGTGACATAGACTTACATATCCCCTCCCATAAAACATCCTCCTTCAGCAAATCCTTCTTCATTCGTGCTGGTTCCTTATGGAACTCACTTCCTACCTCCATGCGTCAATCCTCGTCCACAAATTCCTTCAAACAACTCCTGTTCCACCACCTACTCCACATTCAAACTTCCCCTAACATGTAAAATTACTTGCATCTGTACACTGTTTAATTTCAATCTATTGCACAATTGAAATAACAATTAACAGTAAATTAGTTTGTATTTTATTATTATGTCTGCCTAAGACCCATAAATTTGTAACTCTGTTATTATTCTTAGGGGACAGTAGTTCCACAATAAAATTATTTTTTTCATTTCATAAACTTTGACAAGGCATCAATTTTTTAACTGAAGAAAATTCTCGAAACGTGAAAGCCATATATTAAAAGAAACAGTTCCTAAAAGGACGATATGGGATGGTAATCGGTTAAGAAAAGAAATACTCAAACCTTCATTTCTTTGCAGAAATAAATTATCATCACAATATAGTAATCATATAGATATAATAATTTAATGAGCAATTTATGTGTTACCAGTGGGTTAACTAAAGTCGAGTACGCTCCGAAGAAAATATAAAAATGTCCACCTTACCCGATTCATTAGCTCGTTCTTTCCGCTAGATCCGAGATATCTCAAACTAATCACTAGATGGTTATTAGAAGATGTTAATATCCATTACAAAACTTGTAAAAAATTAACTACACACTTTTTATTATGAAAGTTCAGCTAAAATATCGAGGATCGAAAGGGTAAAATACGCCATATATAAGGGAGAGATTGGAAATATAAAAAAAATACTCTAGAGGTGATGGAAGAAAGAATAGTAGTATATAGTAGAGCCATGTGAAACGAATTAGCGACGATAGAATACTAAAGATAATTATGGATTGATAGGGCGAGGGTAGATGAAGGAGAATTGTGGTGGAGAGTATAGTATAAGAGTATGGCTGGTAGGGATGGAGAGGCTGATACAGCAGGTTGGTTGAGGAAAACTTCATATTGAAGACATTTCCAAAAGGAACAAAAATTATTAAAATTGTTCGTTTTAATTAATTACGATTGCTGTGTGAATTATTCTGCCAAGATATCCTAATTATTATATCACTTCCATACTGTTCTATTCTTTACTTTCGAAAAGTCCCCAGTAATATGTCCAAATTTTATTTTTGAGATCTCAAATTTTCGATACTTAAATACTCTCACTGCTAAGTCCTAGCGAACATATAGTATCTACTTGTCAAATAATTCTTGATAGTTTTAATTGTTAAAGTGGCCTTTCGTTATTTACTAAAGTCACAGTTATTTTTGAGATAGTCCAGGATGAACCCCCCTCCACAAGTCCAACAGAATTTAGATCCTCCTCCTCCTCGTACCCCACGACGGGCCCATCCCCCACCCAACATTCCTAGTCGCATAACCTACCCATCACAACCTCCTGATCCAAACCCACTTCCCAGCCAAACACCATTCGACATCAACACTATCTTATCATCATTCCTGATAGATCTTCAACAGACTATCAAATCGCTCATAACCCTTCTAACCAGACTCCTTTCTGAAATTCCGCTTAGCTTCCCTCGATGAACTTAAAGTCCCTAGCTATTCTCTTATGGAACGCTAATGGACTGCAAAACCACCGTGACGAACTAGACATATTTCTCCATGACAATTATATTGACATTGCCCTCCTAACAGAAACTCACTTCACCCAACGGACACATTTCTACATACGTGACTACATCACCTATAGATCTGACCACCCAGACAACACTGCCCACGCCGGTTCTTGCATCCTTATCCACAAATCTTTACCCCATTCCCTTATTCCTTCTATTCCAACAGATGCCATTCAGTCAACTTCTGTAATCCTCTCAACTCGTCCTTTCCATCTAACACTTTCAGCTGTATACTGTCCTCCTGGCAATTCCCTCTCGTACAGCCTACTTGAATCCTTTTTACAATCCCTCGGATCGCGCTTTATTGCTAGAGGAGACTACAATGCTAAACACCAACGATGGGGTTGTCGATCATCCAACTCCCGTGGTAATACCCTTTCACAAGTTTCTTCTTCCAACAATTATTCCATCCTCTCGCCCATGAATCCTACTTATTTTCCAACATCCCTCAAAAAACGTCCCGATATCCTGGACATATTTATCACCTCCCAGATTTCCTCCTCCCAAACTATAATCAAATCCCTGGATGACCTTTCTTCAGACCATAGTCCAGTTCTGCTTTCACTACATTCTGACTTTGCTCCTAAACCATCACTTCCTAAACTGATCACTGGACGAGTAAACTGGGACAAATTTCGTGATGATTTGGAAAACAAACTAGACCTCAAAATCCCGCTAAAAACAAAAGAAGACATTAACGGTGCCATAGAAAAACTGACATCATCAATAACAGACAGTATAAATAATAACACCTTTATCAATAAGATTAACTTCCCACAAAATACTAACTTGCCACAGCATATTCGCATCTTATTACAGGAAAAACGCAGAGCAAGATCGAAGTGGCATAGGACTAGACACCCAACAGATAAATCGCATTACACACAACTGACTAACAAACTGAAATCAGAAATTAGAAAATACAAAATTCAAAATTTACTAAATTTAACCAAAAAACCACCAAAAAACTTCTTAAGTTTCAAGACTTTAATCACCCACTACTTACTGATTCCCAAACCTGGTCCAAATCCGACAAAGAAAAAGCCCAACTATTTGGACAACATCTTTTCCAAACTTTTAATCCACATCCCGATATCCTTAATTCAACTCACATCAATTGTATTGAAGCAGAACTGGATATTCCTTTCCAAATGTCTCTGCCACCCAAAGCATTTCATCCCATAGAAGTATCCAACATCATTCAAAAATTACCTTCCCGTAAAGCTCCTGGACATGACCTAATTACATCCCAGATCCTAAAACTTCTTCCTCGAAAAGCCATCCTATTCCTTACTTATATATATAATGCTGTACTCCGTTCTACATATTTTCCTGATCTTTGGAAACGATCTATTGTTAAAATGATCCACAAACCCAAAAAACCACCAGAATACCCATCCTCTTACCGTCCTATCTCTCTTTTACCCATCATGGGCAAAATCCTAGAAAAACTCACCTTAAAACGCCTGTACCCTATCCTAAATTCTAAACACATAATCCCAGATCACCAATTTGGTTTCCGAACTTCCCATTCCACTGTACAGCAATGTCATCGTGTGGTAGACGTAGTCTCCTCTGCATTGGAGCGCGGAATGTACTGTACGGAAGTCTTTCTCGACGTTGAACAGGCGTTTGATAGAGTTTGGCACCCGGGACTGCTGTACAAACTCCGAAAATTCCTACCACCTACATACTTCCTCATTATCCGTTCCTACCTTACTGATAGATACTTTAAAGTAAATCACAATAACGCCTATTCATCCCTTTTTTCCCAGTCTGCTGGTGTTCCTCAAGGTAGTATCCTAGGTCCTATCCTCTATACAGTTTATACAGCTGACATCCCTACCTGTCCCAACACTGTCATCACCACATATGCCGATGACACATGTATCCTATCAGTAAACAATGACCCAGCAATTGCATCCCAAATGCTTCAATCACACATCATAAATCTAGAAGAATGGTGTCAAAACTGGAGAATTAAAATAAACTCCAATAAATCCCACCAAATTACCTTTACCCTTCGTCGTAAACCAACGACTTCCTGTCCTACAGTTTCCTTTAACAATACTTCACTTATCCCTGTTGAGCAAATCCGATACCTAGGACTCCACCTGGACAAACGACTAACTTGGAATCCTCATACTAGACTGAAACGACAAGAAACCGCTCGACGTTTCCGATTACTTCAGCACTTACTAGACAAACGCTCTAAACTTCCCATAAATTACAAAAGACTTATATACTTGACTATAATAAGACCTATTTGGACTTACGGAGTTGAGCTATGGGGCTCCACTAAACCATCGAATTCCTCTCGCATCCAATCCTTACAATCCAAAATCCTTCGTAAAATCCTCAATGCTCCTTACTTTGTCACTAATAAAATTATCCATAAAGATCTTAATGTTCCTTATGTTTCAGATCTGGCCCAATCCAGATACCTATCCTTCCATAATAAACTTCAGAATCATCCCAACCCTCTCGTTTCTAACCTTGCTTCCTCTTCAATTCCTGATAACCCTCCGAGGCGTCTGAAAAGAAGATGGCCCCGTGATCTCCTAATATAGTCATATCATTAGAGTGCTACTATTGGGTAGTTACTCAGCAAGTTTATTCATGTCATTATATCAATAATGTCCAAATTTACTTGATGTATTTATGTAATACAGTTGTAAATGTCATGAAGAAATAAAAAAAAAAAAAAAAAATTTTTGAGATAGTATCACGACATAGATAAATGAGAGGGAGGAGAAATGGCAGAAATGAAGGGTAAAATAATAGATAATTAAGAAACTAGTAACGGATAGACAAATAATAATTTTTTAATACTATTATCTCTACACAACTTTTTTATTTTAATTACAATAAATATTTTCCTAACTTCCTCATATTTTATATTCCTAAATATAATAATTAAGAATAATACAAGTGTATTTTATTTATATTTTTTCCTTTTTTCTTTCATTATTTTATTTTATTTATTTTGCTTTGACTGTAAATTACACAACGATAACCGTGCATTATAAATTATGACGACGGTTTATGCAGATTTGGTTGGGAAAAACTCTTCGTAGATGTAGTTTAGTTCTTTATTTCAAAACAAATGATATAAAAAACATCCTAAAAACGGATGAATATGGTAAATGAATCTAACATAAGCATTTATTAAATTTGTTACTTCATGTTAAGTTCATTTGTGATGTAACTCTAATTATATTAACTTTTTCATCATATCCATCCCATATTACACGTGTGGGTGTGTGGGAGTGAGAGAGAGATAGAGATGTCTAATGTGAAAGGTCTCGCTCGGGTATTCTAGTTTTAATGAACTCGTGATATAGTATATAGAAAGCTTGTCTTTCGAAATAAGGGTGGGATCTAAATGGAAGGTAGAATCAAATAATAGAAACATCGTCTTAACCGTCTGCATGTCATCGCTTGAGTCCCATCTTCTCATTACTACACTCCATATCTCTATGTAGATCTCCTGGTCTCAGAACTTTTATTGAAAATATTTGTTAACTTAAATAGTTACATGAGTAAAAAACTGTTTTAAAAATTGCGAAGTGGTGAAATCTGTACTCGTCATTCTGCTCCGTGACTATAATTAGTTTCTTCTGGAAATATTTAGCAGCATGTAACAAAAAATAAAACTTAAAAAAAAATTATATTCTAATTTGACTAAAATATGCTACCGTAAACTTTTAGATTATTATATATACATGTTCTAATTAATTTTAATTGCTACACACCTAAACAACGAAAGTTAATCAATAAGTGAATTGTTGACAACTAATTACTACTGAAATGTGAATAAAAATAAGTTCCTTGCTTGTTTTAGAGGATCTTATTCAAACCTCCATAATTTTTTATTATCTTTATCATAAGTTAATAATGACACCTGCAATAAGATAATTTCATATTTAAAATCAAATTAATGAAAGCTAAAAAAAACATAAGTTTGTTGTTAAGGCGTTATTAGGCTTTCCAGCAGACTTTAGAAGTTTGAAGTCAAGCGAGTGCGAAGTCTAACTTTTGATCGAGTTTTACTTAAGATGGTCTTGAGAGGATTATAGGCTGCTTAAAGTTCACAGCTAAGGATTAGCAATTTGCAGAGGTTAAGTGACACCTCCTGTTCCCAGCTAATAGAATCAATGGAAAGGCTTTTCAGGATAAAGTACCATTCCGTTTCGACTAAGGAATATTGACGTGATGTAATTAAAACAAACCTCAATTAAAAACAATCAATACAGTGTTCTATGTAGATTTGGTTTTAAAAAATATAGTGTTAATGTTACATTATTTCGTCGGAAGCAAGTTAAAGTAACGAATGTACAACGTAACGTTGGGTAGGCTTACATTCGTTAAGATGGTACCAACGAATTTTTATCGGCAAGAATCAACAAAATTAAAAGTTAAACAATCTTAAGTTCCAATTACATCATATGAGCTTGCTTATGAGCTTGCATATGAGCTGCGTTATATGCTTGCTTTCTTCTTAAGCGATAAATATAAAAAAAAAAAAAACAATACAACCTCGATTTCGCCACTACAAGTATATTTGTTTTTCATATAACTCAGTTTCCAATCAAAAACTCTGGTGTGGAGCGGGCATCACACAACTTTCACTACCACTCTCTTCTTAGCAGAAATAAGTATTTTCAGACAAAGCGAAGCGAAAGTAAAAATTATGGACTTTATATTTTAACTCTTTTTAAACATATTTATCTGATACTTAAGTTGGCATATATGCATGTCTCTCTCGTTTAGTTTTTATTTATTTATTTTTATTTATTTATATATTAATTCTCCTTAAAATAATTTATTGTAATCATGCGTGTGGTATACATGGCCTCGAATAAATAGATTGTATTTTAAATGGACCTAAAAATAATGAGAAAAATCGAAATTGGCCAGAAAGTATGGGTTCCGAGAACAGAAGGACCTGCTCAGGAGGCTGTTGTTGCCTCTGTGATGTCTGTGGATGCCGCGGAAGGCGGCCAAAAGAAAATTGTAAAAGTCGAATGGCCAGACACAGAAGGTGTACTATTGGGAAAGACAGTCTCGATAGATGATGTCTTCCCAGCATTGCCAAATGTTCCACAGAATGTCGCAGGGGCGAGCAGAGAGCAGGAGGAAGAAGTTATACGCCCTAATAATAAAGTTTGTCCCATATGTGGGCTTTCTTTTAAGGGTGAAAGAGGTCTTGGAACCCATATTGCAAAAAAGCACCCCAGGGAGGCTAACACCAATACACTGAGGGGCATAGTGAAAAATGTTATATGTCCAAAAAATGGAGAGGGTGAGGTATCAAAAATAAAAGAGGACATTATTGGATGGTCTACCGTGTTCAAGAATCTCTTAAAAGAAAACACAATGAATATTGCGGATTTTGATGAGGCCGTAGGCAAGTTCCTGAATTTTCTCAAGAATATCAATGCGGAACTGCCAGGTCCCCAGCACCCAGCCGTTAAATTTTACAGGATGAGAAAAAAAATAAAACTAAAGTGGCTGATAAGGGTGCTGGACAAGTCTCAAATCCGCAAAGAGCGAACAAGGTAGACAGGAGTCGTCGGCAGGAGCAGTATCAATACGAAGTCGCACAGTATAATTATTACAATAAAAGAAAAAAAGTTGTGCAAACTGTTATGAATGCCGATGCTCCTAAGAGGTGTCCTATAAAGACGCCTCTGCAGGCGTGCGGATTACGAGCAGTGTGCCCCGATGCCAAATTTAGTGTCCATTGATGTAGAAACCGTCAAGAAAGCCATTAAATCAACATCAATGGACACATCGCCGGGGCCTGATGGAGTTCTGATCCGCACGATTAAATATTTTGATGTTGCAAATATTATTAGAACAATTGCGGAGATAATGCTGAAGGTGGCCTATGTCCCAGAACCACTTCGACAAGGGCGCACAATACTAATATATAAGGGGAAAGGTGATGTAAACAAAATCCCTTCCTGGAGACCCATCACCATTTATTCTATTGTGCGCCGAATCATAGAGAAGGTTCTGGACCACGAATTAAGAAAACAGGTCACCTTCCACAGGAATTAGAGAGGCTTTATAAAAGGCCTCCCGGGAACGCACGTCAACGCAAGGATTATCGACGCTGTATTGAAAGATGCAAAGATTATGAAAAAAGATTGTGCGGTGGTATTCCTTGACGTTGTCGGTGCTTTTGACAATGTTGGCCACAATCATATCGTGAGCTCCTTGGAAGCAAGAGGTGTGTCGCCGGATCTTCAACACGTTATATCGGCTCTCCTCTGCACGAACACAATCAAAATTAGTAACGGTGTTCACGCAACTAGCCAAATCAAAGTGCTGCGCGGGGTACCCCAAGGCGGCCCCTTGTCGTCGTCGCTCTTCAACCTGGCCATTGACCATCTCTATCGCGACCTGTGCGATGAAGAATTTTCCAAAAAATTTGGATACAAGTTAAAAAGTGACCAAGGTTGTGTGGTCCTCACAGGTTTCGCGGATGACCAGGCCGTGTCAGCGCGTGACAAGGGGGCTGCAGAAAGAGTGATCGGCAGCGTTCAGAGGACATTTGAGGGAATTGGTTTGGCTATTAATCCTCAAAAAAGCGTGGGCATCGTTCTAAATAAAGGAGAGCTGGAAACCGCGATGCTCTCCCTTGAGAACGGAGAGTACACCCAAACAATGCAGAATGGAGATACAATCAAGTATTTAGGATGTACATTCTCGGGAGAGCTACAGTTCAACGAAGATTCGGTGACCAAATTGAACGAAAACCTGAATAAACTGGTAACCTCTCCCTTGCTGAAGCCGGAGCAGAACCTAAACATTGTCAACCAATATCTGTTCCCGGGTCTTACTTATCCTCTCCAAACTGCGCCCCTCACAAAGCTGCGTCCTGCCGTACTTGACGGCATCGACACCATGATTCGCAGGAGTGTGAAGGCTATTGTTGGACTCCCTGCGAACACCTCCACGGCGATGTTGTACTCTCCCAGGAGGTATCGAGGATTAGGATTAATCCGCTGCCAATGGGAGGCTCCTCTACAACATTGGTCCATTGCTCAGCGACTGTCCAATGTGCCCGATGCCCTTTTTCAGTCGATCTTTGATTATTCGGCTGAGGTTGATGAATGTGCCGAGAGATTGGGGGTTGATCGGGGTATTCGGAATATGAGAGCTCTACGGCAGTCGCTTCGAGAAAATTCGTTTGAGGAATGGACCAATTGCAGGTGGCAGGGCATTGGAGTTCGCCATTTTAAAGAGACCCCGAAAGCCAATAAATACATGTATGACTTTCTGGGTCTGAATGGTCAAATGCCCTGAAACTAAATATTAATTATGCTCCCCTGCGTGGAGTCCCAGGTGTCAGCGGACAGGTAAGAGAAGTTGGGTCCCTCTGTCGCAAATGCGACAGAGAGCCAGAAACACCAGCACAGGTGCTTGGAAAATGCCCCAACAACTCCCTCCTTATAACACGCCGTCACCACAGAGTCAAGCATGAACTGATGAGGCTCCTTGAAGAGAGAGAATACGCCTGTTTCGAGGAAGTATATTGTATAGATACGGATGGATCCACCCGATATGCCGACATTGTAGCATTCCCTAAGACGGGAAAGTCGGCGATGATTTTGGATCCGACCGTGAGATATGAGACCAACGACCTCGATCAGGCAGAAAAAGTGGAAAGGGAGAAAAAACAGATATATGAGAAATGCATCCCTTTCCTTAGTGAAAAGTTCCGCGAGAGTTTCGGGCCGAGAGAGTTCCACGTGAGAGGCCTTTGGTTCGGAGCTCGCGGAACGATACCAGACTCAACAAGGAGCTTCATTGAGGGCCTTGGTGTCGACATAAAGGACGTGGCAAGGTTGGCAGAGAGTATAATCCTCGACTCCCTGGGAATCATCCACCACCATGTGCATGGGAGCGGATAGGGGGAGAGTTTGCTCGCGGGGGGGAGGCATGCGTGTGTTACAGCATTTTTTATATTATTATTTATTGAACACGTCCACTGTACTTTATGAATTTTTTTATGTATTAGATTAGAAAGAGAGAGGAGGGAATGTGAGTGGGAACATGTATAGGGGGAGAGAAGGAAGAGAAAGGGTACAGAATGATAATAAATGAATGAAAGAAATAGTAAAAATTATAAAAAAAAAAAGGAAAAAAAAAATAATATATATATATACGTATAAAATATTGTATACTATGCTCTTACATATTGTTAATCCTATAATTGTATAATAATTTTAAATAATGTCTGTAGTGATTAATAAGTATGCTGTGTTGTTAGCAACCCAATGTAATTGGGCAGCACCATTTTATTTTATTTTATGATAATAAAGTGATTCTCTCTATTTCATTGTGGGTATCTTTATTTGTACAAGTACCCTCATATATACAAATTTTAATATTTATATCGCTGTAATCTATAGAATTAAATATTAAATAGTACCAACAATAGCATTTATTTATGTATATTTATATGATATTGTAGGAGTCCGTATTATATTAATCTCATGATACGTATGGAAGCGTGTTCTAATCTTTCGGGCAAGCTCGGCCGTGCTCGTATGCTTTTGGTTCATCAATTACAATTATTCTCCGTTACGATCTCTTATTTCTCCTTCAGTTAATTATCAAATTCTTTCATATTTTATATTTAACCGTTTTTCATATTAGAAATAATGTGAAATGGTCAATTGTTTTAAATAAAAAACATTAAAGATACTTTAGAAGAAGCTAATATTTAAAATTAGCCATTTAAGCCCTGATAGAGAACATCAATCAGATTAATAACCACATTTTATTTAAAACTGCTTAATTTTACACTGATATGATCAATTTAATCAAAATTGTTAGAGCTGTTTTCGAGATAATCGTAAAAATGTGTTTAGTCCATTATATAAAGTCCACTTCCGATTAGCCGAGTTTGACGAAAAAGTTGCTATAACATCCCTAGCATATAAAAACGATAAATATGAAATTTCACTTCCGTACGATGTTTCGTTTTTAAGCTAGACTGTTAACACACACACAGACCATTTTGCGGGACCTGGTTATTTAGACTCAGGGGACCTCAAAACATGTATTTCCGTAGAAAACTCAGATTCAAAAATTTTCACGATCGCAATACTTATCCTTATATACGTATATAAGTAAGTGAAAATCAAAAATACATAACCACTGGCCTTATTATGGTTTTGTGAATGAGGATTTTGATTATTCAAAAGAGTCAAATTAACTAATTAATGCCATTAAATAATTTAAAAATAAATTTTGATGAAAACAATTAGTCAATATTCCCCCGCTCCGTTAAGGTATTAGGTTTTCGAGTATCTGGATATCTCCTAAGTCTTGAAGCAAATATTGTAAGCTATTTTGTTAGCAATAGCCGACTTAGCAGGACACATTTTGGTAGATGTTCTCGTTCAACTCGGTTTATTCCAATTGCCAAAGAACCCATAGCTATTATTACCAAAGTTAAAAGACCTCAACTAACCGGTATCCTTACTACCAGGTACTACCTACGGAGGGTACTGGTACCGGTACCCTCCAGTTACTCCAGTCCGATTAGTTTCCATATTTCAGGATTCGAGTTATGCATAAATTAGGTGGGAATCATTTAGGGTCTTCGTTCCTGAGCTGGTGGTACTTCCAATTATTCTTGTTGTTTAGACAATATTTGGGGGATTAAAACATGCATAATCGCACAGAAATAGACATTGTAATTAACAATTAAATAGTGCCTATTTATACAAGCCATTCGGCTCTAATCTAACATTCTACTCCAAAAAAAAAAAATAAACTATAAAACCACAGCTGACGGAGGGGTGTATTTCGTAAGGAAATACAAGGGAAACGGTTGCGAAGGCGTGTGATTGGACCGATGTCATACTCAACCACCAAGTTTTCCCCTTTAATTAATTATTTAATTAAGATTACCCCTTTTTCACACTCCCTAACCATTTCTGGTATGCGGGTTCATTAAGAGTACCCTCTGCATAGAGCCTTGTTTTCCCTCAGAAGGGTCTCTTGACCCGAGGGTCGATCCACGGCTGATGTAAGGGGATAAACAAGTTTTTAATCAATTCTATAACTAATGGAAGTATCAAATAAAATCAATAATTTAACTTCCTGTTATTGTTTTAGTTCTACTTAATTATTTCTCCGAACATTAGATACGTTCATTACCTCTTGATGCAATACACAATAAACTTACAAGGCAAATCTAACAAACTTCCTGTCACTCTTTGAAAAGATAATAATCCGGGAACTAAGATATTCAACGTTATATTATAATATTCTATTCTAAATGTGAGAGATCTTAATGATAATAGTTTCATAAATAAGTATAAGTAAAATAAAAACGTTGTCATAATTAAACAATATATATGTATGTGTGTGTGTGTATATATATATATATATTTTTTTTTTTTAAATATATATGTACATTGATGATATAGTTATATGATAATAGTTATAGTTATAGTTATATGCTGTAATTATTATAGTTATAAACTCCTCCGTTGTACATTTAGAACTCTAAGGTCTCATTTTTCTATTTAATAATTTAAAATTGATCACCATTTTAAAAAAATATCTTTTTACACTAGTGATGGACACCCCGAAATTTAATTGTTCTAATAATGGGCGGGGTTCGGTACCAATAATGGACATACCTGAGATAAATTCCAAAATATGTATTTAGCTATAGAGATAACATAACATAAATATTCAACTTACTCTAGAAAAACGGAGCTTATTATTTACATTTATAGTCCAACCTGTCCATCACTGGGCCCGTTGCCCATAACTGGTACATTCACACTAAATGTCATTTTAAAATAATAAGAAAGATTTTTTTATTCCATTATTGCATGATACCATTTTCTTTTATTTTTGTTCTTTTGTCTTCCCCTTTGTTTTTACATACCAACTTCATCTTTGGCCGCCGAAACCAATCTTCACTACCAGTGTCTATTGTTTGACTATTTTTTTCAGTTTGCTGTATGTAGTTCTGCAGCATCTAGTTTTAGTTGATAATTATATGATAACTTTCTATACAACAGAGTGAATTTCTTTTTCAAAATATTATTTTATATAAACTGTTGAGTAATATCAGACAATTTCAAAAGCGAAATTTGACACGTCATATAAATACTTTAAAAAAATTGTTAATAGTAAAACTGTTTACTTTTTCATCATAAGGTTAGTTAGTGCCAATGGAGGCAACAACAGTTCTTTATATTTTACTACTGCTTTTTTTATTAATTGTCACTAAATACGAATGCTCAAATACATGTATTCCATTTAATTCTATTAATTACCAAATTTTTGTTAACAAAATTATTATTTTATTTTTATTTTTTGGCATGAAGATTTTAATCAAAATACCTATTGTTCCAATAACTAAATATTAATTAATTCTAGCACTAAATTAATAAATTTCGCACAAAAATATTTGCAGGCCGCAACTACGTCACATAGGCCACATGCGGCGTCCGATGCCGCAGTTCGCCAACGATGCACCATGCCATAAACACTGTACGATTAATTATGATTTATACGAGCGGACCCCTCCCCACCAGAGAAATGGGTCCAAATTAAGTACCTTCAGGTGGAAAGCAGTTATGTTAATCTCGTCGCTGATAAGGAACTTGTTCTTTAGAAGTTGGAATAGGAAAACCAGGGGCACGGAATAGTCTATGCAGCTTAAGAAGATTGTCCTCTTAACTATGGACGTGTTTAGCATTCTCAACGGGAAGTATGTTAAGTCCAATTAAAATATTTCCAAGACTGGTGCAAACTACCAGATGGAAATTAGCACTGTTTGAGTTATTATTTTATTTCAGTCAAATATTTTCCAATATTTCTATCGGATATTTTTTGCTCCAGATACTTACCATGAAAACACAGCGCCAAATCCTCTTTCCTTTTTATATTTCAGTCCGAATATTGACATATACTCTTCGTTAGCAAGGTTAGAAAGGTTTAAGAAGCACATTCTACAAAAATCAATTCATTTATAACTTTTTTTTTTTAACTTTTATTATGATATTTACAACTGTATTAGTATGAATACATCTAGTAAATTTGTACAAAGAAATATTATAGAAGTAAATAAATAATACTGGTGAAGAAGTTAAATAAAAATAAAAAAATAAAATAAACAAATAAAATAAAATAAAAACTTCTAAACACAATCATACCTATATACAATATATACATTCGCCCAAGAATCTCTGAGCCAGGCTTTTTCCTTCACACGTGGAAGGCAAAGCAAGACTCCGGAAGATCCCAGCGCCACTTTTCCAGCCGGATCACTAGTATTAGAAGCCAATGGAGACTGAAAGAGGGCACTAGACCCACAGACGCTCAGGACATAAGTGGAGAAGCTGGCCATTGCCAGGACTCCAAAGGCATATTTACAAAAGATCTCGAGGCCACTGCCGTTTCAACCTTCGAGGGGGATGGTATGGATGTTCGGAGCTGGATAGGGATTGCGCTAGAGGATTGGGATGATGAATGAGGTTCTGGTGAAAGTTGGAGAATCTGGATGGGATGATGTCATGGACATATGGGATGTTAAGGTCATGGTGTAGGGTCTCAACAAAAAATTTGTGATTAGAACAAGCTGCATAAGCCATCCAAATCGAAGATAATCGAAATGTTTACATTTATTTAACTTTTTAATTTAATGTGAATATTCAGAGAAAATTATATCGCTAAACAATATTGGCATCATTAGTCACGATCCTGATTTATTATTCCAAAATTCTATGAAACAAATCATCAATTATGCAGTTGACTAGTGTAGTATAGCGCAGTACAAGTATTTTACTTAGTTAATTGATACCTCGACTAACAAGTGGAATATGAGTAATTTCATAATAATAATAATAATAGGAAGATATTTCGAAGTTTATGAATGAAATAAAATCATTGAAATTTCACACTGTCCAGAAATACAAAATCTACCACAAGAAATTCGAATCGAATTTAACTTCATTCAAAAGCTAACTGCAAAATTATGCGACCTCAGATAACGCCTCTGAGCTGGAACGCAAAGGAAAGCGTATTTAGCGTTTTACCAGAATTGTTGGTCTCCTGCAAGGTAGAGCAAAGTGAAAGTCTGTAAAGTTAAGACGGAGAACAAAGTTTAGTTACTTCGAACAGCGTAACTTCTTTACCCGTTTTATAAACACTCCGAAAGACGATGTATGTATAATCTATGAAAAAACAACACTGACGAAAATATTTAATCCGATGTTTTCAAAAACATGTACAAGTCATGTGTAAAATAATATTAAAGTAATTAAGTAAAAGTAATAAAAACCTGAGTAACCTTATTTTTGTAATTTTCAAAACTTTTGACGAAACTAAGGGCTTAGTCCATCTTTGTTAGTGAATGTAACTCCTAAAATAGTGATCCTTTTTTTTTTTTGGCCGTTCTTGTGTGAGCGTCGTTCATACCAGACGATCCTGGAGGCTGATGTCAGACCATTGTAATATGCCAAAGTTATAACTCAGAGCTGGTAAGACTCAGGTTTTAATGGTCTCGATTTTTTGCATTGTAGATAAATGAGTCTTGAGTACTTGCCACAATCCCTTTCTGAATACAGAAGCTCTTGTTACATGTCTTTGTGAGCAACTTTAACATGCTGCTGCATTCTTAAGTATTTATACAACTGATTTGTTTCTAGTTCTTTAATGTGATCTTCCTCATTTATAAGAATGCTCTGGACATTAACGGATCTTCCCTTTTTTACATGAAGCACCGCATATTAAAAAAGGACGCATGAGGACCAACTCGTAATAGGAGGCAATAGATCACAAGGACGATATGTTCAAAATGATTTTTTTTTTTAATTAATGATGTTAATAAATAAAACTTGAAAATGGCTCATGAAGCCAAAACTTCGGAAATAAAAGGATAGTTATGAAAATATATTTTTCGATGACGCTTGGCGAAAAATCATTTAAAGAATGAATAATTTTCTTTCATCATTATTATTATTATTACTAGGGAGAGGGACAGCTCCGGTTTGTGGCCGGCTGTGGCAGGTAATTATTCATCCTGTTATATCAGCCGTGAACCCAGGGCAGACCCAGTCTAAAGTGGGTACTCTTAATTAAGTAATTACTTATTGAGAAAATCACCTAATTGCATTGATCAAGAAACAGTAATTCTTAACAAATAACTGAACTCAAGGATGGCCCTTCATGGATAGAGCTATTTTTAGAATGAATTTAATTGCATCATATCCACACATATATTATTACAGTAAGGCTCGAAATCGGTTTTGTCCCAAATATAAGCTCCTGTCATGCTCAAATTCCATGAATGTTTCAGCATTTCACGGAGGGTTAGCGAATTGTATTCTCTACTTTTGTTTTTCTTTCTAAAATAAATAATGTCGATACAAACGTTTTGCTAGACTTCAATACAAGAACGGTGGTAGGTTTGTAGATCGATACGGGACAAATTGGACCTTCAGGATCCTGCGTTTTAAGCCCCAAAACGTACTATTTTCGAGATAACGCAAGTCATAGGGTTTGCATCCAAACAACCTTACGTTAATTGTAGTACTGTCATTCAATACATGACTCATTTCGTCGACTTGACGCCCCTATGATCGAGAGTGGAAGAGTTCATATTATTTATCAATGATGTTTCTGATCGGCAAGCCTCGGTTTCGAAGGCTTCCTTCCCCTTCAGGCGGGCAAAGTAGTCCAATCACCCCGAAAATTCAGGCGAACAAGTTATGAAAGAAAACAAACTTTATTTGCGAATAACTAAAAAAGTACACACTTTTTCCTAGGCTATGCCCATGATTGTATAAAAGATTACTGAATTCCCTACAAAAGAGAAAAAAACAATTTTTAAAGGATACAGCATATTGAATTTGTGAAAATGTTGGTTCCGAACATTAATTAACATTTAAATTAATTTTTGTTTCCTTTGTCGATTATATTTATCGATAAAGTAACAATTGATTTATTTATCTTTTGATACGTTGCATTATTTTATTTTATTATTAATTTGGCATTTGATAACAATTTACTCTGCGAATTTTTCGCACATGCCTACTGGTTGAAATAAATTAAATAATAATACCAAAAATATCTGGTATATTAATTATAATCTTAAATTTTTACTTTATCAATATTTTACAAATATCTTAGTTTTTCCTGTAATAAACGGAAATTTTTTTAATAGAGTTAATTTTTTTTCGGTCTTTATGAGAACAGCATTTTCCGGAATTTGAATAAAGGCGTTCCATTCCAATATGAATGGCAGACCCGAGGACGGAAGGTGGGCACAAATAAAAACACTGCTGCCAATATAAATATTTCCAAACCACTTGTGCCCTCGCTTCAGAGGTATTTTTATTTCTTTTACAATATCTCGACAGAGAAAATATCAAGTCAATAAAAATCGCTGGCTAATAAGATTCGCTTTAAATAAGTCCAGTTACACAAATATATTTGTATAGTATCAAAAGAATTCTGGAGAGGGAGGTAAAAAAAAATGTACTGTACAGATTGAATTTTCTTTTCTTTTTTTTCGGAGCCTAAATGGAAAAGAAGTTAAATCATTTTTGCATGTATTGGAAACAAAGATCCTAAGAATGATTTACGAAACTATTCAATTTATATTTACCAATAATGGTTCCTTATTGTCAGAAAGACATTGGGGCAATGATGTCATAGATCGGCTGGTAAATGCAGAGCGCTTGGAAAAGTATTAAATCCTAAAACAAATCATTTATGAGTAGCTAGTTGACAAATGAAGCCCGGAAAACATAGCCTTCAATGGCAGGCTGATGTGGTGGCAGATGGAAGCTGTCGCAAATTCAAGTGAGGAGATTTTTTTCTAACATTTGGAGTGTCCAATTAGGTATCCCTATTATTGTGTCAAACCTTACTGGTGAGGGATGTTGATCTGTACATTCATGAATTCTGAGGACAAAAATCCTTCACAATTCTCCCTCTCCCGACATTCTTCATTTAGAGTATTCATTTACAAAAATATCTTCAGACTGTTTTTCCCTTCTCTTTATCATTACGGTACCTCCCCAAGTCCGATTCGACCCTGCCTTTAAATCCTCTCTTTTTACCTACGTTCCTTTATACAATCATGTTATAATAACCGGCAACATAAACACCAATTTATACTCCGACTCTCCTGACAAATGCCTTGTAGATCTAATCCGCTCCCTTGACTTTTTATCGTTCCCTTTCAATCCACTCACCATACTCAGTTCTCGAGTACATGGCTCGAACTTTTTATAATCGATTCCTTATTATCCTCCTCTCAGAATCCTGGTTCTTTACTTTCATATCATGATCTCGTCAAGATTTCCTATAACGTGCCAAATCCTAAGTTCACTCTTAACCACATTACAAGTCGAGACCTCGGCACATTGACCTCTGAAAAACTAAATCCTTTTCTCGAAACATTAGTCAAATCCTTAGATTTCACCTACTCATATTCCTCCATTAATGAAGTGGTGGGATGTCTTTCTTCCAATCTTTTCCTATTCCAGAATCAACACGCGCACCTAAAGACTTTCTACCTTCAGAAGTTCTGCTTCTCCCTGGACTAATCCTGAGAAAGCTGAGTTGATGAAGCCGCTGGAAAAAAGGCGCTGGTAGGAGGCGTCTTCAAATATCGAAATTTCTTCTCTGCCTATTATTAATTTATATTAATAACTATTTTTTTTTCTATAAAATATGTATTTGCGCCTGTCAACAATAAGTTGACAATCAGCAAATGTGATGGCGATAATGATATAATGACATGACAGGCATGGGGAAGGAAAGTACTCGGCAGTACCTCTTCCCTAACTTGTTCCAATTACTTAGGTTGTCTAAGGAAGCAGATCCCTCATCCAACGCCTTTTTAGTCTCCTGCTCATGTTCTGAGGTATGTCAGCTGTGGCCATGTCTCTTATAAGTCTGTTGTTATGTCCATTATTAATAACTATTTGATTTTGATTATTTACAATAAGGTTAATAACAAGTATAGCCATTGTCGAAAAAATCGTAAATATGCGTAAAATCGTAGATAATCAATTTTATTAAAAATGTTTCTGTAGCATACCAGACATATAGATATCTCAAATATATAATTTCAGGATCGTACGACTCTTTATTTTTTATTTGGACTATTCAAATACATACATGCACACAGACCATTCTGTGAGACTTGGTTATAACTAGAGACCGGAGTTTCGTGCAGCAAAAACCAAAAAATGGAAAATTTTATACATAACATGCATAAATCATTGTTTTTGTTTAATTTATAATATTATTGCTTGTTTTTAATTGTTGTTATAGCCTATATATTGAAGTTAGGTATAACGTGTAGTAACCTGAGAAAAATCTAATCCTAACTTAAAATGAACGACGATTAACTTATATCTGTACGAAAGAAAAGCAGGTAACAAAACATTAATCATATACTTTTATAAAACCGTGTATTTTTGAAATGAGGCTTGATTACACAGGTGTAGAACAATTTAAATTTTCAAAAAATTAGATGCTGAGTTAAGCTCCTTAGCTTTTATTTATTTATTTATAATGTTTTGGGTTCGTCAGCCTCCTGGGTCATTCAATAGATCAACTACTGCATAGGCATACATAGCTAAACTACAGCTAACAAATACAATTTAAAGTTTAGAAAGTTAAAAATAGTTACAGAAATCAAAAATATTGGACCGTTTCTCCTATATAACCTCGTTATTTATAAATTTTGGGGGTGTAGGTGTAGGCGGTGAGCCGTGCAAACGGCTCAATATTATTGAAAGCCACCCTTTTCTCGATTTTATGATCAAATTATCTTACTACCCAAGTGCGAAAGCATATGTGTATTTACGTTTTATTATTACCTAATTCAATAGACAAAGTTTGCTCCCCTCCAGATTGAAAACACCCCAATTCCAAGAGTTTTCGTAAATAAAATATTTGTAGGTTACGATGAGATGAAGCTATTTACGAATTTTCTGGCGGATGTTAATAATTTGATAAAAAAAGAGGGGTCTCTGCCACGGACTATTAATAAATATTAAATATTAATAAATTTTGTTTATTTTAACTGCTTAAAGAAAAACTTGTTTAATAAGTCCATATTAACTAAGCTATGGTTTAAAAAAAAATTAAAAAAGAAAAAAAGGAAACTAATATTAAGAAAACTGACTATGGAAGCTGAAGTTTGTTACCATGGGCATCTATACTAATATTGGATATGATTTTTTCTTCAAAAAGCTGATTTTTTTTTTCTCCTTATTTCTAAATTCAGAAATGCTAAACGGTCAAATAATATAAGAATGGCCCACACAACATGCTCACTTCAGCGGACGGCCTAACCTGTTCACCACTTAAGTCACGTGCCATCTAGATTTCATTAGTTGAAGACTTTGTTGTGGGGATTCAAATCCGGCGGCGATATTCAGCTCCACAGTCACGAGCCAGGTTCTAATTTTATAGAGCAAACCTCCCGAATCGTGTCTGAAATACTTTCCCACTACCCGGCTAATTTAGTTACCACCTTATAATACCCAAAATGATCCACTTCTTTTAGAAGGTCAGAGTGGAATAATAAATAATAAAAGCTCAGAACGTTCGGTCAAAGCTGAATTTATAACGAAACCGTAATTTCAGGAAAAGGCAACCAAGATGACAAAAACAAAATGAATTGAAATTTTAAATTGAACTGAAAATGTGGAAGCCAATGCAGGACTGTAGGAGATCCCAGTGCTTCTCTCCCAGCCGTGACACTAGTATTGCAAGCCAGTGGAGACTGATTTTTATCGTACATAAATTTACATATGTAATCAGCCAAATACCCAACATTTCCTTGTTAGTTCGTGGTGCAGACCACCTTTTATCAAATTATTATCATCCGTCTGAAACTTTGTAAATAGCTTCATCACATCGTACACTACAAATATTTTATACACGAAAATTCTGGGAATTGGGGCATTTTCAAACTGGATATCGGCAAACTTTGTCTATTTAATTAGGCGCTAAAAACTCATGAATATCCATTTTTTTTTTCACTTGAACCGTAAGATAATATGCTCGCAAAGTCAAAAAAAAAATTTTGCCTACAAAAGTATTGGTCCGTTTGGCGTGACCACCACCCTGAAAAAGTTAAAATAACCAGGTTATATAGGACAAACGTCCCAATATTTTTGAAGTTGTGAAGTTTTTTTTCGATTTTGTGAACACATTATCTTACGATGTACATGGAAAGCAAATGGATATTCATGAATTTTTAGTAGCTAATTAAATAGATAAAGTTTGCCAATCTCCAGATTGAAAAACCCCAATCATGAGAACTTTCGTAAATAAAATATTTGTAGATTACGATAAGATGAAGTTATTTACGAAGCTTCAGGCGGTGTTAATAATTTAATAAAAAGGGGTCTGTACTCTTTTTAATCTCCGCTGGATTTAGTAGCAGAGACGCGGTTGAGAGAGTACCGCAGTGATCTCCTGGAATCCTGCTTCTACCTCCATAGTTGGAGGGATAAGCCTGCCTCGGAGTTCCCTTGCCTCGTTGTAAATAGTGTATATAGGCACGTATGTGTTTTTTTATTGTTTTTAAATTTAATTATTTTTAACTTATTTCATTTTAAGTATTGTATATACTTTTTGATTATTATTTAGTTGTTATTTTTCTTCTGTTTATTTATTTATTTTTATTTTTTTTTTTTTGCACATACAGCGTGAATGTGATTTTACCTCACTATGACCAATCTCCAAGTGACAGAATGTTGTAATATTCAATAAAGAAATAATTTAAAAACAATTTTTTTGATAAAATTCAAAAATGGAGTTTTTGAAGATAGATTGTCGCACAACGAACAATAATGATATACTGCTTCTCTGATGAACAGATATAAATTTCACATGTTTCGACATGATTCTCTGAAAAGTGGGATGTATCATCGGTTTTTCGAACAAAAATAAAAATAGGATAGACAGCGCAGATATAGAGTTTATGATAACTATAGATTAGCTCTGTTTTCCTCATCACCTGGAGTCTTCCTGGAAGTTTTGTCAAGAACTCCATTCTCCGCGTAAAGCATTCAGTTTACCGAATTTGAAGAATTTCGTTCTGAAATTAGACCTCTCATTTCAATCAATCTAACAAATTCTTGGGATGAAGTGAGGAGATTATAAAACGAACTCCTTTATTCGTACATTTCTTGGAATTACGAGAGATCTAAAATAAACAGTTTTTCGTGGACTCTGTAGGCACTATATGAAGAAACTATCATCGAATATAGATTTACTGAACATAATTTTGATAAAATCCGATCATGTGGCTATATTATCAAGAATGTGTCTATAAAATGAACCGATACATTAACGGTAGACGTTATGAATTTAAGTAATCAATGACATGTAAATGATATGTATATATGTATGATTGCGGATGAGACATGTAATGAAAGTTATTAGAATTGAGTGTAGATAAGTATCCAAATGAATTGTATTGAATAATTTATGCCATATTAAATTGTGTACATATTTTTTAAATGCATTTTTTGTTCTGAACACAATTTTTTTTATTAAATATGAATTTTCTCCATCCTACAAAAATATTTTTATAAAAGCGTAAATCTATATTAATAAAAAGGTAAATGTCCGTTTGTTCAAAATCGCTAATCTCCGAAACTTCCTCACCCATCGCTTTGAAATACTGACACAAAGTTCTATCGCATTCAGGAGTGTTTTATATAGATTAAATTATCCTCTGCAAATAAAAAAAATCATTCAAATCCGACGATTTGGTGCAGAGATAAATGCTTTAAACATTTAGTGATTTTTCGTGAGAGAGACCGATTGCTTCTTATATAGACAATTATATTTTGCAAATTCTGGAGTTGGAAAACCAGACGATCTCTATAAGTATACAAAGAATAGAACAAAAAAGAATATCGTATATTCACAAGTATCATTACATAAAATATATTAGAAACATCTTTTTTTTTTTGTATTATTTTAATGAAATTTACAACTGTATTACATGAAAAATACAACAAGTAAATGTTAAATTGGTAGCATTGCATGTACAACATGAAAAGAAACTACCCATTGGTAGAACTCAAATTAAAGTTCTATATTAGAAGGTCCCGAGGCCATCTCAGACGCCTCGGAGGATTATCAGGGATCGAGGAGGAAGGTTTGAAACGAGAGGGTTCAGATGTTTCTGCAGTTTTTTATGGAAGGATAGGTATCTGGTTTGAGCCAAATCGGAAACATAAAGAACATTAAGGTCTTTATGGATGATTTTATTTGTGACAAAGCAAGTAGCGTTGAGGATTTTACGAAGGATTTTGGATTGTAAGGATTGGATACGAGAGGAATTCGATGGTTTAGTGGAGCCCCAAAGCTCAATTCCGTAAGTCCAAATAGGTCTTATTATTGTCATATATATGAGTCGTTTGTAATTGATTGAAAGCTTAGAGCGTTTGTCTAATAAGTGCTGCAGTAGTCGAAAGCGTTGGGCGGTTTCTAGTCGTTTCAGTATGGTATGGGGGTTTAGAAACATCTAAAATCTTTTCTACTTCTTTTTTTATTTAACCAGAATGGGGCACAGCAACGTGTGACCAGGTCAGCTAGTTAACAATAAAGTATTATTCATAACGAACATAACAATCAAATCGTAGAATAAAATGTTTTTGTCAAACATAACCTGTGCTAGGCGAACTAAACAGTACAATCGTTCAACGACTCCGAGCTTTTCAGATAAGTGAACTACATACAAACACAACTAAATATTGAGAACACTTTTAGAAGTAAAAAATCTATTTACATTCAAGAAAAAATGTTAGTAGGTTAATAAATCCGATAAGAGCCTACTTAGGTCTTGATGAATTCTTGTTTAAAATATAAGTTCATGTTTTCGTAATTAATGAGCCTAAACTTGCAATAAAGAACTTAAACAAAAAAAAAGTTACTTGACTAAGACAAATAAATTACAGTTTACAGTCTTACAGTTTGAACAAAAAAGCTGAACATAATTTTTCTTTTAACCCATCCTCTACAGCAGATACTTAATTAATCCAAACGATTAAATAGGTTATCCATCACTTTTATCGCACAGTTGATCCTTTCTTTCCTTAGCTTTGTATTCTCCGTGTGTGCCTGAAGAAAAGGCCAAAGGGAAAGACAGAAAAAGGTCTAAGGAAGGAAGTGCGAGCTAATGACGCCCAACCCTTCTTTGAGTCGCTCGAGTTTGAAACCTTTCCACGCTTCAGAAAATAAGGCCTTCCACGTTCGGTTGACTAAATTGAAATGTACGTATTATCACCTATTCCGAAGTAAATAAATGGTCACATTATCTCAAAGCAGGAGTTTCCAACATTTTTTCAGCATCGGGCACATTTATTGGTTATGTCTTGAGTGGCGGGTTTTTATTCATTGTAAATTGTAGTTAGGTTGTTATTTTATTTAAAATGGTTTAAAGAAAATACAAATAATGTTTTTTAAAAATATAAATGTTATAAATTATATATATATATATATATATATATATATATATATATATATATATATATATATATATATATATATATATATATATATATATAAGTTTAGTAACGGACATCCTTATTATTTCTAAAACTAATGAAATATGTTTTGACAGAAAACGGTAATGAATGTAATTAATTTTATACAGTTTTCTTATAATATAAAAACTCATTTTGAAAATTAATTAGAAGCGGCATGGGCTATAACTTGTTATAAAATAAGTTAAATACAGTGTTACCAACAGTTTCCTTCTTTTTTCTTATTTTTCATTACCAAAGAAAGAGATTAATGGTATTATATCGATAAATGAATTATTGTTTTAATATTTATATTTGTGATTTATTTAATAAAATTTACAACTGTATAAACAACACAACCATTAAAAATACACACATTAGAAATAATGAAATGAACAGACTTGATGAGATACTACTGCCCAATGGTAGCACTCCCTATTTAATTCTAGGTAAGAAGATCACGAGGCCATCTTCTTTTCTGACGCCTAGGAGGATTATCAGGAATCCAGGAAGAAGCAAGGCTGGAAACAAGTGGATTCGGATGAAACTGGAGTTTATCATGAAAGGATAGGTATCCGGCTAGGGCTAAATCATTAAGGTCTTTATGAATGGTTTTATTTGTGACAAAGTAAGGAGCATTGAGGATTTTACGAAGGATTTTGGATTGTAAGGATTGAATATATGGTTGTAAGGATAGGAATTCGATGGTTGGTAGATCCCCAAAGCTGAACTCCGTATGTCCATCTAAGTCTTACTATGGTTAAGTAGATGAATCTTTTGTAATTAATTGAAAGTTTAGAGCGTTTTTCTAGTTAGTGTTGGAACAGTCGGATATTATTATTTTAAAGTAATTATTATTTTTTGAGTTTTATATATATATATATATATATATATATATATATATATATAAACTCTTGTTCAATTTTTAATTATTCATATATTTAAGAAAGGAATTCTAAACTATTGAATTGAAAACTAGTCTGTCTGCAGCATGCCGGGTAAAACAATTATGATTATTTTAAAAAATACAAATTAATTTCATTAAGTTCAAAGTGATTATTCATACTTACAATTAATTATTCGATATTTATTAATATAAATATTCAACATATAATATAGAAAACTTTGCGATATGCAGCAGGCAAAAGTAAAACCGTAGCCAAAGTGATGGCCGATAAAATTTATGTTATAGATAGACAGGCACATTCACGGGCACGAGTGACGTCCCGCGGGTACAGTGGTGCTTATGAGCTCTAGGCTGGGAAACCCTGTGGTTTTGTATCTATATAAAATGTCTCCCAAGAATATTCAGTGAAGTTTTCTCGAAAATTCTATTGGTGATTAGGTTACCTATATTTCAAAATATATCATTTGTTGTTTGGGAATAAAGCCTGCAGGTGTAGCCGCTTCGAAGTATGGTATAGTATATATAAGGAAATTACATATACTATACTTATATAGTTTATTGATACCACAGATGAGGGACCTGCTGCCTCGAGGTCACAGTCTTAATTAATCTAGAGGCGTAATTAATTAATATTTAATCATTTAGGTTACTATTTAAAATTGATAGAATTCAATCGAAGAGATAGAAGAAAGGACGTGACAAACAAATTTTTGAGGAAGATATGTTATTTGTGAAAAATGCTGCTCTGTACTTTAATATAGCTATTATGTATAGTGTTAAGTTGTGCAAGTACCTATTTTTAAATCGACTATTTTACAAATCTTGTTCCGGAATCATTTATTTTTTTATAAAAAAATTGATAAGCCACATACAAAAATGGCGTAGATTAGAGTACTAGAAAAAAAAAGTTGCAGCAGATATTAAAAATTAATTAATTTGTACAACGACAACTTTCGTGATTCTTCTTCAGATATCAAATTATTATGTGGATTAGTGTTTGATCTTAAATGTCAACTCGTACAAACCTTGAAAACTTCATAAAAATATAATTAACGATAAAAAGTATTATACCCGTCAACGTTTTGCTATGTATTAAACACCAATTTGATCAAAATCATTAGAGCCATTTTTTGAGAAAATCGTAAAAATGTATTATATCGATTATAAAGTACCACTTACGGTTTTTCCGACTTTTATGACAATGTTGCTGTAATATCCAACGCTTATAAAAACCTCAAATACGCACTTTCAGTTTCATACTTTTCGTTTTTGAGCCAGGCCGTTCACATACAAACACACATAGATCATTTTGCGGGACTTGGTTATTTGGACTTAAGAGAACTCAAGACGTGTATTTATGTTAAAAACTCAGATTCAAAATTTTCACGATCGCAATATTTACTCTTACAATATATTACATATATAGGTAAGTGAAAGTAAAAATTAATTAGATAACTACTGCTTATTAAATATCAAAAGAACAATAATATTCCAATAAAATGAAATTTATTTTGCCTCTTTATTAATATTTAGGTGCAACGACTACAGTGGATTAAATTTTAATATTTTATTTACGCTTCAATTAAAATAAAGTAACGCGGTGGAATAAAATGAAAGCGTTACTCTCGTAATATTTATTTAATTTATGCCATCTTCTATTAACATTTCCAAGACAATCAAGGAGAGTACAAAGGAGAGAAGAATATAAGGGGTAGGAGGCAAAAAGTAAAAGAGAATTCTATAATAGCCAATTTTCCGTGGTCTTAGCACAACCAATTCCACCGCCTTGATATACCTGGTTCCTTCTTTGTGACTTACTGGTTTTAATTAACCTGTCCCAATATATCTGCTCCAAGCTATTGCCACTGCTTTCGGTGCTTCGGGGCTTGCCTATTTCAGGGGTTAAATGTGAGTGTTAAAGTGACCATGACAACATTAACTGCCCAATCCTAATAGAAACAATGCCAATAAAAACGTCGGTTATCTTATTACGAACGCAAGTTCTTCTCAACAACCAACGAACTCGAATTATTTGTAATTTTAATTTAGAGTATTTCAATTTTTATAATAGGAAATGTATGCATATTATTCTATTAACTTTTAGTATCCTTTTAACTTTCACTTAACTATAAATTTAATATATAGTAAGAGAAAGTATTGCGATCTGAATCTTGAAACTGAGTTTTCAACGGAAATACACCTTTTGAGGTCATCCCAGTCCAAATAATCAAGTCCCACAAAATGGACTGTGTGTCTGTGTGTATGTGAAGAGTCTAGCTCATAAACGTCGTACGCAACTGATATTATCTATTTAAGAGATGTATATGGCTAGGATGTTACAGCAATTTTGGTTTATCGTTTTCAATAATGAACCATTGTAATCGAAGAAAAGAAGATGATTCTCCTACCTCGACATGAATATCCGCCCTTTCCTTCCAAGATGGCTGTCGAAAAACCTCCGTTGCTATAGACTGTAGCCCCTAAACGAATGTACCAATTTCAATGAAACTTCTCTAAAGTCTTCTTCTCGATACCCTTTAAATTTATTTATATAACATAATAATAATAATAATAAAAGGCTTAGCGAACCCGTAGGTTCGATGCCGACACCATCAATCGCTTATTACACACCTCCCTCCGTTCGCCGTCCAAACCCAGTCCCTTCAGATCGGCTTTAATGCAATCTTCCCACCTTCGCTTCGATCTACCCCTCGGACGCTTACCATTCGGCACAGAAAATATTAACCTTTTAGGAATTCTCTCGTTACTAAGCCCAACAACTTTACAAGCCCATTTGATTCGCCGCGATGAAATTACCTCAATTATATTACCCGGATAGAGTTCACGCAATTCGGCGTTGTGTAACCGTCTGAACTCTCCGGTTAACTCATCCTTCTTCGGTCCGAATATTCTACGCAATACTTTATTTTCAAAAACCTTAAGACGCTGCTCATCCCTTAATGTAGACGGCCAAGTTTCGCATCCATAAAGAACTGTAGGCAAGATAATTGTTTTATAGATTCTAATTTTTAAGTTCTGAGACAAGATACGCGAACTAAGTAGTTTTCTCACAGAAAAATAACAAGCAATTTATATAGCATAGTTCAACAAAAAGAAGCTGGAAAAAAGTTACGAGAGATGGTAAAATAAGATATAACTCAAAAAGTATACACTTTTTTGTTGATATCGTATATGGTTATTTAAAAGTTAATAATTATTAAAAGTTTACGTATTTTCCTTATAAAAAATCGTTAAAATCTGACAATTAGGAGCAAAGATACGGTCTCTAGATGTTTTTATATGTTATATTGCAAAGGTTATATCCTTTGTTTTGGTTTTCTATTTTTTTATGTGTTTCTGAAGTTATGCTATTTTTTTTTTCATATTACTATTGATTGAAAAAAAAAGTTTTATCCAATAATTGGAATCACCATTTATTTCTTTTTCTTTGTCACTAGGAAGATAATGTTACTTTAGATTTATAATTGTTTGGAAATAATAAACCATTGTTAAATAATTTGCAGCGTTCTTCCCTTAAAATCGGCTAAAAGTAAGCAGGTTTCAAGATTCCGATGTTAGGTCGATGGTTAATGAGACAAACTGCGTTTTAAAGATTCCGACGTTTTTAAGCCCGAAAATGTACGATTTTCGTGATGAACGATTCCATTTTATTCATTTCGATTTCTAGGTGACACAGTTATTATGGGATACTTATCATATTTTTAAAAATTAAAATGCTGGTCAATTTCAATACAGAATTTCGTATATTCGACCAGCCCTAGCTGGACTAGCTCAAGGCTCTAATCTCGCTTCATATACATTGTATACACTTATACGAATAAATGTCATACCATTGCCAGCGATTTTATTATAAAAATTATAATATATACATATACATCCATTACTGATTTTTTCTTTTGTGCCCAAAGGCACTTTAAATGATTGATCTATATGCCATCTTCTACAAATCCACGAGTATCTATATAACTACCATCTTATCAGTTACTCGATCAACAAGATGTCACTGTGAAATATATCCAAAATATTCTGTTCCGATTTTTATTAAATAGAAGAGAGGTCTGTGACATGTAGCCCTTTTTGAATTATCCTAAATGCAAACCATATTTTCATTAGACCGGCTTCCCTGTGGAGCCAATGGAATTAAATAACATAGTAAATAATGCCATATTAAGCGCCATGCATAAAGAAGTAAATGACATTCATCAAATTCGCACAACTGGACTGGTCATGATGAACTAGGTGAAAATGAACCAGAGTGAAGGAGGGAATGGCTGGAAGAGGACAGCGAAAGTAAGAATGGTTTGATAGGAAATAATGGAGGAAATGATTAAAATGTTATGATCGGAATACAATAATTGTACAAAGCCGAAATAAATTAAATATTACAAAAAATGTGTAAAATTTCTTTCTTGTAGATAGTTAACTATTAATTACCACAAAAGAAAGATGAACACGATACAACATCCTGTAATAATTACGAAATGATAGTATTGGGCATCTGCCCAGTATCTGCAGTTATTTCTATCAATGGACAACGTCCAGTCTTCAATGCTATCTCTGTCTATTATTTGCAGGGAGGGGTCAGTTCGTTGCTTTTGTTCTTTACTCAGCAGTCTATCAGAGGCTCACCTCAGGATTTTCAAAATAGGACTAGATAGATAATGAAAATTTTGATTGATTGACATCATTGCTTAAATGATAATGAAGAAAAAAATATTGTTATTTTATTTTAATTTGATATGAGCCCTTATCCATCAAGTTGTAATAGATTGGTTGGGAAGTTATAAAGGGTTTGCAATCAGTGAGTAACACAAATAAGAAGTATAATCTTGTCAAAAAAAACGGACCCCTTTCGTGGTGGCCCGTCTACTGACAACATAATATTAGGATGCATACGTATGGAAAATTCCAATTATTGTAGTTTCCATATGTGCAAAAAAAAAAAAAACACAACTGTCAAAGTGGGTATTAAATAACGTCAGAAATTTTTTTATTATCTCCAAATGGATAGCTCTTACAAACGATACATAAAAAAAACCGTCCCGAAATCATTATACCAAGGTAAAAAACAAAAAGAAGCAAAAAAACTTATACTTAAAAAAAAATTAAAATAAATTATTTGATTTTTTGCCGACGTTCCGGCTTAAGGCTCAGGCTTCATCAGGGCAAGATAACAGCGACAAAATTCATAACGACAAAAAAAAAATTTAAAAAGACATGAGAATAAAATTAAATTAGGTATAAAATAAATTACATTTATTAAGTACTCTATTATTTATTTTATTTATTATTTATAACTTTATCATTCATTTATTAAAAAAAAGGCTATGAAATTCGACCACTTCAATTGCAAAAACGATAATAATGAATAATAAACAAACTTTCAATTTTGGTTTGATTTTTATTTCAATTACTGTTATTTCTTAAATTACTTAACATTGTATAGTTTTGAAAAATATCATAAATGATACCTTTAATACTCCATAATTCAAATGAGCATATACTTATTTGCTGTTTCTGTATACCATATTATGGCAACAAAGATCTAGAACAAGAGAATCCTAGCGCTCGAGCCGGATAAACCCTTCAAAAAGGCAATAAATGAACGGTAAGAGAAACACCTGTTTATCTCCAAACTAAGGCCTACCTAAAGCAGGAGCTTGGCCTAGCAAATATACAACCGCATTTAGGTATTAGGTTTTACATGATTCATACAACCATTATTCCTCGACAATGGCATCATTATCAAAGTGATATATTGGACATTACCAAGAATGGAGTACAGCTTTATCTCCGCTTGTTAGCACTTCTCTAACACCTTGTAACCTTGTAACAATATTTTAGATTTCTTCATACATTTTCTTGAATAGTTCTACTAATGGATATAGTAACAATAAATAGTAAAGCTTATCATCAACGGATTTTTAATATTAGTTATTTTAAAAATATAATTTAATTTTTTAAAAATAACCTAAAGAAGATTTCACAAAAAAGAAATTAGAACTCCATCAAGTATGGCCAGTTTAATGATTTTTTTCTCCTCGCCATTTCTATGATACTTATTACAAATTAATTATATTTCAGGGTCTTTGGTTGATCGGTTAGGAATAATCCACAGAAGTCGTTATTGGAAGTTTATTCATATCAAGGAAATACAGACTCCTTTCGTGTTGAGCCGTCTACTGGCATCAACATAATAGGAGTACACATATGTAAGGGAAATTTCAATTATTGTCGTTTCCATATGTTCCAAAAAAAACAAGACTGTCAAACTGGGTACTAAATAACATCATATTTTTTTTTTTATTATTTCCAAATGGATAACCCTTACAAACGATACATAAAAAAACATTCCGCAATCATATCACCAAGCTTCAAAACAAAATGAAACAACAAAACTTATACCTTCCTCTATTTCTTAATAAATTGTCGTGTTATGGGCTTATCGAATTTCTTTTCGGTCAACATTTCCTTTAAAACTTAATTACTCAAAGGCAATCCTTCACTACAGCGCATTGATTTTCTTTATGGCGAACTATAAATTTAACCAAACCAAATAAACGCATACCAACATTTTTTTGGAAAACTTTGTCTTCAAATAGTATTCAATGTAACTAAGTAGGTTTTAGATAATATTAATAGAAAGAAAATAGTTGTAAGTTGTAAGTCGTAACAATATTTATGTTAGTGTAAATAATTATAACCATTGCATTTTGTTAGTTTTTGAACTTGACATGAACAGAAGTTACATTTTAAAAGATAATAATATTAATATTTTATCTATTAGGGTAAAAGCACCAATTATTGACATCTCAAAAATCATTGACACTTGTAACTTAAGTTTGATAAAATAAGTGATTAGGTTCATGTAAATTTTCAAACTTGGCGCTCTTATAAAAAAAAATAATAATAAGCCGATTAATGGGCGCCATTTTTGAAATCCTACATAAGCCTAAACCTTATTTTATTACAATTTAGCCACAAGTGTCAATAATTGGTGCCTTTACCTTATTTGATCTATACACAGCAGCATTTATTGTACTATGATATCTTATAAAAAGGTTAGTGAAGCTTATTTTTTCAGCTAACAGAAATAAATGTCTAAATCTATTTTTAGAAACTTTAATTTGATGAAAACAGTATAATTATAAAATATATCAATGCGTCATGTCATTGAAGACATTTTTCCTGTAATGTATTACAAATATAATATAGGAATTATATTCATATTTTTTTCTATTATTTTCACGGGGCTCAATATTGTCACTTTTTTATCACTATTGTACTTTTCCGTTCTTTACACAACCGTATTGATTGCCTTCTAGCTCCCAGTGGAAAATTCAAAAGACATATTTTCCTACAGCTGACGCTAAATCAAGCTTTTGTGTACTCCTATGGGTCAACATTCGGATCCCTTCATAATCTTCCTTTCATCCTTCCTCAGAAATAAACGAACCGTAAGCTATGCTAGGCTAAAGTTGGGAACAGTCCTTTGACCTAAAGATGTCAGCCGTTCGGAATATTGTTTCCAATCAAATGGATGTTGTATAATCGTTCATATAGACAAAAACGAAAATTAGGTTCAATTGTCACAACAGGTGAATGGAATGGATTTATTAGAAAACTATTGCACTAAAACAGAATATTTTTATTATCAAGATTATATAAATATTAAGAATTTTTAGTTATGTTTGTTTTATTATGACTAATAGGCCCATGCGAAAAATTCGCACAGCATATTGTTATCAAATGCCAAATTAATAAGAAAAGAAAATAATTCAACGTATAAAAAAGAAAATCTTATTTTCTTTCTCTTGTATTTTTTGTAGAATTATACTCACATTTTCATTTGTTATATATTACACTACAACAATTGTTAGCATCTATTTACTTTATTTTAGGATCTTGTTACTTAGCTTACTTAGTCCATATTGTATTGTACTTACTGTTTATAATTCTAATAAGCTTATTCACATTGTTTATAAATTATGTCTAAATATTATGTAATTTCCACAATTCTCTATCTTTTGTATCTTGTCCGTTCTAGCCCTGATGAAGACCTGCAAAGTCTGGTCGAAACGTTGGCTTTCAATAAAATAGTTTTACCACTATTTAGCCTTTTTATGACCGCAACCCCGGACCATCTCCTTCCTTTAAAAAAGATAAAAGATAAAAGCGCAAATTTCAATACGCTGTATCTTTGCGAAAAATTGTCCGATTTCAATGATTTTTTTTTTCCTTTTGTTATTTTCAAATAAAATGGGCTATAATAGTCATAATAAAATGTCCTAATGAACATTAATTTAAAATACGAAAAAATAAATAATAAAATGAAAAACAAAAAATATTGGAAAAATTTCTAATCGATTTCGATGATTTTTTTTTTTTCCTTTTGTACACAATTTAGTAATGTTTTATATAATCGTGGGAATAACCAAGGGAAAAGTGTGTAATTTTTTAGTTATTCGCAAATAAAGTTTCTTTTCTTTCATAACTTGTTTGCCTGAATTTTCGGGCTCAAGTCGACGAAACGAGACATGCATCCAATGACAGTACTACAATTAATGTCAGGTTGTGTGGATACGAATCCCATACCTTGCGTTATCTCGAAAATAGTACGTTTTGGGCCTAAAAACGCAGAATCTGGATCTTGCTGTACTCATCAAAATCTTCAATGTCCAATTTATCCCACATCGATCTACAGACCTACCACCTTTCCAGTACTGAAGCCTAGCAAAATATTTGTATCGGCTTTATTTATTTTAAAAAGAAAAACAAAAGTGGAGAATACGATTCGCTAACCCTCCGTAAAATTCTGAATCCAACGGTACCCCATTCATGGTATTTGAGCATGACAGGAGCTTATATTTATTACAAAACCGATTTCGAGCCTTACTGTAATAATAAATGTGGGGATGGGGATTATGACGCACAGTGGGCTGAATTAGGCAATCTAGCGGGACAAAAGGCAAAATATCGATCATAAATATTTTTGAATTTGGTGGAAAAAGAAGAATTAGTTAAAGCAAAAAAAAAATAACACAAGTAAAAAACACAGTAAACATTAAAAAGTGAGCGCTAGTCACTGCGTCTATTTTAAATTAGCAAATTTTTAACTACTAATTGTTAATATTGAGCTTAACCATTTATCAAATTTAATTTTTCCAAATTTGTGTACAATTTCAAAGGCAAAAGCTTTAAAATATTAATATCAATATAATGAAAGTTTCACTATTTATCTAGAGAAAAAAAATAGATGTATTATTTAAAAATATCTATCTCATAAGTTTAGCAAATATAGTAGTTGAAATGCTTTTAGATCCCGGTTATTCCGGCTGTTTTTAGTTACTTAGTTTTTATTTAAGTTTTTACTTAACTTATACAATGTTCAGAATGCTTTAGAAAATATCAGGCAATTTTTTTCTAAAAATTTGATACAACTAGTGCGCAGCAAATTCGCAATCTGAGAGCAAATAAAATAATAATAATGATTTAGTTTCACGTTAAACGACATTATATATTAAATTATTTTAAAGCTTGTTTAATATATTTCTATAAACTATAAATATATAAACTATATAAACTACAGTATATAAACTACTTTATATAAATATAAATATATATATATATATATATATATATATATATATATATATATATAAAGTAGTTTAATATATTTCATATTTTTCAAATATTAGAAGTCGGCAATATAATTTTTTTTTTAATTTTACAACAAAAATATTTTTTTTAACACAATAATAAGACCTAATCAAAATTAATTTAAAATAAATTTATCAAAAAAATATAATAAGTGAAATTTTAGTAGAACAATGTTTTATTCTCCTTAAAATGATGAGTTACTTTGTAAAAAGTTTGTAATTTTTCATTACAATACATGTCATGACTTTTGTCCGGCTAGATAGCAGAATCAGCACATTGCGACGTTTCGATCCAAGTTTGTGGGTCATCATCAGGAACAAACATTAAAACTACATAAGGAAAAAAGATATGGACAGAAGCACATAAATCAGCCATGAGAAAAAGATGTAATAAACATACGATGATTCTTTTTCTCTTACCTTCTTTAATACAGGCGCCTATGAAACTAAATATATTGATTCTAATTGATTTATACAAGAAACTACTTTCTAATATGATTAAAATATAATATTGCTGCGAAAGAAATTAAACTAAATAATAAACGGGAGGGGATAAATATAGAAGGGGTAAGAGAAGGTCTGGTTCGTTTTAACAAAACCTTTAGCACCGCCGCCATTAATTCTGGCCCGTCTCGGTTGGCATCCCGAATAATTATGAAATATTAGACTACTTCAAAGACTCGGATCATGTTTTAGTTACTTTATATCAGTAATTTGTCCTAACAGGAAGTGATGAATAGGAGTATTATTACGTTCAATAAAATATTTAGTAATGTTTTATAATTCTCATAATTATTTTTGTAACACTGTACTTTCATGAAGTAGTTGTGTATTTTAAAATAGTTTAAATTAAAAGCGTCAAAGCAATGTTTAACATTATTCGCACAACATAAACCAGCCAAACCAAAAGTAATCAGAATATTTTTCAAGTGGAGTAAAACCAGTTATCGACACATTCAAGGAATCTTTAAACAAGTTTTTCCCTGTTTACAATCGCGTACCCACGCAAACAGAACTGATATTTTTATTCCAAGTATATCAGTTCTGTTAAGTCAGTAAAGATCTCTAATTTAAAAATATTTAAGTGAACAGGTGTCTTTCATTTATTTTGTTTTTATAGTGAAACGGAAAAATATAAAAATATCCATATACGCCAGTTTTCGACAGTCTTTTTCAATTTTTAAAAACCAAAAGAATTTAATCCAGAAGCTTTTAAAATGTACGAACTACAATGATATTGTGCAGGAACTTGTGTTTCTTACCAAAAGCGTAAGAGACATCCTTCCTATGCGAAACCTGTCGGGTTTCTAATCTTTAGCCATTTTTTCCGAACTATAAAGCTAAATAACTAGTGGGAGATGATGGAATATGCAAGCGCAGGTTCGATTCCCGCTTCAAATGAGCGCCTTTCGCCAGCTCTACTAGACCGTCTTAATTAGTCCAATGCTTAATATTCTTCAATACTGCAGTGGCGAAAACTGGGTGGAGTGCCGAAAACTAGGGCCTATGTCTATGTTCCGATGTATATGTCAGTCACATCATCAGAATGAAATTAGAAGAAACATAACTATAAACTATAACTATGTTTAAAGTTTAAAAAATTGTTTGAAATCGGTATTAAAGTCATATGGAGTGGAAGCACCAAATGTTTTATTTAAATAATTGGGGACATTGTTATAGATTGTATTTACTCTACAACTCTTCCATTCCGAGGTGTGGGTCTATCAGTATATTTCATTACAATGCCTTTTATGTATTGTCAAGCCGTATGGACTAAGGGCCGAAATGATGAGAAAAGTTGGAGTCTATGGCCTAAGGGGGATGAATTTCCCCAGTTAGTAACGGGGCAGAACTACCCGTATTACAAAGATTTTTGTACGAGTTGCTCTGGGGCCCTCATACTTTAATCTGGGAAGAAGAGGACCAGCTAATGGAAGGCCGCCAGAGTAATATTTTGAAAACAAAATGATGAAAAAAGAAGAGTGTTTTGATAATGTTTTTGTAGTTTAATAGCAGGAATGGCCATCCCTCCAAAATCCCGTGTAGCCGACAGGCAAGGAAGGGAGCAATCAATTAATAAATAATAAATGTCAAGTTAATTTTTAATTAAAGGATATTTTGTGAAGATGGTGGTAAACATCATTATATCACCGATAACCGATAGTCCGTATAAATAACAAATTTTTCTTCTTCATATTGCATAATATGATACAGTGCTGCACTGATAGCGTAGCATTCTGCAGTGAAGTTGCCGAAACATTTAATTATACCTTGAGGTGTACTATCGTCCCTTTAAATATTTCCCTTAACTTAGCACCCTGTATATATTTAAGACAATTTTTATTCAATTACGGCTTAAACTAAAATCTAAGAACTGATCAATAGTAACTGTTGGCTTTTAGAACTGATCAATATATTTTATGGGGATGAGCATCTTAAATTGCCACTCCAATAACATTGACAGCCAACCAAACATGTTGTGCCTCACGCTTTTCCTTGTAGGAGTAATATCCGTCCTTATCCGACTCCCACATGGCAGACAAGTAAAAGTGGTAACCAGCGCCATTGTCTTCCATCATGTCCGTGAACACTGCATCAAATACAATTTAAAAATCACTAAATCCTATTTTAGCCAGAAATTAAAAGTTATTTTGCTAGATTATACAATAAATTATCTAAAAGGTGTGGAAAAATTAAAAATTCTTTTAAGAATTTTTTTTTTTTTTTTTTTTTTTTTTTTTTTTTTTTTTTTTTGTTAGATGACTACAATATTGAAAATATTGAACACAAGTAATCGTTCAAATGGGTCTTAGGAGATGAGAAAAAATTATTTGGTCTTTGGCGTATCAGCTCCGCCAGTTATTCTTTTAATAGTAACCTGTTATTGTACGTGATTAAAGAAAAACACATGATATCGATAGCTTTAATCATAATTAACCAAATTCATATTTTTTAAAGGTTATTTGCAAGGACAAACCTGTTGCATAATTAATTAGTGATATTGTCATAAACATATCTTCTACACCAAAGTATAAACTATTAACATTATTAATTAATAATATTAATATTAATCTACCATTATATCAGAATAATGTAAATATAAAAATGTTATTTTATTATGTACAATTGTAATGGGGGTAATTCAACCGATAGGAATAAATACATTATGTTTAACAGAAAGTCTTGATAGATCATTTTAAATAAATTTCTTTATACTTTTAAATAAAGGAAATTATAATTTAAGAATAATTCTGTAACGTGATGATGCAGGACTTTCTTTACGTTTTTGCGATTTTGAAAAGTTGTTTTTTGACGCGAACCTACCAAACGAATGCAACAACTTCCAGTTGGAAGAGGTCGTTCTTTTGTTTGGCTTCCCCATTTGGCCTTGGGTGCAGGGGGTCTAGTTTTGTTTGGAAAACGTTAACCATCTTCAAATGATTCAAATTTTTAGGGGGAAAATTTGGCTTTTGATAACGAATACAACGACTTCCGGATGGCAAATGTCCTTTTTTTTAGACCTTGTGTGGTTTTTTTAGAATAGTTTTCGACCATCTTCAAAATGTTGAAGAAAAAAAAGTTGGTTTTTGTAGAGAGTCAACCAGACGAATGCAACCAGTCCTTTTTCCGGCCTTGGGATAATCTAGTTTTGTTCGGAAAAGGTTTATTTTTTTTTTTTCTATTTAAGGTGGCAGACGCCCATATTTGCCATGCCTGGCGAGAGTACTTTCAACAACTACGGTAAAAATCCTTCAAATCAAACATGTTCTTTTGAACTTAGCTCCCGGACTGTATAGATTTTGAACATTTGATTTTGAATAACGATTACTTATTAAATGATTAAGTAATGAATCCAAGATCCTCTGTGGGCTTGTAATAAAAAAAATACAACGAAATATTTGACATACCCTTATGCTAAATAAGTCCAAACCACTCGAAGTCAACTTTGTCAAGTACATAATCGAAGTTATTTGCATTACCTAAATATTTCAACGGTGATTTCATTAGTGCAAGTTTTTCTAGACATTCTTCACCGACATTAGTAGTCCAGGTTTTTAATCTCGGAGGGAGTGGATAAGACTTGCCCATCCCCTCTTCAACTGCGTCCTTAACAATTTCAGCTACCTTTTCGATATCAAATTGGTCCTAAAAATCGATTTAATAATTGTTAATATATTTATTATACGAAAGTACTTCAAAACCTATCCGAATAATGCTAACTATGAAACCCTAAAACACTATCATACATGCTAATCCATTACAAGAAACGACAAATAACCTTTTATTTAAATTTTTATACTCCGAACCTACTCAATGTAAAGTATAAATCCAAATTATCTTATAAATTGGAAACTACTGCAGTTCTTTGGAATACTTACGCCAGTTTTAAAATCCATCATTCACTTAAATCAAAACCTATTTATAACCAAATAAACGAAACATGTGATTATTAAGTGTAATTTTATTCTAAAACAAATTTAATGATGATTTAAATAATGGACAACTTTCTAATACACCAAAAGAAGAATATGGAAATAAAGAAATCTTGTAATGTGATAAAAGTATGATATTGAATATTATTGGTTTGTCAAGTTGAAATCAAATCTTGTTGTTTTTCATTTATTTTCTATGCAAATTCTATTTAGTTTCCATAGAAACATTTATTTACTTATCAATAAGAGACATTATTAACGGTAATAATTAAAAGTCATTTGTTTATAGTCAATCTCTTTACCTTCTACGGCATTATATTTTTTCTAAAAACTTTAGGTTTCCAACGGTCTATTATATACATATATAAATACATGAGTTATATATGTATTCAATATATTACAAGATAATCTCATTTTATTTATTATACTAAGTTACTAAGTTAAGTACTAAGTTAGTACAGAAACGTTAATTAATAAATATAATGTTACATTGGAAGATATTTTTTCTGGTCCCCTCAAAGAAAATGGATTTATTTTTTTTAGTAATTATTGTGTAAATTATTTATTATTGGCTTAACCGTAAAAAATAATTAAAATCTCATTTGGAAAGTTTTTAATAATTTTGTCCTCCCATAGCGTCAAAATCACCCACTAAGAGCCGCTAGAACAAAGATATGAACCCATCAAGCTACGGAAAAACGTTGGAAAACGGGAGAGGTCAAAAAAATAAGTAAGAATTTAATAGTGGAATCGAAGTAATAGTATCGATAGATAAAAAAAGTAATAGCAGTAGTAGATAGTAGATAGATATTGATCTATCCTAGGTTATTGGTTAAACAATATTACCGTAAATTCTCAATTATTAGTATCTGAATGACTTAATGAATCCAATAAATTTCGAATGGGTTTCCAAACCGTTTTGTGGTTAAAATACGTTATAAATTATATCGAAAAGGCAATTAGCAATGAAATCTGTCTTATTTTTATTGTAATATATTATTAAAATTGTGGGAATTGAGCTGGGCGTTGATATAACTAATATTACAATTATATAAAAAAAGTATAATATCTTTATACTTAAAGATAACTTTAAAAAGTTTTAATATATCATCTGTGGACATACAAGGTGAGGGATGACAATAACAACACTAAGAAATATTGAAGCCATTTTTCTCAATCATCGGCCTTTTGTAGTTCCTCTGGCTTTGTCACATGATTTATCTCCTTAAGTACAAAGAAGACCGAAAGTTTTAAGAACTCTTCCCCGATACTAGCTTTTGGAACCGTTCGAACTTAAGGGAGAAATACATGGATCAGGCAAGCAAGATAGAATGATCTTTTTTTAATAATTTCCGTATTGTATACTCATCATGATTCCGACAGCGATGTATAAATACGTGATTAAGTATTATAAAGTGCTATGTCAAAAAAAAAAAAAAGGATTGATGAGTATGCTGTGCATCGAGTAACCTATATATAATGGGCAGCACTGCTTTAAAATAAAGTATTTCTCTCTCATATAGTATCGGGACTAGTTAGCCCCTTAATTAAAATGTATTTTATTATTTAACCATAATTTTTGTTTTCAAGATATTCTCCTGTAACTGGGTTAGATTCTAAGTCAGTCTTGATATTACAGTAGACATGAGCTAACAATGAACATTGCAACATTTTACTGTGACTCACTATAGTTTTAAACTGGAGTCGCGAGTGATAGGTTCTTGAACAGTGAATTCCTTTGATATTTCAACGAGTCTAAAATTTTGGACTCATCCTGATGAATTCTGGTAGTATTTTATTCAACATCTAGTCCAAATCTTGTTTTAGAATCGCTGCAGGTGGTGTTGTTTGTCCTTGAACATAGGAGCGCTAGATTTATTATAATTGTATAGACTTTTAGTCTGAGGGATAGCGCTCACATTATGAGTAGGTGATGTAGATGGTTACTTCTTGCTTACAAGTCAAAATATGAAGAATAACAACTTATATAGCTAGGATGGAACGTCCATATTGTCAATAGACTAGGATAGAGATCGGTTTAATTATTCTGATGTAATAAAGTGTTGTCTAAATGAAAAAAAAATTTTTTAAAACAACCTTATGATAATCAAATAATTAATAATTCGACGTTTTTGTAAAATATTGTGAAATTTTATTGGTGTTATTATTAATTTTAATAACATGCGATCATAAATATCACTATTGTTTTGTATTTCTTCACAGATAAAATAAAAAAGAAAGAATTTAAATGCATTCATACTTTACGACGTCACAATACAAGTATTATATTTTAAAACATGTTGGAACCCAGGCGGTATGGTAGGTTTATTCTTCTGCATTGTAAAAAAAATATGCCCATCGATAAAAAAATAATAATAACATCCCAACTAGTGTTGCCCAAATGCGAGACCGAGACGAGTCTTGGTCTTGCAAACTCAGTCTTGGTCATGGTCTTGGTCTTGCGCAAGACTCTCGCAACAATCTTGCAGTTACTTATTAGCTTATTAGTACAGAGATATTACTGTAATTTTTTAGATAGAAGGAATCTAATTAAGCCCTAATGGCAAATTAGAGGTGTTAAATGCAAAAGTATATTGGTTATACAAATTATTAACATATAATAACTAAGATTGTCAAGTATTAGTAACGATTTTAACTTAATTTTTATTAAAAAAGTCGATTTTTTTTACCAGTCCTGGTCTTGGTCTTGCAACAGTTAGGCGCCTGCCTTGCACTTAGCAAGACAAAGACTGGTTTTGGGCAACACTAAGTATAATCTAATCAAAGCTTATACTCGAAATAAATAAAATAATTAAAACACGATCCAATTTTGTTTTTGAGATGTAAGCACGATATTTATGAAAATCAAGTTTTGACATAGACAACTCTAAGACTGGTAGGTTATTAAGGAGTCGGAAAAAATTATTCCATTAATCACTATACTTCCGTTATTTTAGAAAGTGAAACGATAATAGTCCGTGATACAGACTTATTTTTACTAAATTATTAGCATCCGCCTAAAAATTCGTGAATAGCTTAATCCCAATGTAACTTATAACTTTTTTATTTATGAAAATTCTAGGAATTGGAGAGTTTTTAATCTTCAGTACGACAAACATTGTCTATTTAATAAGGTACTAATATCTCGTAAATACCCATTTGCTTTCCACTTCAATCGTAAGACAATTTGTTCATAAAATCTAGAATATAGGTGGCCTACAAAAATATTGGGCAGTTTGGCGAGACCTCCACTCCTAACATGTTAATATATAGGCCAATACTGACATATACTGACACTACAATACTAACATATAGGCCAAACTGCCCAATAGTTTATAGGGCCACCTTTTTGTTTCGATTTTGTGATCAAATTATCTGACCATTCAAGTGAAAAGCAAATGGTTATTTAAGAGTTTTTAGTACCTAATTAAATTAATTAATTTAGTGAGAAAACGCATAATTTATGAGAATGTTTGTAGGTTGAGATTAAGTCATTCACTAAGTTTGGCCGGATGTTAATAATTTGATAAAAAGAGTTATAATAGCAATTAATAATCAATAGTCAAATTTCCATACTTACAAAAAAAAAATTAAGTTATTAAAAATATCTATATTAATTTAGAAAACTGAAAAGAGAAGTTCCAAGATAAAAAATGAAATTTAAATAAATATTTTTCAACAAATAGAAGAGTAGTTATTCTGAAGTGTCACTCCTGTGAGTTCTAGTAGGCGAGGAGATACCAACGAAGCTCCTGATAGAGAAAGCAGCTCTTCCGACGAAGACAGAGGAAGGCCGAACCTTCGATGGTCTAATAATTTAGCAAATGATGGATGCAATAATATAAAATCGTCATTAGGAACTGTATGGTGATGCCAGAGACAGAGATAGCTAGTTGAGTCAAGGACCCGTCAACAAGTTGAAGCGTCCATTTAATGATAATAATTCCTATTTAACCCCTCATTAATAGGCCGGTAATGTATCCTAACCCAACAAACCTAAATTTTAACAATGTGAGGGAGAAAGACTGTTTCGCACACATTCGGCTAATTGCGGTATTCTATTCACAGTGTGATCGACGTGATCTTGATCCACTATCATGCAGGAATGGCACTTCGGAACAAATAATATAATTCAAAAACAGAGACAAGGATTTGGCAATAGCATTTTTCGGTGAGACGCAACAATACAGAACATATGTCTGATAGTTTTGTTTTCACATGGTTACGTGAAAGCTAGAAGAGTTGTGATGTTCTGTGAAAATTATCACTTCTCAAACTATTGAGTTCTTCGAACATGTGTCAAATTGGAAGAAGTTCTAAGAGCGAGAAATAGGACGACGGAGAGTTGATGTTACCAGGTAGTACCTACCTTAAATGTTCTCACTATAAATTAATAGATTATACACATCTTAATTAACATTAAATAGACATTAATTTCGACTGTAATCCTATAGCTCAAATCTCCAAACTCAAACCTTTAAATTACTACGAGGTTACATTATGTAGATGAGGTTAACTGAGAATAATCCTTTAAGTCTCCATTAGGTAGAAGCACATTTACCTCCTCCCCTTTGACATTAGGGACTTAGGCTCAATAACTTTACTAAGGATTCATTGTAGACCAGTAACATTATCATGAAAAGGGGGCTCTAAGTTGCTTCGAATTAGTATTACGCAAAAATGGTCTTGGTCTTGGTCTTGCACTTTTGCAAGACCAAGACCGCTTTGATTGTCTCAAGACCAAGACCTGGACCGGACCCTGCAAGTCTTGCGCAAGACCGAGACTGACCTGCAAGAGTTTTGCGTCTCGCAGTTAAATAAAACTGAGATTTGTGCGTTATTGAGTATTTGGTTTCCATCTAACTATAAAGTAAGTCGTTATAACACTGAAATCTATTGTACTGATTATTATAATGTGATTTTAATGAGGTATTTTAACCTTACATTAAACCAAGATGGCAGCTATTTATCTCTTGAACACAGATTTCGAAAATGAATCCATTAGTTTTCTTAAAAACCAATCACTTTTTTAAACAACGAAATTACACTTTCACAATATTAAAATAAAAATAATTTAAGCACGAACTAATTCTAACCTAATAGTCCAGAATCCTGATGCATAAAATCCAGTTCATAAAATATGCATTTTCAAATTAGTTTCAAACACAATGAGCATAGAACCGCATTTCTGTTGGTCCCAAAACTCATACCATGCAGCTAATTCATTTATGAATCACGCCACGATAACTAGCTCATTGGAATACGATAAGTTTAGTTTTACCTATCTTGTATCTCATATGACAAAAATACATTAACTATTATGGTATTAATAACTATTATTAGTCATTACTAATGACTATTAGCAGAACTAGAAGAACTATCATAAGTAAAAAATGACCAGATGTTACTATTCTCCTATCCATAAAATGCCTTAGGGTAGGAAAAGTGGTGTAGAGCAAAGTATATATAATGTTAGCGATGTATATATTTAAGTAACTTGTAAAAAAATGATGGAGGGTGAGAAAAATAAATGCGACTATTTTAGAATAAATTAAAAAAAAAAAAAAAAAACCTTCTAATTTATAGTGTTTTTATTTCTATTATTATGTTCCGGGGGAAAATACGATTAAAAGACAGATAAGTTAAAATTCATTCATAAGAAAATATGTGAAATATGTATGCTTAACATACGGATAAAACTACTTAAGAGACGGATACGACTCCATTGATGAGCTCACGGCTGAGTTTTGGAAATTTCCCAGATAAAGAAAGAACTGAAGTTTATTCCGAATATTTGAAACCAAATTATAGAAAAACAATTTTACATATTAACACTTTTTGTACCTTATAATGTTGTTAGCAGTGCGTTTTGTGAATTGGATTTTATGCATTCAGATTCTAAAAAAGAATAACGTAAAATACAAAGGAATTACAATATATATTATATATTATCTTGAGAAGAATGTTGACATACCAAGATATTACGTAACACACAAGAAGCAGTTTATTATCCACCTGTAAAAAATAAGCATTTATATAAAAAATATTTTATTTTAATTAATTTCATCTAAAACTAAAACAAATTAAAATTAAATATCAATTGTCAATTCAATAAAACTGAAATATTAAAAATGAGAATAAGTTTGTGAAAAAAAAAAAAAATAGAAAAACAGTAATATTTTAATATTATTGGTTTCAATTAATAGCTGACATTGGAAATTTAAATAAATTTGAATACAGAATACAGCAGATGAATGTATGAAGCAGAAACCGACGTTTTCCCTTCTAAATTATAAAATAAATATATTAGCATATTTGTATATAAACTAGTGAGCCCGTAGGAATGATTCGCATAATATCAGTGCATAAATGAAAATATAATATGTAAAAGCAATATAATGTGAAATATTATATAATATGTTAACTATTATGGGTATAAAATGGTGGCTTTTGGTGAAAAAGTAATGAATAAAAAGTAGGCGCACAGGCAAGAAATATTTTTGAAAAATAATATAAAGGGTTAAGTGGCCAAACTGAAAATTTGAATTAAGGACGTCAAAATAAAAACGAAAATTCCTATGTCCGCAACTGCTTTGTTTAAGAGATATTCACACATAAAGATTTTCATTGTTATGAATTATTTACATTATATTAAGTAAATTAAACTTATTTATTTGTTCCAATTACTTCATTAATTAAACAAACATTAAATTCATATTAAATGTTGTTCAAAGTGATTTCCTTGAGTATTAAGACAGACTCGGCATCTTTCTTGAACAGCAGCAGTGGCAGAACGGCATTGGGTATGTGTTATAGTTTCACAAGATTCAATTACCCTTCTTTTTAAGGAAATAAGGTCATTGACCGGACTAGCATAGACTTTTTGATTAATGTCACCCCAAACAAAAAAACGTCTGCCAAGTAAGGTCAGTTTAGCTTCCTCAGCGTTTTCATTTGTTATCTATATTAAAAGGTCTAAAATTTTTCTTATGAGAAGAAAATCTCTGGAAGAAGCTGTTTTCGGAAATTCAGTAATCCCTTAACCTATACGGGCTTGATATCCACGAATTTTGTTCATCAGCAAATATTAAAATGTGAAAAAATTCCGCTTTTGCAGATTGCATATTTGAAAATTCGTAATTAAAAAAACAATTCCAGTGCTCAATATGTATCTCGCTACTGTTAATGCAAATAACAAATATAAAAATTGAGTGTTTTACAGGAGATCATAAAAACTAATTATTTCTATATGATTTATTAGTATAATTTTATATTTTATTGCCCTCTGTTATTTTTCATAGTAGCAGACTACTTATATCAATTGCAGAGTACATAATGTCAAAAATAGAATAAAAATTGAAAACTCTTACATACGATCTTTGCACTAACAGTAGTGATATATAATTAATTTAATAGGTATGTTTTCACTCGTAAACTGAATGAAACAAACAATTCATTGGAAAAATTCAACTTTTTATTTGTTCGGAGTTAACGAGACCAATACTTTTCTTAAAAACTAATTAAGCTGAAATATAAAAATATGAGTGAAGTTGACACAATTTTGACATTTAAGGAGAAAATCGATACCAAGACGAGCTGGTTGAACTTCAATGGAAATAAACACAATTACAAATAAGAGGTTGTTTTTTTTTACAAACGCAGAGTACAAATTACCTTAAATGTATTGAAAATTACTCGAAATCTAAGTAACGGCAGTAAGTGTCATGCCGGTAGCATTTGAATAAAATCTAAAATTATATAACCCGATAACAATATTGTAGTAACCTAACTCCCACACCATATGATCAGTGCCTTCCATATTTCACAGCCATTATATTGTTAACAAATATTTATATTATTTTTAGTTATTAAATGGAATTAAATGAAATTGATACTAAGTAATTTCTATACTGTTCTCCAAATTTCCTCCGAGATTGGGTCAAATTGAATGCGCCATTTTCAAACTAAAGGTATATCAAATAACACATTTCCTTGTCTTGAAAAGGAAGTTTTTTTCTTAATATTAGATACAATTTGATTAAATTGATGCATATTAAATTTTACGTTGTCCAATCCCTACTCCTAAATACCCTCCAAGTTTGAGCCAAATCGAACTTGCGGTTCTAGAGATATAGACGTATCAAGGAAAAAAAATTTGCGCATATATAAGAAAAAGCAATGGACATAATTCAATCAAATTAACTCAACATTATTTTTTCATAAATACCTACCTTTTATCCAACTTTGAGCCAAATCGAACGAGCCGTTTCTGAAATATTGGCATATCTACGAAAATGCGTTTTCGCATGCGTAAGTGGAAGTTCTGGATAGAATTTAATAAAATTAATAGGGGATCATATAGACACCAACCCGCATAATCCCTGAACATTTCATGAAAATCGAATAAACGGTAGTAAGTGACATGCCCTTTACATCGATTTGACTACAGACAGACGCCGAACCAAATTTGATTCTTGACGTCCGAAACGTAAAACGCAACTGGAAGTTTTCGATTCTGAACACAATTTTTTTTTAACCTCTCGCACGAATACAATGCTTTCCTACCTTCGGTAGTGTGGAAGCAAAATCTAATGGTGTCCGGTCTGAGGAGTGTGCTGGCCAATCCATTGATTGATATAATTAACATTTAGCCATTGTCTCTTCGGTAATGTGCACGACAACCATCTAATTTAAGCCACATGTTCCTTCTCAGTTGTAGTGGAATATGTTCAACTAAATCATAGTAATCATTATATAGAAATTCCAGAAATGTTTCCGCATTGAGTCAAAGCGACGAGAAATGCGGACCTATTAAAATATTGTATTTTATCCCCAACCACAAATTGCACTGAAACTGATGATGATGCGCGCGAATTGCATGGGGATTTTCTTGTGACTAGAGATAATTATTTTTCTGATTGAAGATATCTCATCTTATAAAGGTAGCTTCACAAGAAGAAGATTATTTCAGGAGAAATAAAGAAACGACATTCGATGAAATAAAAAAATGACAAACCGACAAATTATATTATAATGATACATTTTAAGAAATTTCATGAAGCGGTGCATGTTTGCAGGATCTTAAAAATGTCTCCTGAATCCTAAACGTCGAATAAATAATACATAATTTCATAACGTGTATATTTGGTGACCTTTGGCCCAATATTTTTTAAAAGAGTAAAATATATATTATCGGAGATGTCATAGGGACCTCCTTTACCTTTCAATAGATTTTCATTATTTAATATTTTAATTTTCAAAAACATAAACAACACGTGATAAGTAATTCATGGAAACAACTGCACCTAGATGTGCAAGAATTACGATTCATTACTATAACGGCACATAACACCGTAAAACACAGGCTCTTAATTAATAAGCTTCTTTGGACCTTTACCGGGGCTTAATTTCCGCGTCAAAATCTTTTAAACGCAATTAGTCCCACCTCTATTCAACAATTTATTTATGTCGGAGTTTTGAAACCTCTTACGTTTTTAAATGACTTACAATAAAGTTATAATATAAATTTAAGATTCTAAATTAGGATTCGTCACTTCTTCGTGAAATTTTCATTCATTCTTTGAAACCCATCCTTCCTGAGAGCCGGAATCCCGATTTCTATTACCCTGTCTTATTCATAGATCCCTATGAATATTACCATCTAGTATATAGTAATATAAATAAGTAATCAAGAGACAGAATGTAAATGTTAGATTATAATTGGAAAATCATGAATAAGATGTTGACGAAACGTTGAAGCGTTTTCTTTCCAGTACTTTGAAGATATAAGGCTGTGTGGCTAACAATTTTTCCAATTATAACCTAACAATATATATAGTGTAGATCAATGACAGTTTATTTATAATAATAAAAAATAATTTTAATTTCTTATTAATGAATAAAAACTATAAATTACCAATTTTCAGCTCACTATAGCTGATAATCGAAATTTATGATAATCACTACTCAAATTGTAAACTCTGAAATTAGAGTTAACATATCGTCAGTTAATACCAATAAAGTTCGTTTTATGTTGTTCGTGTATTCGAGTTTATAACTGTGAATTTATTGCAAAAAATCATTAAGTTCTTGAAGAAACTGTTCTTTTAAGTACTGTTTAATGAATTTTGAACTTATTTATCGATAAGAACAGATTAAGTGCTATCAAATTATTCGACAGCTTTTATTTATCAAATATAATTACAACATAGGCACAATTTTCTGATTTAACAATGGGAAAATTCATCAAAGTTTTTAGGGATTATGAAATTTTACTCAATGGATTTTTGTAATAAACTGCCCATATATAGAATTAACTACCTGGTGTGCCCGTCGTTGACGGGTGTATAGTTAAAATTTGAGAATCTTTTTTAGAGATGGATTTTGTGTTATGGTGCGGAGGGTCCTAATTCAATTTCATAAAATTGATCCAAGGGTCGGGAGGGGGAGAAGGTTTATTTTGATTTTTTTATGGCGGGGTTTATGGAAGTCAAGGTTTCGCTATAGTCATAACAAAAACTTTGTTATTCGACTATCTATTCAGGTACCACACAACTTAACAGGATCCATTAAAATTTGTTAAGTGTTTAATTTTTACTTGATGTTGAAGCGAGGAGATTCTGGAGTCGATTAATTAATCGAAAAAAGTTGTAGTCTCTCCATTTCTTTAAACTCTGCTGAGTTTATCGCTGGTTAAATTAGCAAAATAACATTGTACATTGAGTCACCTTCATCCGTGTAAAATTAGAACTTGATTTGAATATTGTGGTGGGCGGGGTGAAATTTTCGGGAGTTTTTTTTTCCTGATTTCCGCCTGATCCGTTTAGTTAATCCGACAAATGTATACGACAACATTTGTTAAACTAGAGAAGTTGGTGGGCAGGGTGGCCGAATGTGCTAACGCGTGTGCACTGCACCGCCGTTGCCCGGCAACCTGATTTATGACTCTGATATGAAAATAGTTACGAGTTCGCGTCCCGGTACCAGAGTGGATTTTAAATTCCCCACCCTCACCCTCTGGTCCGGGAAAATCCCGTATAGCCTAGGCGAGGTTGGGAAGAACAGAAAGAAAAAGAAAAAAAAAAAAATCTCAGGAAGTTGAATCGAATGACAGCTTAAACGGGAAGATCGGACAAAGTTGAAAAATGAGTGTGTTTTACCTTGTTTATGTGATAACGCGTTACAGATGTTCGATACGCCGGATTTTTCCCGTTGAGTTGTGATAATTTTTTTCACCAGTTGAGTAGTACAACTTTTAAATGTGGTTCGCGATAGAATATGTTGGGATGGGAATCGAAGTAGGTAACTGCCTAACCAGGATCTCTAGAAATTACTCAAGAATTCATGACTTTGGTTCTAATCAGTATTTTGTTTTCATTTAAAACCTATATATTAAGTCAAACAAACCTTAATATATGGTCAAAATTTCAAAAGTCTACCATTAGCCTTTGTCAAGCTTATCCCTGACAAGATTTCGTTGGACAATGCGGACATCCAGATAGACAAAATAATTTTAAAATTGGATTTGGTGTCTGCAATGTATGAAACGAAAAAATATCATAAAACGGGTTGATTCTAGTCAATGTACAGATAAAACCTTTATTTTATTTATATAGATATATCAATGATTTAAAATACTGACAAAAGGATTGTAAATTAAATTCGGGTAGTAAGTATTATGACTAATAAAACCTGAAATTGATCCAATAAATTTATTCTGATTTCTGACATCAATAAATAACTCTTGTAAGAAAAGGATAAATACTGGATTGAAAAATTTTTTTCAGGCTTTGATGCCACCTCTGTTTTATTACAATTTTTTTTTAGATATTCAGGAAATTTAGGAGGTAACTTTGGGCAATATTTTCATGATTCTCCCTTTTCTGTACCAGATATAAAAAACATTTTATTTTTAGCTTTGTCTACATACCCAATATCTGCTTAATCTAAATATTACCAAAAATCAATGCAAGCTGTTATAAATAAGATAAGACAGAATGACAAATGGCCACTGGTACCTTTGATCTGAGTTCCTCTGGTACCTTTGATGCCTTTGAGTTACGCTGATACCTTTGATCTGACTTCTTCTGGTCTATTTTTGATAATCCTACTCAGTGCCCCGGCCTTAAGATGGGGCAACCGGGACAACTGCCGCGTGGCGCCTATCAGGAAGAGCGCCTGTCAAGGGCGCCGTTCATAAGGAGCGCACACCATAAGTAAGAAATTAAAAAAAAAACATGAAACGTAATAAAATAATGAATTTTATCCTATTAATGAAGCAAGTGTATTAGAGAAATACTGAATGAAACAAAATTCAAACACCACATAATATAAAGTAGCTTAAAAAATAATAATAATGAATTATTTCTTTAATGAAAAACTTTGGCATATATTGTAAATGAGATCATCATTCGTCAACTTCCTCTGCAGGATTAACATGAATGCTTGATTGGAGAAACCTCCCAGCGAAAGGATCCCCTAGCTTAACTTTTCTTAATGTAGCAGATCCCTGCTACAGAGGCGTTTGAGTGTTCTTGTTGGATTCTGTAGTAGTGTGTCTGTCAGTAATGTCTGTACAACGGGATTAGGATGTCTAATAAGTGAGTCGTGAAAATTTTTGTACAACTTCTTAATTACCTCAGTCACTTTATGTAAAATTAAAATTTTTCAGGTCTTTACGAAGGGATTTATTGGTTACGCAGAAGGGACAATGAGTGATATACCGAATAATTTAGATTGGAAGCTTTGAACCGTATGTAAGTGTGTTTTTTTGCATGAACCCCACACCTGAGTATCATATATCCATATTGGTCTGAGTAGCATGTTGTATATAATATTTTTTTAGGAAGAGATAGTTTATTTTTTTGGTATAGCATTCGTCTTATTAGTGACAGTCGATGGTTCAATCTCTTTTTCAGTGCAGTCACGTACGATTTCCAGGTCAGTCGTCTATCCATTGCGAGTCCCAAATATTTTATATCTGTATGATTTGGCAAAGGGAAGCTTAAGAAATAAATTTAATTTTTTTAGGTGGGAGAGAGATGACGTCATTGCCCGGAGACGCCGAATGTCTAAGGCCGGCACTAATCTTACTATGATTTTTATAGGTTATCGATCAGTGATCCCTTTACATTATACTCAGAAGATGCAACATATAATATCTTCACATGTCAGATTATTATTAATGGGCATTTTTAATGTTTCATGATTTTTTTTTCATTTCCTTATTTTCCTTTTAGCTTATTTTTTTTTTCTCATTCCATATTTTTCAAAAATTTCCTTTCCATATTTTCTTTTTACACGATACAGGATACAGGAAAGAAATGAAGAAGAACAACGCGCTTTATAAAACTAGAGCATGCGTTAGAACAGCGCAAGATTTCTTCGAGACCGAGAACCTATAGCTCCCAGTCCAGAGGCGGCGAAGAGATATAAATCAGAGGCCGGCAAGGCTGCTTGAGAATTTACTACGCCCTTTACCTCGCAGCCTGTCAAAGCTGATGAAAAAAGTTGCTCGTCCCTTCTTCCCTAAAGTACAACACCGGTGAACAGCGTTACCTCCAAAGAAAGACTTGCTCGAGCGGGAGGTATATTTCTGTTAGTCAGTAAAAGACTTCTCAACTTTTAAGTCGAAAGTTCGCCTATTCTCACACAATAGAAAAGTGTAGAACTTGGAAGAAAATTCATAGTAAAATAAGACCTAAGATAGTACTCGGTATACACGATATTCAATGTTCTGTATTAATACGTTTATTTCTTCTGTTCTGTAAGAAAAAAATATCAAAATAATTTTACAATCTAGAAAAAGAGTATAAATGATAATATTGAATATGGGGCTATTTTCTTACATTTATTGCTGAGTCACATTGGTTTATGACATTCTTGACAACGTAATGGTATGTTATGTAAATGATTATTATGTTCTTAAATTAAGTCCAGATATTTTATTAACAATTATACATTTCACACCAGATAATCGAAAGGTATATTGCTCAAAAGCGCTTTTATTAAGATTTTGTGTTGATAAAGTGTCGATAAAATCTAAGTGCCTGTCCAAAGTAACATTAATGACGGTAAAAAAAGTAGGTAAATTAGTTTTTAGAAAATAAGTGTTTTACTTCCTCACTACCAAAGGTTGGGAAGCTTTGCATTCATGCAAGAAGAAAAAACAATGGTAATCAAAATTAATTTTGCAATGTAAATTAATATGCAGCAATGTTCTAACTTTTAGACATTACTAGACAAAGATATATTATCAAATTCCATTCACTGATTCCGTTAATATGTTGAAAAAAGTACTTTCCTTGAACACGTATATTGAAAAACGTCTCGTTACGAAAAAAATATTAACGGCAGGTAGTAGGCTGGTTCTATAAATAACAAAATCATACACTTTGAAATATAAGTAATCAAATATCCAAAATGTATTGATTAGGTTAGATTTCTTACTTTAATATTTGGTTTGGCTACAAAATTTAAAAAATCTGGTGCGCCAACTTTCAATTACCACTTACCTTTGAATAGAAATTATTTTCTGACCATGTTGGGTTATTATGAAATTTTTGAATTGCATTTTTAACTGAGCTAAAACTAAAAGATTACAGTTAACAAATCATAAATACTATTAAAATAACAAAAGTCCTATTTATTATATCACCGGTTGATTATGGATTGGACGACTATTAGTTATTGAACTGTTACCCTCCATTGCAAAGTTTACTAAAACGGAATTAAGAGATTTGCATTGTCTGTCATAGACAGGTCAAAAGTTGTCACACTGATTGTAAGTGGATTCTGTCGGAATATCGCAAAGAGAAAATTTATCAAATTATTCACTGATTTAATTTTCAAAAAAGATTACATAATGATATTTCGCAATAAACGGACGATAAATACCTAATTATTTAAATATAATATCAGATCTACAGTTATTAAACTACAGTAAATGTATTTAAGGTTATAAAAATTATCCATGGAATATTTTTATATTTCACTTCTTCTTTCACACAAGCACAATGAAGTAGTATCTTAAACAATGTCACTGCCTTGAATCCGTGGGTTTTAAATACTTTTTCAAAGTTAAAAAAAAAATTTAAGTTTACATTCAGCAAGAAAATTTCATTTAATTTCCTTGAAAACGCTTGATTTACGTTAAAGAATGTTAGATTTTAGAAATTATCATTTATATTTTTTTCGTCACTCTGCGTTACCTTCTACAACTTCCTATATTACATAATGTTTTTTTTTTTAATTCTCCACTTTCCAACGATATATTATAAGTATACCTACTGGCTATTATTTCCAAATATTCATTTTCAGCTTCTAACAATGATAAATAGTTATTATTTATAATAAACCAACTTAAAGGTACTTTAGAGAAAAACATGATAAGGTTGGAATTTCACAAAGAGAAAATTTATAAAGTTATTCACTAATTTAATTTTCTAAAGTTAAATGCCAATTTTTCGGAATAAACGTTGATAGCTAATTAATCAAATATAATATTTGATCTATAATCACTAAACTACAGTAAATGTATTTGAGGTTATAAACATATGCTTTATACATACATGAAATGATTTTATATTTTACTTCTTCTCTCACACAAGTACAATGAAATAGTTATTTGAACAATGCCATTGTCTTGATTAGGTGGATTTTAAATACTTTCTACAAACTTAAAAATATTATAATTCATATTTTTTTCGCCACTCTCCGTCACCTTCTACAACTTTCTATATTAGATATTGTTTTATTCTAAAATTCTTCGCCTTCCAACGATATATTATAGGAATACCTTCCGACTATTATTTCCGGAGATTCATTTTTGACCTGAAGAAGCATTTTTTTTTCTCCTTTATTCAATTATCAAATTCTTTCAAAAGTTGTATTTAGCATTTTTTCGTAACTTTTAATAATGAGAGATAGTTAATTATTTGAAATGAACCATATTAATGGCACTTCAGTGTTAGACGTATATGAACATTGAGCATTTAAGCCCTGTAAAGTGACATCAATGGGGATGAGTCCTAAATGATATTAAAGACCATTTAATTATACAATGATAAACCGAATTTCATCAAAATCTTTAGAGCTGTTTCTGTGAAAATTGCAAAAATGTTTTTCAGCGCTGATATAAAGTGGCACATCCGGTTAGCCGATTTTAAGGAAAAAGCAAGGACATCTAAGGCATATGCCTATCTTAAATACGTAATATCAGTTTCGTAGGACCTTTCGTTTTTGAGCTAGTGTTCACATGCACACACTCCATTTTTCGAAACTTAGTTATTTGGACTCAGGGTACCTCAAAACCTGTATTTCGGTTGAAAACTTATACTCGAAAATTTTCACGATCGCAATACTATATATTACATATATAGGTAAGTGAAAGTAAAATAGCTAGTGTTACTCATAAAATATGTTTTGAATTGTACAATACATTACAAAATCGCACAAAGGTAACGTGACGCCAGCATTTTTTTCTCAAGTAATCAGTTGAAAAAGAATATTAGTTATTACAGATTAAAACAAGACAGCTTAGCAAAGCACGAGTTACAAGGAGTAAAAGCGGGCGATGCTAATACTAATCTATAAATCAGACTACTGTATATTGGAACTTGGATTGAGTTCTCATACATATTTATCTGGCTATTTATTACTTTACACCATAATCCAGTTATCAAGCCGAGAAGTAGCGTGTGCGACTATAGGCCCTGGAACAACTTCGTCGGGAACTCCCCGCCCGCTATGAATATATATGAGGCACTGGCTCAGCGAAAGAACATGGTCATATCCTAAGTTCTCAAGGCAGTCCAACTAATTTTCACGCTTAAAACAATTGTTCTATCTTGTACAGATTATACGGTGAAAATAGAAGAGGTAAGCTGTGAAATTTAAGAAGATTCCAAAAGTGAATAAGATAATACCTTTTTAATGAAAGTGATTAAGTAAGAACTATGGAAATATGCTGTTAAAAACATTTACAACACAATAGAGATACGATCATTACCATAACATCGTTTGAAGATACTATTTGGCTATGGTCTGATTATAATGGAAATAGTAACACAATATGAATCAACACAATCAGAAAATGGCTAAATAGGTGAGAGGATTCATAGCCATAACAATATACCGTGGCATATTACTAAAGGCTGTCTCTGTTCACTCATTCTTTAAAAGGATCAATCCATCATGGTGAATGGGTACAAGAACAAATCACTCTGTAGATGGGATACTGAAAATGGACGAGTCGGTCGTAAAGTAGACGAGCCGACCGACCGACCCCCTTGGCAAGGACTCGACCTTAACCGGAAAGGACCCATTTGAGGATTTGGTTACCACTTTTGAGCGAGCGAAGCAAGCGAAAGTCGAAAACGCGATCTAATTAAAGCTAATTAAACGGGTTATTTCAGAAATATTATATGATATTTTGAAAAGTAGACAAACATATATTTTGTACTCAAATTCTCATAGATAAAATAAAATGTAGAGCAGACATGTTTATGAATAATATATTCAGATCAAGTTTCAACTCAAAACTCGATCCATGTGCTGTTTCTGCAATCACTGGCTCAATTAAAGAATTAAAGAATGAAAAGGTTTCATGGAAGTTGAAAGTCGTGATCTAAATTAATGTAGGTTATACTTGTGACCATATTTGTCGATACGCGATCATTGCAATATTCCATATACAGCGTAGTTATGTGATGTGCCGATATATCATGTTAGTTTGACACTTGTAAAGGGATACCTTACTGTTTTGAAAATTCAATTCATGTATTCGTCAGCTTCGATATCTTTGGACAGTGATGAATACGTTGGTTTATTATAGATTAAAAAAAGTTCAAATCGAAGACCAAAAACGGCTGTATAAGACATGGTAAATACAAGAAATACATAAGATATGATACATTGCGAAATCGGTATATAGAAAAGGAAATATTGTCCAGTATCTCCATTATCGGGAACTGTTCTGCTGTTGCTTCGATTTCGTATGAACTCCTACAATAGAGTTATTGATTTTTATTTCGGCGACCTAACTCTTAAACCTAAATATTATAAAAACTATGATCTGAAAAAAAAATTAAAAAGCATTATTACAAAAATATAATGAAAACCCCCATGATCCGATTAAAAATGAAATCCTTAAGATAGATAATACATTAAATTAAATTTAACCTACTTGGGTGGTTAGGATGGTTTCTAATTTATTAAGTAGCTCTCTTCGAGGGTACCCATCCCCCTCCCAAGATATTTTATTGCTTACATTTTCTTAAAAACAGAAGGAGCTAAGATAGAATCAGAAAAATCATAGATCATGTACAATTACACTTGCTACAGTCTGTTCTATGTTTCCCCCTTGTCCCTTAGTCCGAAAATTCGTAACCCTGTCGAATTTTGCTTCCCCTCCCCTCAAATATTTTTATGAAACCCCTTTCTGGGCACCTCGGACTCTCTCAAATCTGAGGGAATCAACGGAATATATTGAACATTACATAATCCCATGGACGAGGACATTAACGATAAATAATTATGCATAATTTAATATTCTAGGAAAATATCGATGGGTATAGTATACTCTGAATGACATCATTTTATTAATAGTCAGCAGACTGATATGTAAATTTCATATCATAAAAAAAATAATGCTCAGACAATCGTTTTATACATTAAAGATGTAGGGGGTATAAATCCATGGTAATTTTACAGATAATTATACAGAAGCAATCATCCTTTTCCCAAAACCCAGTCCCTTTGCCCAGTAGCCATTGCTGATTCTCTAATAACCCATTTATGTAAATAACTTCCTTTAAGCCTTGTCCCAAGGAATGAGGTTTTTCAGGAAAGGCTTTGAATCTCTTTCACCACTTCCCTTGATTTACATTTTTCTCCAAAGATACAACTGTAGTGGGTTAAATTCTTTAAGGAGGGTAATTTTTGAAAATGGGCATTTAATGGGGAGGGGGAATCCATTCTGTCAATGTTTTTTTTAACAATTAATTTTTATTACTTACTACAGTAATATTTTATCAAATCACTACACCAATATTATTGGTGTATATTATGTAATATTGGAACCAACCAAAGATTGTATGTAAAAATTTTCCATTTTTATTTTGAATGTGCTAAAGACAACATTTGTTAGTCTGCAATTCTTATAAATAGTCTGCTAATGCTTAATTATACCAATAAACATAAAGAAATAACCAATTTTAAAACACGCGAATCTACGGGAGGAGGGGGGCTTTCGGGCTGAAGCTCCTCTTCTCCCTCCCCCCTATTTGGTAAAATATAACCATGATGTTTTATAGAAAGAAATATTAAAAACTATATCTTAAAGTATTATTGTTCATGTAATTACATTTAATAGGACTAGAATCAATTTAACACCATGTTATATAAGTAGTTAGTTACTTTTTTTTTCAAATTAATTAACGTTATACATATGAAAAAAAAAGCTTTCGGGCTCAAGTTCCTTCCCCCTACATATTTTCTTATCATCAGTTCCTATCTTACTGATAGGCACTTCAAAGAAAATCACAATAATACCTATTCATCCCTCTTTTCTCAATCTGCTGGAGTTCCTCAAGGTAGTATCCTTGGTCCTATCCTTTACACAGCTTATACAGCTGATATCCCAACCAATACTAACACTGTCATCACTACGTATGCTGATGACACATGTATCCTGTCAGTTAATAATGATCCAACAATTGCATCCCAAACTCTTCAATCACACATCACAAACCTTGAAGAATGGTGTCAAAACTTGAGGGTTAAAATAAATTCCAATGAATCCCATCAAATCACCTTTACCCTTCGGCGTAAAACAATGACTTGCTGTCCTATAGTATCCTTTAATAACACCCCACATATCCCTGTAGAACAAATCCAATACCTAGGACTCCAGCTGGACAAACGTCTCACTTTGAATCCTCATACAAGACTGAAACGACAAGAAACTCGACGTTTTCGCTTACTCCAACACTTACTGGACAAACGCTCCAAACTTCCAATTAATTACAAACGACTCATATACATGACTATAATAAGACCTATTTGGACTTACGGAGTTGAACTATAGAGCTCCACTAAACCATCAAATTCCTCTCGTATCCAATCTTTGTAATCCAAAATCCTACGTAAAATCATCAATGCTCCTTACTTTGTCACAAATAAAATAATCCATAAAGACCTCAATGTTCCATATGTTTCCGATTTGGCCAAATCCAGATACCTATCCTTCCATAATAAACTTCATAACCATCCGAATCCTCTTGTTTCTAGCCTTGCTTCCTCTTCGATTCCTGATAACCCTCCGAGGCGTCTGAAAAGAAGATGTCCTCGTGATCTCCTCATGTAAACAAATTATTAGAGTGCTACCAATGGGTAGTTTTTCAACAAGCGTGTTGAATGTGATTATATTCCTCTGTACACATTTACTTGATGTATTCATACAGTGGTAAATATCATAATAAAAGTTTTAAAAAAAAGTTCCCCCATAAATGATTTTGTTTACTTACATTATTTTATTTTGATGTGTTTATATTATATATATCTGTATGTAGTTAATGTATTTGTTTTATTTTTCTTCCAATATTTTTATTTTAATAAGAATTGTAAATATTTATTTTATTTATGGTCACACAGGCATTTCCTCCGTATATATAATTTGTCCTAAAGGTACAACAGTCCCAGGATAATAAAAATCTATTTTCATTTTTCATTTTCATTTAAGAATAAACTTCGAAGAGGTAAAACAAGAAGTATATTTATAATAGTAGTATAACAATAACATTTTGTTGTTATAACATTCTAAATTTCACCCTTCGGCGGGCTCAAAAGAGATTAATTTAATACAGAATATTTAATTTCCTTCATGAGATCATATTCCGACCAACAGCCTTGGTTTCTAACCACCCCTTTTAAATATGTCGAGGATAAGATGACCTTGTGATGTGGTGTAAAAGCCACTCGTATAGATAGCACAGTTGCCACTGTCGCTAAATCAATTTGGGGCGGAGTGCTCTAGCGGGGCCCGGAGTAGATCGTCTCTTGTGAAGAAAGGAATCCCACAATCCAGGTAACTCAGTCCCAGCCTCTTCTCACTTTCACCAAGGCCAAATTAGATTTTGTGTTTCTTAAAGTTTACTTTCGCACAACTAGAGTCCCTTATTAAGGGTGACCCCGAAGGTGGTAGTTGCAATGAAGTACAGTTTACGTTTATTTGGCCAACGAACAAATGGGTAGAGAGTCCTCCTGTTGTTGCCAGACCTCCATTTGTAATGGTGTGGAAATTATTACTTTTAGTAAGTACCGACTATTTTAGAAGTTTTGTTGAAAGAGTAACTTATACTGTTGGTGAATATAATTTTTCAGAAATTATTATTTTATTAAAAACTATTACCAAAAACTACATTATTTTAATAAAGTTTTGTAAGAGAAGTTACAACTAACTTAGCCAAAAGAAATTAAAGCAAAGATATCCTTAATAGGAAATCGTTTAAAGCTTATTAGATGGTCCGTCTGGAAGCTTCGCTAAATTAAAAATACAATTTAAAGAAGCGGGACTTTAATTGTTTCCATGTTGTTTAATCCTTTCATTTCAAGATATTGCCAAAGCGGAAAATTATCGTATAACAAAAATGTTTGGGAGTGAATAATTAACTATTTTTAAACAGTTTCATCAACTACGAATTAACTCTAACGATAATTAATTTTGATGTAGAGATGGTTGACCGTGATTTAATCTGAGAAGGAGCTGGTCGTGGGTGAGGTCAAATAAATAAATTTTTAAAAAATAGTATTTTTAACTATTACGCCGACGTTTCGACCCACCTTACACGTCTTCATCAGAGCTACAAAAGATACAAAATATATAACTTACTTTTATTGAATTATATTAAATTATTTATTTATTTTCACCATGTACCTTTTATATTTTTATATTATACCCCCCGACCAACTCCTTCTCATAATAACTAATTTTAGTTGATTTTTCGCTCAAATTAATTTGTTTCAAAAAAACATCTTTTCCTGTTTCACATATCCAAATAATGTACATTGGCAGCTCAGGCATGTTAACTATGATCAAAATTTCTTTAGAAAAATTAGAAACAAAAGCTATTTAAACCACGAGTCATTTAATGTAGAGGTACGAACGGAACTCTTCTCACGAGTCCAATAGGTCCCATATTTTCTCACTATGTATATTGGTTTACGCATTGAACATGATATAAAAATCGATGCATGGTTTCTAAGTTGTGAGGCCCCGGAAGCTGTCAAACATGTCTTACTTGATTGTACGCCTATGAGGCACTAAGGGCTAGTGTTTTCCTTCAGCAAACGAACAAGAAGGACTACAAGGCTTTTGTGTATGGGTGGAAAGAAGTACTCATAGTTGCTCCAGCCGACTTCATCTCATTGGATAGGAGAGAACGAGCTACTGGCTGAATCTATGAAGAACAAGCTAAGTTCACCGATATAGAAAACTGTTGCTTGCAGCAGTGGGTTGTAACGTCAAGATGGGATGAACGAAGTAGATTGTTAAAAAAAAACTATTCTGCGGAGACTCAAATACTTGGGAAAATCGAATATGTGCCAAAACAGAGGATTTAATCACGAATTGTAACTAAAAAAGAAGGATAATTAAGATTATCTAACCAGAACCAAAAACGCAAGACTTATCAGACTGAGAAAATTGGGTTGAGCTGGTCGCGTAGTTCATATGTCAGATAATGAGATCTCCAAAAATGAATGACACAATCATAGAGATAAGACAAAGATATGAGAGATTTTCAGAAAATGAACAGAAGATCAGTGATTTTCAATTTTTCGTATTCAGACTCGTGACCATTGGGGTACAGACCCGCGAAAGTTAATAGAGAAGGTCAAAATCCAGATGATCTGTGGAGTCAATAGACGATGAAGAAGACTCCCAGTAAATAATATTACTAAAATCAAAAAAATTAATATTTATTTCAGATAAGTGCGGACTATTATAATGTATAATAGATTTATTTTATGGTCTTGATATTCTAGTGTATTTTTCATTTTAAAAAATGAGCTTAAACAAATAATTAATTCAGTTTAGCATTTATAAACTTTTCTTATTGTTTTAAAGATTAAAAATGCTTATAAAGCAGGCATTATATCACATATATAGTAGGATGATTGAAGCTTTGAGGTTTCAACGGGTTTCAGCCGAGACAAAGCTAGAACTCGCGTGAAAGGCACTGAAGAGCATGCGAAGAAAAATTTAATTTAAATTTACATTGCAACGTTTCTTCTTAAAATCCACATAATATACCTCGCATATATCAGCTCAGACGCCACTGCCTGTAAAATAATACCATCCGTTCTTTGCGGCAGTTTCTTAATAGCATGGAGTAATATTATTTTTTTACTATTATGACAAAAGAAAGTGAAACCCCAACTCGCTCTCAATTTTGTTCTCAAATCCTATCGGTTGATGTTCTGGAAATCAATAAAAAGTCATGAAAGGGAATTTCCCAACTAATCTCGTGGATCTCATCACATTCAGGGAGAACTAATCTGGCCGCTCGGGCTAAACAAGCATCAAGATTTATCCTAAATAAACAGTACCTTGCAAGTAGATGGGGGAAAAACCCCGGCTCGAGGACTGTCGTGAGGCGGTTAATATTCTGTGTTAACGCTAAGTTCTTGAATCCAAACTTAGCTGATCGCTTACCTCCCAGAGTTGTCTAATAAATTCTAAAGTTGAGAGCCGCTTGGCCTGGCGAGGAGAAGCAACTTTCTGGATTAACGTTATTAATTTATAAGGAAAATTTAAAAATAGAAAGCCAGACACAAACCGGTTGTTTTATAAAATTATAAATAATTACATGGAATCGACATATTGCCGTAAATCAGAATTTAATAAAGACTATCTTTTGCATTTTCAACTTGCTAAATTGCTAATCAAAACCAAATATGATTAAGACCAATTGAAGGATGAATCCTGTTAATATCTCAAAAAAAGATTAATTACTATAAGAGCCTCTTACATTTTATCTTGTCACAAAACCAAATATGTGTCTACTCTCAGTAAATAGAGGCAGGAGGAGAACATGATAGCTCAATAAGTAAGGCACTTTGCTCCTATCTTCCTAGTCCCGATTCGAGTCAGATTGTGGCAGAATTACCCTCATGGGGGACACAGGAAGGAAAAACCTGCAGGATGAGTGTGATCTCCAAATAATCTTGCACAACCGTTGGCCTAGAAACTGTACTTCCTTGCCCAGTACTAAACCAGTGGATTATAGTTGTACAAACACTTTTTTTTTAATAATTCTTTTTAATAAAGTTTAATAATCCGATTCGTCAGATGCACTACACATCAACTAAATTTTTAGGGAGTACTATGGGATAGTATAAAAGGTATTGTAAATTATCTTAAAGTTTATTTACCAAATAAGATGGACTAAATTATTTATATGTAGCAAAAACAAGTTTCCTTTGAAAGTTGTGAAAGCCAACTTTATATCTTATGGAGGTATTTAAGAGTTCATATTTAAATGGTTTAAATAATTGTGGTATATGTCTTAACGAAAAAAATTACAACATAATATATATTGTATATTATGTGTGTATATTGGTGTCATTGATCGGTGGTCCTGATAAATTATTGTGGAAAGAAGATGAAAAAGACACTAGATGGGAAAGCAATCATGGGAGTGGAAGTATCTCAGGTTTTCTGGGCATGGAAAGAAATTCCAAGATATAAATTGAATGACACCGTTTGGTTACCATTTGTTCATATCCCCCATTTGGCAGATTGGCGCAATTATATTTTAATATAGAAAAATCTATGATCTCTACTTTAGTTATTGATGGTATCAGCGCCTAAAACTATGAACCCTAATTTTTATTGGCCCACTAAATGGTACCTAAATATAGAAAGGATGTTACATAAAGGATTTCCTAGGCTGAGGTACGGTAGACACAGAGAACTACAAAATGACTATATACTTTATTTTTAGTATTGTTTATAATTAGTTTTTGTATTGTTTTATATTATAAACAAAATCTATCATTTCTTCCTAGATTTGACGAGTTACTGCGATCCGAAAATGAATTCATAGATAAGAATTTCAACATTTAACTGGAGACTCCCCCTCCCTTACAATCAGAACGACAGCCACAACGTGCCACAATCACAACGTGCCATAACCATGAGTTATGCGCCCCAAAGCTGAAACGATATTTCTCGCAACAACAGAGTACATTAGAGACAAACTTGAGAATGATTATGCTGCAAGCAACTTAAGTCGCATTAAGTCAGTTAAGTTGCAAGCATCTAAAGATGGGGTGAAGGTTTTAGTGGGAGGGATACCTCTTATGAAGAAGAAAGGACAAAGTATATCATTAAGGAAGAAGGATCAGCAGGGGCTCCACCCTTCCATTAATTTAATATTATAATCAAAATAATTGTGAAATGTTATAAGTATAGTAAATGCTGGAAAAAAAAACTACCTTGAGAAAATATTTCCTCACCGTTGGATAAAATAAAATACTCTTGGAAGCCAAATGGAACTTCCTGTCTTCTGCATGACGCAATGACTGCTGGAACCCTCTATGCTCGTGTTGCAATGTCATGAAAACTACTGACTACGTCGTCTGAAGTACCTGTTATTATTACTATTAACTATTACTTGTACCTCGTTTGACAAAATGAAGTTCTTAACTCCTGACAGAAACCAGACTGAATTTTATCATAAAACGATTTCAATTAGCAATTAACTACCCGTTCAATGGAGATTTCTCGCATTGATTGTAGAAAGTGTTAATGATTAATCACTTCAACCCCGTTCGAAAGAAGGATTAGGATAAAACGAAAGAATTGAAGAATAAAATATGTAATTAGAATATTTATATGAACTTTACGTATAGGTAAAGATGGCATGCCGCTAAGTATATTTTTTTCCGAAATTCGTATTACCATGAGTAAAGAATTGATGGATAAATAAAAAAATTACAGCAATTTATTTTCAAATCATGTGGTAACATTAAGACGTGATTGTTAATGAGACACATTAAAAAAAAATATGATGTGTAGTCGTCTACTTAAAGGTATTCTGTTAAATATTCTGCAACAAATGATTTAATAATGAAATCAAAATAACTATCAGATGTTTTATGTGGAGATAATACTGGTATGAAAAAATTTTGAAATTACAATTAAAGATGGGTAAGTGGGTACTTACTTATACTAAACAAATAATAGGAAATTATAAAAGTGAACGAAAATGTTGATATGAAAACACAACAAGAGTCATAATTCAATTGTTAAAATAAAATTGGAAGTTTTCAAACACAAAACCTACAGTCTCTTAAATACACGTAAATAATTAATCCACTGTTCCGACAATTATTGTATCATCATTACAAAAAAAACAAAAAACAATACTGCATTTATGTATACCGAACGGAGTCCATCTCACTCCAAGAGTCCAAATAACATGTATCGACTGGAGACAGTACAACAATCCAAGACATCTAACACATACTTAAGCACGTGTCTTTCTACAACCTTATCCTCCTTCTATCTTAGATCAGGGGTCTTACAAGATACAAGATAGTCTTTGTAGGATAGAGCACATTTACAAAAAGCAAGTTTGTCCCGAAATTGACCCAACTATGTAAATTAATTTTATTTTTCGCATACGATATTTATACCAATGAAATGTCTGATACAAGTTTTGAATAATTCCAAGTTTTGTAAAGTTGCTACTGGCGATCAACTTAATTGTCGAGTTGAACGATATATTTTAGGATATTCCTCAACGTTAAATATCAGCCACCAACAGGCCCACAGACGTTATGAATGCGAATTTGTAAAATGCCATCTAACATATACTGGTACTGGTACTACTTCTGGTGGGGAAACTAGTCGGCAAGTGGGCTCTGTCGTGGTCGTTCCTTTTTGTCAAACCCTGACTGCTACCTTTAAATTGCCGCCGCGTACTTACCAGAGTGGGAATGTCAAGATTCATTTTCTGGAGCTGTCGATAAAAAAAAAAATTAACCAATCCAAGTGGAAAATGAACCCACAACGTTATGAATCGTGTACTCTGGGAGCCACGCCTAAACGTGCTAGGACATCCCGTCCTCTGATCTAACGAATAATACATAATAATAATAATAATAAATATATTATTTATACAATTTTCTAAAGGTATAACATTTATAATAGAACTCAAATTTCTTCCAAAATAATCCTCATTTTGATACCCTTTTCTCCAAATGAATTAGAACAAGAAGAAGATTCATACGTTAAATAAAACATGTTTGTAGTATCAATTGTGAATTCCGTAACATTAAGCGACTATCCATAACTGTAAAAAAATTCACTGGTGTGTTTAAAGTAGAAAAGAGCCGACAAAAATTCAATGATTTGATGCAAAAGTAAGTAAATAGAACAAAATCTGCCAAGTAGGGTCACTATAGCTTCCTACCTATTTCTTTTACTTACACAATTACCTTTTGCTTCAAGGTCGATGATTTTAATTATGATTTAAATATATTAAATTCTTATAAATAACTATTGAATAAATATAACCTCCCTCTACAATGTTCACTGTTTCCATTTTTCGCAGCTATGAGTTTTAATTGTTTAATGAATTTAGATGTAATTAACACTAGAACATTTGTAATCTATTTTGGATCAAATCGAATGAGCCTTTATAAAAATGAGTGTATCAAGGAAAATATGTTATCTAAAATTGATGTCAAGTCCATGATTTCACCAATTTCTAACTTCTCCAAATCAAACAAACTGTTTTTAAAATGTAGGTTTATCAAAGAGAACACATTTACTCGTGACTAACCGAAATTAGTGGATGAATTGGATGAAATAGAAAGTATTGTATGGTGCGTAAAAGGTCTGAAGGAAATTTTCGATTCTGAGCTCAAATATTTTTTAATTATCTAAACGAATAAAAAGTTTTCCTCCCTACCTGCGGTTGTGAGAAAGGAAAATAACATTCAGAAATAAAAATTGGTATCAGTTATTGATTTTCGATAAGGTGCCACCCAATAACTCTATGCCGATAAACAATGGGAAAAAGTCAACTTAAATCAAAATACCTGAAAAAAACAACTCGTTTCACTCAGAGCCATATAATTGAAAGTTGATAAGATCAGACTGTATGGTTTTGATTGACCGCTCGGAAATCAATTCTATTATACTAGTCATCAGCATGATAAATTGAAAATTTGTTAATAAAATATATAGACTGACAACGTGTCTCAAAAGTATTTTGAATCTACTAAAATTCTTAGTTTTGATTTCTTTGTACCTTTTTATTTATTTATCAGTTTTATAAGCCAATTGTTGATATGTACCAATTGATGAATACCTTTTAACAAAAAACAAAACAACGACGAAATTAACAAAGAAGTAAAATAATATTAATGGTGAAGAAATAATTGATAGTAGATATGATTGGAAAGTTAGTTGAGGATTACAGTTTCAGTGAGAAACGTAAATAAGAATGTTTTTTACTTTGTCATGACGTTTCGGCCTAGGTTCATGTCTTCATCAAGGCTGAGGAAAGACAAGATAAGAACTAAACAAAAAAACCTAAAACGATATGAAAACAAAATATGTGTCATCTGCTAATGCAAAAATTCTAAGAACTGAATAATAATTACGTTCGTCTTTCTGATGTTTTCATACTTATAGGTCTGTTGGGATTTGATTGGCCGCGAGTTGAGTTGGTTGTTCAAGTTCAAGCGTCAACTCCTTTATTTGAATTATTTATGAGAAGGAGTTAGTCGAGGGTGCGGTCAAATAAATAAAAAATTAAAATATATTAATTATTTTAATTTTTGCCGACGTTTCGACCCACTTTGCAGGTCGTCTTCAGGGCGTAGGATGTGGCACTGCGGGAGGCAGTTGAAACACTGGCAGTGGTATATTTTTCACTGGCAGTGGCAGTTCTGTATATTTTTCACTGCCAGTGTTTCAACTGCCTCCCGCAGTGCCACATCCTATGCCCTGAAGACGACCTGCAAAGTGGGTCGAAACGTCGGCAAAAATTAAAATAATTAATACATTTTAATTTTTTATTTATTTGACCGCACCCTCGACTAACTCCTTCTCATATCATATCAACGGTCAACGATCTCTACATCATTATTTGAATTATTATTATACCCCATGGCTTGACAGGAAATTGTCCACTCTGTAACCTTCCAGTAAAGGAGGACCTGTTCCATTTTTTGGCTGAATGTTGAATGCTTAGTCAAATTCGTATCGAATTTCTTGGAACTAGCCCGGTTCGATATGCTATCCTAATTTATTTTCTAAATGCTCCCTCAGTGAACGAATGTCGTAGAATTGTCGGTTTGCTCAAAATGCGTGGATACACCGTTTTAATTTGCTACATTCAGCATAAACAATGATCCGTCTAATTTATTTGTGGTCAGTTTTATTCATGTTATTGTTTATGACTTCCCTTATTTTCCTTATTATTATTTCTTAGGCTTAAATTATTCAAAATATTTATTATTTTATATTGTATTAGCTGTTTTATTATTTATCAGTTATTCATGTATATGTAATTGTTATAAAGTCTTCATTTCTACTATACCTGTAAAACATATAAAATTTCCGGCAGACGAATAATCATGCCGTATAAATGTTCTGTATATTTTGGAAATTTATAATTTATGTATATTTAATTAATCATTTCTCATTCATATTAATAAACAACAGGATATATTCTACTGACGCATTTCTGAACACATTTGACATTTAATAATCTCAAATTTCGTGCTCTTCAGCCCTGTACTTTACTAATTCAACGCACTTTCTTTTCTTTTTTTTTATACTTACATGGTTAATTATTCCGAATACTTTCAAAACTCCTTTTAGTTACTATCCGAAACTTTATTTTATTTTATTATTTATTTTATAATCAAATATCATTTAGCATTTCTCAATATTTTTAAACCAACAGATGAACAAAATCAACATGAAATCGCAAAACAAGAATTTATCAATGACTGAACTCTTGACAGCTCTTACCCATGCCCAAATGGAAAGGGAGGCGACGCTGGACGAGTTCAAAAAGGTATCTGAAAAAGAAAGAAAAAGAGCAGAAAGCGCCCAAAGGCAACTACAATCCTTGGAAGACGAACTAAGGAAAACAAAGGAAAATGCAGAAGGTATTACCTCAACATTTTTTTCTGATAGTTATTAGAATAAGTAGCAAAGAAATCCTATTATCAGTCAAAGATGCTTTTCTTCATCCAAAAGAAGCCTTTACAAAGGCCGAGAAATTACTTTAAATATTTAATACGGGCAAGAGTACTGTTCTACTTGAGTACAACTACGGGTGTTCGTCACAAGGCAGGCACGTGAATTAAAAAAAAAATTATAAAACCTTTCAATTTCTAATAGGTTCGAAAGATTTTTTATAAGCAATCTTTCTTCTCTATGTTAATTCTCTCTTCGTGCTTTCATCTATGAAAATGAGGTCTTTTTTTCTTGAATATCGAGATAATAGATTGAATATTCGAATCCAATAACGCACTAATATAATAAAACGAATTTAGTGAAAATAAACTATTTCATTATGAAAACTAGTAATATTAAAATGGTGCAGTATGGTAAATTATCACAATAATTATTCATATAAATCTGTAATTTATCAACTATAACTCCCTAAATGATGACAGTTTTTCTTACTGATAAAAAAGTATTAACCACACTTTACGATTTATGTTTATGTTTATACTATTATAAGCTTGTGCAATTTTATTTGTAGATAAATAATTTCTATAACCATTTTCGTATAGAAATAACACGTTATTTGTTATATAAAAATATATTTCATAATGGAATTTTTCATTAACACAGTTTTACTTCAGCTAAATAAAATACCACTGTTTTTTTCATTCCCATCTACTTAGTTCATTAATCATCATTTAGTTGTTGTTTTTTTCTGATATATCATACTACGCTTTCTCCTACACTTCATCTTTCCGATTTCCTTCTTCCTTTTATTTCTGATTCCATTGTTATCTTTGGTAATCTTTCAAGAGACATCCTTTACACATAACCAAATCAGAGTAATATTTTTCCTGCAATCAGTTGAATGTTATTTTTCACATCCATTATTTTTAGAATTCTTCCCTTTTTAATTTTTCCATTCTGAATATTTGTACCGTTCTTCTCCAAACTCAGCTAAATCTACATAAATATCTGACATAATCTTTCATTAATGTCTCCAATGTCATTAAAGGCTCAAATTTGTAAATTTAGGTTCATGGTTGAATGCATTGAGATATGTATTCTTTGAAATTTAAAATATACGTATTTTAAAACAGGTAATATGACATGAAAAGATAGTTTTGGCATTCGGTTATAAGATGTGAATCAGATAGACAATTCTTATTCCAAACGATCCTAACATAAATATCCAAATCCAAACACCCAAAATCTGCAGATTAATTCTCAGTGCTACTCATTTGATCACAAAATTAACCGTAAAAATCTTAATACGAAATCGTCTGGAAAATAGTGAAGTAATTTAACTCTCAAATCTCAACTATTAACTCAATTAATTGGTTACACACTTAATTATATCTCTAAAAGCCTGTAATTATTTATATACAATACATAATTTTTTTTTTGCTCTGCTCTATAATGCTATGATGCATTATGCACACAGGGGTAACCAGATTTATTATTATTTTTTTTTAGGGTTTTCCTATAGCGTGAACAATCTTATGGAGTTTTTTTTTGGGAGTATTTTTTATTTTCTTTCTTTTTTTGTATAAGCTGCTAAATATATAGACCTAGAAAAAAATTAAAGATATCACATAGCAACCATAACACCTAAGAAGCGTTGGCCAAGAATTTCAATTTGTCTAGAAAACGAGACTTTTTGGGTTTTGTAACGTAGTATACTTTCGTTGGATCTATGGTTGGTTTTGATGTCTGTATCGAAATCTTTAAAACAATTTATTCCCTCTCAATTCGTCGACTTTTGAAGCCATCTATTTTTAGAAACCATCCAATTTATTCAGTGGCTTTATTGATGTTTTATTAGGATTTTAAGGTTCAAAATTGGGATTCTACACTTTTCCGTGAAATTCCTTTTCGTTTGATACTTCTTTCATTAAAATCCATCGCTCCTGAGAGCCGGAAAAGAGATCCATACCATCCGTATCATATATCGTCCGTTTATTGTAAAAGTCATTAAGTGGATTTTTGATGTGGGTTTAAAATATGTTTAACTTTAAAATGTATTTTTGTGAATTCCTAGTTTATTTATCGATACAAAAACACTCGAAGCGCAAATATCCTTTTATATAAAAAATATAGTTACAACAAGAGCAAATTTCTTAATTTAGTAATGAAAAATTCTTTAAGGACTAAATTATTAAATGTTATGAAATATCGCTTAGTGACAATAAACCGCGCTTGGAATTTGCAACAAACCGGCGATATAATGTACTTAAAAACATTTTTTTTTTATTAACGAAATTTACAACTGTAATTAATAATAAATACAATAAGTAAATATGAACAAGTAATATGACATGTACAACATGAGGAGAAACTACCCATTATATTTCTCACACTCCAATTATATTTCTATATTAGAAGGTCCCGAGGCCATCTTCTTTTTAGACGCCTCGGAGGGTTATCAGGAATAGAAGAGGAAGCAAGGTTGGAAACAAGAGGGTTCGGATGGTTCAGAAGTTTATTATGAAAGGACAGGTATCTGGATTGAGCTAAATCGGAAACATATGGTACATTAAGGTCATTATGGATGATTTTATTTGTGACAAAGTAGGGAGCATTAAGGATTTTACGAAGGATTTTGGATTGTAGGGATTCGATACGAGAGGAATTTGATGGTTTAGTAGAGCCCTAAAGCTATCGTAAGTCCAAATAAGCCTTATTATAGTAATATATATGAGTCTTTTGTAAATAGTTGGTACTTTAGAGCGTTTGTCTAGTAAGTGCTGGAGTAGTTGGAAACGTCGGGCAGTTTTAAAAACAATAAATAAATCTTTTTTTTATAATTTTCCATCATCTTACTATAGAGAAATAATGATAGTCACAAGAATAAAAAAATAATAATTAAGCATTGAGTGTTGGATGTTATTTTAGGAATTAGGGTTTAAAGGAAAATTCATAACTGACATGGCAGCACTGGTAGACATTTGATTGTAATCTAAATACTAACTCTTAAAAAATTAAATAAGCATGATGTATTTATCAGGTCAAATACCGCATACACGTGAATAGAGTTAAATTGAGTATGTGCGTAGTTTGAAGCATTGAGGATAAATTCAATGAAGTGAGCCATGAACGGCTGGCTGCACCATTAGCTAGAAAGACGGCTTTTATGCGAAGGCTAACGTATCCCATAACTTCAAAGTGGTCCGCGAGCTAGCGACAATTCCCCTATAATGGAAGACCTAACCAAGAAAGTAAGGCTTTCACATGATAATGCCCTCCTGTAAAATTGATATATTCCGGCATGGGGCAGATTAAAAATTCTATGAAGTCGTTTTGACAAACTGTTTCAGATCGGAATATGTTTTAAGGCCAGGTATATTCTGACTATTAACTAACGATTGCAATAATTAAATACAATTAGATAAAAATTACTGTTAAGAATACGTCTTTCAGATATTTGTTGTTTATTTGTTTTGATTTTTCGTTGATTGTCTCCATACCCATTGAGTTGACCTCAACTCAACTTAATGAATAATATTCAACAAATAATTACCAATGAATTAATTTTTAAGTTAAAAAAAATTAGAAACAAAAGTATAATATATGAGCCTTTCAGTTGATAGAACGACTAATTCCAATTTCAACATGTTTGATTATTAATTTTAGTGATTTTTCTAGTGGGAATATTTATACTTGTATTCATATTCTATATTTTAATACTGCAATCACCTACTCTGGGATCAAGTTACTCACTGTCTGTACAGATATTATAAAATTTTCAACTAGAAATATCACTAAAATGGCATTATTCAAAAATGTTGAAATTGGAGTCAGTCATTCTTTCAACTGAAAGGTTCAAATATGAATAGTTGGCCTATGCGAATAATTCGTCCAGTATATTGGTCAGTGCACTAATGACAAAATTATAAGGTAATTAAATAATGCAACGTATCTTAAGATGAAAAAATCAATTCTTATTTTCTTGGTAATTACAATCGACCAAGGAAAAGAAAATTAATTTAAAACTTCAAATGACTCACTTGGAATCCTCATAAGACTGAAACGATAAGAAACCGCTCAACCATTTCGAATACTCCAGCACTTCCTAGGCAATCGCTCTAAACTTCCAAAATACTCATATATATTTCTATTATAAGGCCTATTTGGACTTACGGAATCTAGCTTTGGGGCCCTGCTAAACCATCAAATTCCTCTCGTACCCAATCCTTACAATCCGAAATGCTTCTTAAAATCCTTAATACTCCTTACTTTTTAACAAATAAAATCATCCATAACAACCTTAATGTACCTATCTTTCCATAGTAAACTTCTGAACCATCGGAACACTCTTTTATTAAGCATTGCTACTTCTTCTATTCCTGACAACCCTCCGAGACGTTTGAATAGAAGATGGCCTCGGGACCTTCTAATATAGAACTTTAAAGGGAGTTCCACCAATGGATAGTTTCTGTTCATGTTGTACATGGAATTTTACCATTTTCAAATTTACTTCTATTTTTCATGTGTGTAATACAGTTGTAAATTTCAATAAATACGTTTAAAAAGTAAAAAAAAATAAATTAAAAAAATCTTTATTAAAACTTCATTCATGTTTTTAACCAACATGTTTACGAAATACAATAACCTGCATCTTTGCTAATAATGAACCGATTTGAATGATTTTTTATTTTTCGTTTATAGAGAATTTAGTAATCTTTTAAATAGTCATGGATATAAGACATAAAAAATTTATAGTTTTTTAGTTATTGGTAAATATTGTTTCTATAATTTTTTTTCATTAAATTTTGGGTGGATGTTACTATTTTTCCTACTTGAAGGAGAAGATCTTCGAAATGAGGGCTCAATCATTGGTTTTGATGAAGAATTGACAAAGATATTCTTCAAGGACAAAAAAAAAAAAAAAAATTTGAGAAATAATATATAAAGATTAATAAAAAATAAACAACCTAAATAAAATAATTAAAAATTTCACAAATGAAAATATTCATGCACAACAAAAGATCATAAATGCACAAACCCATAAAAGATTTGTGTTCTATTTTTAAAAAAATATATATCTATATACCAGTGAAAAAAGAAAATATACATCTATCTTTATATGTATGTACTTATATCTAATAGAAGTTGAAATAATGAAAAAATTTTAAGTTTTCTATTTTTCCAAATGGATATCAGCCATTGTACCAAACTTATTATATTATTATGACACCCAATTTTTTGAGAGAATAAAATTATTAAATTGCATTTTTAACATATTTTCAAATATTTCCTAAGTAAAAAAAAAAATAAATTAATCCATAAAGATATACCTACATTTATTTTTGTATATAGTATTTAATTGTTCATTTTGCAATAATTATGTTAAATGTGTTAATAATTATCACTCATAATTTTTATACATAATATAAAATCACGAGACTTTTTGGAGGCAGTCCATCGCCATCGCCATCGCTCCCCCCTTAAACAAAAATGGACAATGTGCGCCTATGCTCAGACGTTGCTTTGACCATTGGCGAATTCAAAGGGGAGCTTCGGACTGAATACTCTCTCTCTAGAAAAAGATTTTTTTTCACTTGTCCATGTTTGTTTCTTTGGCTCTGAGCCAAATATATAATCAACCACCATATGTTCATCTTTTAAATTACTATGTATGTACTTCAGCTACAAAATGTAGTCACGGGCACTAGCGGTTCCAGGATTTAATTTTGGGTGGAGGGGCTTCAACTCTAAAGCTTTTTATTTTAATAAAAATAACGATAATTACTTTGGAAAAGAAGAAAGAAACTAACTATCTACATGGAATGGTGTTTAAGTGATTCCTAAAGTCCTTTTAAATGTAATTACACGAACAATAATACTTTAAGAGATAATTTTTTTAATATATTTTTTCCATAAAACGTGGTTATATATTTATCATTTTGGGGGAGGGGGGCTTCAGCCCAAAGCCCCCCTCCTCCTCTCCGTAGATCCACCCGTGGTCACGGTTGAGTAAAAATACACACATTTAATAATAATAATGTGTATTATTTATTCTGGAACAAGTTCCTTTAGAATTATATAGAATAATACAATTGTGGGTTTCATATTCCCAGAGTTTTATAAAAAGAATAATAAAATAAGGAAAATAAATATTTGAGAAAATTTAGTTAACTTCTAACTTTATGAATTAAAAAGAAAAAAAAAATACTTAAAAACAAATACATAAACTGACAATTTATATACATATTTACAGGAAAAACTATTTACAGTTGTTTGGAGATGGATAGTAAAGGATTGAATATGCAGGATTCTAAGGTGGGTAAATTATAGGAGTGACGGATGAAGGAGAGGGTGGAATTCCATAGAGACAAGGGTCGAATAATGAAATATCTGTCGAATGCCGCGGATTGATTAGCCGTTATATTTAAATCTGAATACCAGGAGCGGTTATTGCGGGAGTGAAACGACTATTTGGACTGAATCAACTCGGAAGCCGGGATTGGGTGACTTGATAGAGGAAGGATACCAGAAAATATTTATGGCTAAAAGCATTATTATTTTTTTCCTATACTTAAAAAAAAAATATTTAGCTTCTCCCAAAATTGAATCCTGAATTCACTACTGGATTTGACGATTGTAAGTGAAGGTACACAAATTTAAATCAATCACACACTAAATTTAAATCACCTTGAATTATAGAGTGATATAATCCACAGACAGAGATTCATCAAAACATCAATTTTTCAGAAGTGTTGATCCTTTTCTAAGTTAAATATAGATACTTTTTATAATTTATTAAACAAAAATTAGAACATCAAGCCCAAATGTGATCTAACTGATATCGGACGGTGGTAAAGTAAGATAACAAATCAAATACAGCTATCTTTTCCTAAATCTATCATTTAAGAACTTTGATGTTTGATTATAGCTAATGTGTTCAGAGAACTCGGTAGGAATGTGAATGCCCTTCAATCGCCACGTTTGGAAAAACCTTGTTTACGCAACGTGGGGCCTAAGTGATTACATTCGATTCTTGGCCAGAAGCACTATGCCTGTTTGTCCCTAATGATTGATGTTTCTACTGCCCCTAAATTTAGTAATAAAGTTAACTCTAATGTTAGAGCTCCCTCCCCCCTCCCAATTCCACACCCACGCCATTGTTTCATTACGAGATTGATTTAACGTTTACGAGTTTATAACTTCCATAAATTGTAATGAAAATGGTAAAATTATGACTTAGCGAAAGTCACGTTTATAACCGTTTACATGACGTTTAGTAAAACACCCTTCGTTCTTCCTTAAAACTTGGTATTTCTACAGTGTTTGGTCTTTGAGACGAATAATTGTATGCCTCACATTTATGAATAGCTCAGTAATTAGTTTATATCCCCTCTATTATAATATAATATATCTGTCTATGACGATGCAATTTTGTGAATTTTTATGGGGATCACTAGAAAGTTTATTTTTTCTCTTTCATTGTTTCTAAGGGGCTAAGTTATACATAAATGAACATTCCTTTGTGAATCATGAGTTGAAACTCAAAACTACATACAGGTGCCACAGGCACTAGCGGATCCAGCATTTAATTTTGGGGAGGGGGCTTCAGCCCGAAAAAATTTTTGACATAAATCTTCATAAAAATAATTTGAAAAAAAAAATAAATTAACCTATATGAAACGGTGTCTAAGTGGTTCCTGAAGTTCTATTAAATGTAATTAAACGGATAAGAATACTTTAAGAGATAGTTTTTAATATTTTTTTGTGTAAAACATGGCTATATTATCTTTTTTGGGAAGCTTCAGCCCGAAAGCCCCCCTCCCCCCCGTAGATCTGCCTGTGGCCACAGATATTATTTCTCAAAGGTGTTTTTTTTTTTTTTTGCTAAATCTTCGTCAATTCTTTATCAAATCCAATGATTGAGCCATAATTTGTAGGAAGATTATTTCCTCCTTCATATTGGAATAATAAATACATCCCTTAGAAAAATCCGGGAAAAAAATTATGAAAAAAGGAATATTTATTTACGCTCAACTCAAAAATTATACACTTAATAGTGTTATATATTACATATAGAGTTTGAAAGGCTTACAAATTCCCTATTCTTTGACTCTTAACACTTGATCATTTATCAACTTTTTCTCCTTCTTAATTTTTAGAAATGGTAAACGAAAATATGTCTTTTTTTCATTGATGTTATTGTGATGACAAAGCGTAAAAAATTTAATAATTTATTTTCCATAAATCAATTGGCAAAATATATTTAACTTTATTCAAGGTATGTTTAATCTATGTTATTTAAGGTATGTTTCAAGAGAACTCTTTCTTTAAAAATAAATATTTATTTTGTATGTAAAAATGCGTATTTTCTATTCCCGGCAAATCCTATTACATTTTAATCAATTCAGTAAATAAAATGCCTACAAATAAAAAGTAGTAACTCCATTGTACCTTTTTGTCTTCATCCGTTTCTGAAAACTTCATCAATCAGCTAAAAATAAATAATTACTAAAACATTATTTTGCCGTGCAAAATACAAAGATCAACTAGTAAGACATTTATTCTATAGATAGTAAACTTCTTATCTAAAGGGTTTTGGTATATTCGTCCAACATTATAAAATTTTGAATGATCCTTTTTGTTAGTATACACCTCTTATATTTTGTTCATGGCATTTATCGGTTCATGATTTGAAAACTGAAAAATATTAGTATGGATTCCTGAGAGGAATATGACGGGTTGAAAATGTTTTCATCAGTATTCAGTTCCATTTTTAAATGAGATGACAGCTTTGATAGATGGGAAAATGAGAAATGAGACATGGTTTTGCCCCCCTTCAGCCATATAGTTCATTTTAATTATTTTATCTTACTTATCATTATTTTATTTGTTTAAATCATCTATCACTATTATTGAATTCATTTGTTTTATTACATCTGTTATTATTATTGTTACTATTATTATTAAGTTGTATTCATTTTACAATTATCCCATAATTATTATTAAAATATTCATTAGTGGAGTAGAATGAGAAGCTATTGGTCAACTTTCTCAAATGTTAAAAACAGTTAATCGTTAAAATACTCATAAAAAGATTAACAAGCCAATTTGAAAATAAAGGGTTTAGTATATATGTATATAGATGTGCGTGCGTGCGTGCGTGCGTGCGTGCGTGCGTGCGTGCGTGCGTGCGTGCGTGCGTGCGTGCGTGCGTGCGTGCGTGCGTGCGTGCGTGCGTGCGTGCGTGCGTGCGTGCGTGCGTGCGTGCGTGCGTGCGTGCGTGCGTGCGTGCGTGCGTGCGTGCGTGCGTGCGTGCGTGCGTGCGTGCGTGCGTGCGTGCGTGCGTGCGTGCGTGCGTGCGTGCGTGCGTGTGTGTGTGTGTGTAATTTTTTATACAACTAAACTGACCTTTGTTAAGTGTCACTACATTGACTTTAAAGAGAGCAACTTCCTTCAAAAATATCTTTATCATAGTTCCTATTATTATAAACATAAACGTGGTTGGATATTTTGAATTCTAGGCACAATTGCTTTTATTTCCTGCATGAAACTAAGTTTCCCCAATATCAAAATTAGGGAATGATTAGTATTCATGCGGAAAAAAAGGATATATATTTTTATTTCACGGTTGCGAATATACATGAATATATTCTATAATTTTTATGGAACATAGTTGAAGTGATGAATAATTTATTGCAGTCATTTTTGGTGATACTTTTAAGTGACAGCATATAAAATCAGATAATTTTTTTACACAACTTGGGGTGAATTTCAAGTTTTTCCTGAATAAACCTCAACTTAACTTATATGGACTTAAAGCTTATTAAACAAGAAAGTTTTTCTAAAAGTAGGGTATCTGTAGTATAGTTGGAAGTCCTTTTTAAATGGTTTTACCAATGATAAACTCTATTTCAATTTGAAGTAGATTTTGTCTTTTTTACTGTGAAGCAATTGGTAATTATTTAAATTAAGTATTTTGTTATTTATCGCTTCCTATTAAACAAAAATGTGACTTATCAATACACATACATATATATATATATATATATATATATATATATATATATATATATATATATATATATATATATATGTATATATGTGTGTTTGTAATATATATACACACACGTACACACGCACGCACGCGCACACACATACACACACAAACATGCACGTGCACACGCACTCACATCTATATACGTATATACTAAATCAGATTGGCTAAATGTTACATTTCAACACATATATAGTTTAGACTTTGCATCATTGTCTCATTTCCCCAATGTAAACTAATGCCAGAATTCTATACAGTTCATAAACAATATTTTTTGCAATCTAATACTTCAATTTTCACTTTAATGAGAAAAATACATTATAAAAACAAAATTAGTGGACTCAGAACTAGTTCAAACATGTAAATATTTAATATTAAACAAGATCTTCAAATGAAAAGTTGGCCTAGTATTGAGCTTCCTATCCATGCTGGACTTAAGGAACCTGCGACTTGACAGACAATTACAAAGAGTCTGAGATAAATTAATTTTAGCATTTTGATAAAGTCACAGAATTAAAGATACATTGAATGTAATAAAATTTAAATGCAAAATAATATTGAACAGCTTAAGAAACTAATTTTAAAATAAATTTTTAGAGGGGAAGTTTCTTCATTGCATATTAAGGAACAAACTAAACATTTTTGAATCTGGTAATCAACATGAAATACATGAGCACATTAGATTAAATTAATTTATGATTATCAACACTGAGCAATGGATTTATTGTTAATCTTTAATTATTACTGTTAATCTAACCACACGCATTGTAATTACAGCCACTTCTCGGCTTGAGAAATTTAATGATTTTAATCCATACTTTAAAACATTATAGCTAGTACATAAACATGAATTCTTGTTTACATAAGTAAGAGTTAAGCCAATAAATATATTAGTTTCATACAAACACAAGTAAAGGTTTACGACAGACATAAGAATAAAACTACACAGACATTTTAAATAGATCATAAGTATGAAACCGTATGGTTTATAAAATGTACTTTATTGATTTTACAGATTTGTGTAGGAAACAAAAAGAACTAGAAATATCTATTGAAAAAGAAAGGGAATCTCATAGCAGGTAAATGGCTATCAAAATGTAACCATTAATTAGAGCAATTTACATTTTATTACCTAAAGTATAGAAAATTATAATAAATAAATAAGAACTTAGAACACCTAAAAGTTATATAACGAATAAAAAATAAAGAAGGATACCACTGATATCCCCAACAATATTCTCCATTAAAACCCAGGTCAGCAAGCCCAACTCACAATAATCATCTACCTATGTCTCAGTGTACCTCTTGGACATTTACTAGTCACTTCAGCTCGAATTAATTTTTTAGCAATTTGTTCACTATTAAGCCCCATAAATTAACATACTCATTTTAATCATCATAGAGCTATCACTTCCATTATACTTGCTGGGTGTAGCATGGAAAATTGTAAATTAATTCATTTATGGTAGGTTATGGCAGTTAATAGCAGATCATATCAAGAAAACTAAAGATACGTTTTCTATGTGAAAACCACCTTATTTAAATATTGGGTTGGCAAATAAGTCCTTTCGGTTTTTCAGGGTGAAATAAAACTCTATGTATCATAGGCATAAAATTTATTTTAATCCAAAATATATTGACTATTATTTAATATGACTTTTCCCATCTTTCCACTAACTGCATAATGCCATGTTCGTAGAATGTGTGGAGTTTATTGTTAAAAAAATTATCCAAGTAGTTTTTGATGTCCTCTTCCTTTTGGAATTTCTTTCCATTCATGGAGTTCTGCTGAGACCGGAATAAGTAGTAGTCACTTGGAGCTAAGTCTGGTGAATAGGGAGGGTGGGGCAAAAGATCCCATCCAAGGTTCAATAATTAATTGCGAGTGATCAATGAGGTGTGGGGCATAGCTTTGTCTTGGTGGAACACAACACCCTTCCGATCATTCATAACTCTTTAGGATATTCTCCAAATTCGATGTTACTATATCCGTTGAAAAATTGAATGATTGCTCTTTGAAACTGTATGAATGGTTTTTTGATTCAATGCCTACTTAAGGAATAAATAAATAAAAAATTATAAGGAGTTTTTGTTTGTAGTATGTTTACGAAGGTCCTGTTGATGTCATTTTATGTAGTATATGTGACCCTAAATTCCACAGGCTGAAGTTCCCAAAACGGTAAAATATTACCATGTCTTATGAAAAAATATTAAAAATGTATTTCTAAAAGTATTATTTTCATATAATTAAATTTATTAGGCCTTCAAAAATCACTTATACATCATTTCATATAGTTTCTTTCTTTTTATGCCAAAGTAATTATTGTTTTATACATATATAAAAACTTTCGGGCTGAAGCCCCCCAAAATTAATCCTGGATCCGTTAGTGAGCCTTCATACCATGAAACACTGAGGGTTTCTTAATCTAAATAATATCTCACTTAATCTCTCACTTCAGGTCACTCAATATAACAAACAGAGTTGTCCTTTGAAATATCAAGATCCTACCTTCTTGAATGCCCATTAGAGAACATTTCTCACTGTTGAATTCTGAAAAAGTTTTTTTTTTATATTCTACAACTTCATGATAAAATAATAAGCCCCATTAAAAAGAAAAAAAGAGTGATATTGGAATGTCTAAAAATAAATAACTTTATTTAAGGCTTCTTTACTGCTCTGAGCAACTGATTTGGAGCCAATCAAGCCGGATTTATGAAGGATAAAACAACTCTTGATATGCTCCCTAAAATCAATTCCAAAAAAAGCCAGGGAATATAATTTAACATCACACCAGATTTCATCGACTTCATAAAAACCAACCTATATTAGCATAATCTGAAGTAATTTATACTAGAAATGGGAATCCCTCCCAAACTTTTAGAAAACAGTAAAATCTGCACTGTTATAAATATAAAATAATGTCATCATTTCAAAGGAAAAAAAAATAGCTCTACAATTATATTGACCAATTTTTCTAGACCAGAAGTAAGTGTGCCTATACAGTTGGAGAAAACTTTTTAGATTTTTATTAAATCTGCCATTTTAATATCTACAAACTCTTAATTTGCATCAGTCAATCACATTCACCACAAGTAGTATTACAAATCGTTGTTCTTCTGCTGTAGGTTAATGTTACACTTGCCTGCAGATTCTGAGGAAAAACAAGGTGGTTTAAGGGACAAATTAATAATAATTTGTTTTGCTTGTAAATGTAAATGATTTTGTCATTGAAAATTACAATATTATCTGTCTTAAAGTAGATGTTATGTCCTGACTAAAGAAATGTGGTTTAAGAACTCATTTTTACATTCGATGGGCAGTTGATGGGTAGTGCTTGGTAAATTAATGAAAGGTGTACAATTAGTTTTTAAATCACAGAGATGTTATTCACTAAAAAGGTTTAAAAAGTGTTATAAATGTACTTTAACGGACTACATAATATAAATAAAACTTCCTATTTTTGTTAAAAACAAAATTAGTTCATCATAAAAGTAAAAGAAAAAAAATTATAATCAAAATTAAATAAAAAACATGTGAAAAATTAATTAGAAATTTATATTAATTTTATTAGAAATTGGTATTAATTTTAGAATATTATTAGTTTGTTAAAGAAAAAAGAGGAAGAGCATAATGAAATAATTATTTCTATGGAACAGAAAATAACCTTACTACAGAAAAAAGTAAAGACGTTAGAAGAGTTTAATGCTGAGATGTCAGATGAATTAATGGTCACAAAGAATAAAATGAAAGTGGTAAGTTAAAATGATACTTAATTTATCTATGTATCGTTCCAATTTTAGTATATATACCGCCGAAGTGAGTTTAATTCCATCCAGCTTCCTTTTTCAGGCACAGTCCGGTATCTTGGCTTTCTCTTAGACTGAAGACTAACATGGAACCCACATACTAGACTTAAAAGATAAGAACTTAACCGACGATACGGCCAATTATATAGACTACTGACTAGAAAATCTCAACTTTCAATTGACAACAAATTACTGATCTACAAGACAATTCTGAAACTTATTTATACCTATGGACTTGAACTTTGGGGGGCAGCAAAATTTTCTACCATCTATCGCATCCAATCCTTTCAGTCCAAAATACTCCGAACAATAGTTGATGCTCCGTTCTATGTAAATCAATCAATCAATCCGTTCTGAATAAATAAATTTAAAAAAAAATGATCTAAGTTAAACATTTATATTTTCATAATTGTAGTCTTTCTCTAGACAAGTGGTACCCAGAGGATGAAGGGAATTCTTAGAACCCAGCATACTCAGAATCTAGAAGAGGGAGAGGCAGCTGGAGCCTACTCTCCAAAGGAAGTTCGGTCTGGCCTACAATGTTTATTTTTCAACTTTTAAACTAAAATAAAATATAGATAATATTACATATGAGTTGCCTCATATCAAAGACGAACATCTGTCATTTTTAAAAAGTTGGGACTTTTTAAAAATATCTTCTCTTGTAACATAGCTTTAATTTAAACCAATTCCTTTTTTTTTTTTTTTTTTTTTTTTTTTAGTATTCTAAAATAAAATCATTAGGTAGCTGTGGGTAAGGCGTCTGTGTTCTATTCACAAATAAGTTATTACATCATCTCTTCTTGACTGTCTGGAACATGTTCATCTCTTAGCAGTAGGTATAACCATTCTAAGTTTATTTGATATTTGTTGGTCCCATAGATTTTCCCACATTCCCAATGCATGTGGGATGATTCCATGGAATGTGGCAAAATCTATGGGACCAACAAATATCAAATAAACTTAGATTGGTTATACCTACTGTTAAGAGATTAACATGTTCCAGGCATTCAAGAAGAGATGATGTAATAACTTATTTGTGAATAGAACACAGCCGCCTTACCCACAGCTACCTGATGACAAAACACCCATCTTCAATATGTCAGGATTGTCAATAGCCCTAACAGTAAGGCTCATAATCAAGAATCGTCCTAAGTACAACAGAAAAATTGCCAACTTAGACATTCCTTAATCCCTTGTCAAGGCACTGAGTGAAGAAAGTTGAACTTGAAAGTTATGAAGTTTAAAAAAGAGACTGGACGGACTTCACAACAAGATTTGAAAATTTAATGAAGATGAAAGAAAATCAAAGAAAATGGGAAATGATAACTATTGAAATTTTTGCCCTTTAAAACTAAAATATAAAAAAAAAATTCCAAATTTAAACCTGAAATAAAAAAAAATGTCAATACTTTGGGAGAGTGCCAATAGGTCAGTCATTGTTCGCCATTGGACAAATAGGTTCAGGACCAGAGAAAGAAAATAAGGACCTAAAGGATGATCTGGGGGCAGCATTGAATATTAAATTTGTCACTAAAACCCTAACTCATCATTTATAATGTATGCAACAAAAATATTGTGTAAATACATTACATAATTATTGTATCTGAGTAGCTTCATATATAAAAACAGACATCTGGCATTTTCATAAAGTAAAGAAAAAGTCTATTTTTGTTTTACAGGTTCGACTCAAACTGTTTCTAATGATTTTATTTTAGAATCCTTAAGTCCCAACTTTTTAAAAATGACAGATGTTCGTCTTTGATATGAGGCAACTCATATGTAATATTATCTATATTTTATTTTAGTTTAAAAGTTGACCACAGACAATTTTCTCAATTGTCTTAGCGGTATTTTCTAGACAGGAATTATTGACCCATATTTGGCTTTAAGATAAAACAGTAAAGTTCTTTATCTTCATTGGCCTTAGCTACAAAACATTAGGAAGTTATATCAAAAGTAGAGTCTTATAAAGATTATTATTTACTTTTTTTTTGCCTCCTAAAGTTTATACTTGGATCGGATTCTGGCTTCACCCCAGGGCTGTGGAGAGAAACCCAGGGCTCCAGAGATAATTTTCCCAGGGCTCTGTAAAATATTAAATTTACCACTAAAAGTTAACTGAAGTCTTTTATGAAGTATACAACAAAAATGTTAAATAAATATATTATAAATTTATTATATAATATAATAATTAATGTTATCTACATTTCATTCAAATGTAAATTTAGAAGTTAAAAAATAAAATCTTTTAGGCTGGACCCTCTTAGGGGCACGCCTACCCAACCCCACCACAATAGCATAATGACTCCGGTCAGAGCAGTTTAAAATTGAAGTTGGCTTATTAGCTCCGCAGGGAGCTGTGAGCTGGAACTGGAGCCGTTATTGTATTAGTTCCAAGCACACTCTCCTATGGACAGTTTAATAGCTCTATTTTGACCTGTTCATACTTGTCCTTGGTTTATTTGTTCTGTCCAGAGCTAGAGCTGAAGGCATTAGTGAATGAGTTCCAAGCAGGCTCTAATAAGTACTGCTTAATAGTTCCATTCCAAGACTGCTTGGTCTAGGCTTATTGAACTTGCCTAGTGCATTTGATTTATTAGTCCTTATCTCACTCCTTCATATCTTCTATAGAGGGATTTCCTTTCATTTTCCTTCTTTCTTTAATTTTTTGTTATATCTCTTTATTTTCCATTTATTCATACATTTTTTTTTAATGATAAAATTAAAATCAAAGTAAAATCTTTTCAATTTTTTTGTTTGACAAGAAGCATTCTTATTTTTATAGAACATTATGTTCAACGATGTTTCAAAACTTATCTGGATAAACTGATAGGGAAATTATAAAATTGGTAAATGCATAAGGGATTTTAATTAACATTATTATCATATTTTAACTTCCAATTTAAATTTTTAATATATTTAAAAATAAATACTTTTGTTGGTTGAGCTTATTACAGCGGATGGTATACAATCAATTGATCGCTCAGCTGATTTTTAAATAAAAACCCTTTTACTTTCAATATATATTTATTTTTTATGTTCCTGAGTATAATCAATGCTAAAGTTTCTATTTAACTGTTGTCTGAAAAGTTACTAGCGTTATCTAAAATGCTATTTTCACAATTTTATCTCCTAGTGTTCCATAAAATTATACTTTGTTTAAATATCATTTTAAAATAATAGTGCGCTTTCAATCCCTGGGTGTCCCATAAGTAGAACCAACTATTTAACTATTTAAGGGATAATAGTTTTTTATTTATTTTTTTTATTTGAGTGGCCTCCAAAACATATTTAGACCCTAAATAGTGTAATTATGCCACTACATAAGTGAGAGTATGGGCGGATCTACGGACTGGGCTTTGGGGCTGAAGCCCTCCTCTCCTCCCTCTCTCCCTCCCAAAATGGTAAAATATAACCATGTTTTATGGAAAAAAATATTTATAAATTATCTCTTAAAGTATTATTGTTCGTGTAATTACATTTAAAAGGACTTTAGGAATCACTTAAACACCATTTCATATAGGTAGTTAGTTTCTTTCTTTTTTTTCCAAAGTAATTATCTTTATTTTTATGAAAAAAAAAGCTTTCCAGCTGAAGCTCCCCCAAAATTAAATCCTGGATCCGCTAGTGAGTATGAGAAAGAGAAATGAGAAGATTAAGCAAATTGAAACTCGGAACTGTTTGAAACTGGAATGGTTAAGAGAACTTAATAATCCCATGGAACTGGAGCTGTTATAACTAATACGTTATTTTACCGTTCTGTAACATCCCCAACCACCACATAATTTCGGAAACACTCGGCTATTCTCGGAATTTCAATTTTAGTGAGATCATGAGATCTTTTGATATTCATCAAAGGGTAGCAACACTTGTAAAGTATACTAGCTCACAATTCACAATTCGGTTCTTTACTTTTTATCCTTGTTCAAATTATTTCCTGTAGGGGTGCCAGAATCTGTGAATGATACCTTTCTACAACCGTGGTAATAGGATAATTGACTGCAAAATAATTCTACAAGAGATTAAGAATATGAATAGATTTCTTTAATCATTAAAATGATTTTAAAATATTCATTTGCAGTAAGAAACGATAGCGAATCTAGAGGTAGTTTTTTTGAGGAGGGAGGGGAGAAAGGGAAGAACCATGTGGCTGACCACAGAAACCGGACCAGAAAAATTCTGATACATATTACCTTATTTATGAGAGAAATGTTTGATATCTTGAACAATCTAGAATCGATACTGGCAAGGAAATTAATTAATTTCACCGATACATCAACAATATTAGTTATAGATTGATTGATGAAATGTGTGCTTTAAAAAATTAAATACATTTAAGAGCATCAAATTGCAAAATGATGATTAAATATATTCACTCACCTGTAGTACAGCAGACTCGCACACCAATAAATATATTTTGTCGAATTTAAACCGACTAAATGACACTCCCGAAAGGATAATTATGGACACATGTTATAATATTTCGACTACACTTTTATTAATACAAAGCGGAAAGTAAATTAAATTAAAACCGAAATACGAATTACCCAATTTTTTTTATTAAAGTAAGAAGAGAGAATTGGTTGAAGTCACTATTGCCAACTGCGTGAACCAATAAAATAAATATTTTTGTTTCTAGCTGTATCTAACAGAAAATTACCAAAAGCCAGACCTATTTCAATAAATATACTACAAATAAAATTACCAAGCCAATTCTGACATCTAAACAAACTTTTCTATAAAATTTCTGCTGCAGTTGAAAAGGTGTTAAAAAATTGTTACTGCCAATTAAAACATTTGGCCGCGTTCAATAACGATGATCAATATTAGAAATTCTTTTGTAGTAATTATTACATAGAATAATCACAGATACCTAATTATTTCAAGCAATAATTGAAATGAAATTAATTTTTATTTAAATGTTGTGAAAAACATATAAATATGGCTTATAATGTTTGCTGATATTTATTAATTTCGAACCATCACGGGCGAATCTACGGGGGGGGGGGGGGGGTTTGGGCTGAAGCCTTCCCCCAAAATGGAAAAATATAACCATATGTTTTTGGGGGAAAAAAAATTTAAAAATACCTCTTAAAGTATTATTGTTCGTGTAATTACATTTAAAATGGCTTAAGGAATCACTTAAACACCGTTTCATATAGGTAGTTAGTTTCTTTCTGTTTTTCCAAAGTAATTATCGTTATTTTTATGAAAAAAAAAAAGGTTTCAGGCTGAAGCCCATCCCCAAAATTAAATCCTGGATCCGCTAGTGTGAACCATGACAAATGATTTCATAATAAAAAGTGCCTAATTGTAATGAAAAATATTCTTTATGTTAGAAGAAAATGTCTAAAGAATAATCATGAGCACTTGTCAAAACCTTATGATTACATTTTTAATATTTAACACCAAACTTCGGCCAGCAACTACCTCCGATCCAGCCCGCGAAAGTTTGTTTGCTTGCATGATAACATTTTAAAAAAATATTTTAAAAATCTGGTTCAGTGTGTGCATCACACAACTTTCACTTACCATCCTCATCTTAGCAGAAATATGTATATTCTGACAAAGGCAGAGTGAAAGTAAAAATTATAGGCGTTATATTTATTTATATTTCATTGTGTATATTTTTATTAGTTTAAGTACCCTTATATATACAAATTTTAATATTGATGTCACTGTAATCTATACAACTAAATATTAAATAATACCAACGTTAAAACCGATAAATTTTGTCTTGTTGCATTTTTTATGATCAATAAGAACACATTAAGATTGGTATATTGAATCACTTTATATTTTATCTAGTCTGTCATGTATGCTGTATGTAGGCTAACTTAACTAACAACATAGAACTTAAAACATTATTGCTAAACTAAACTATTTATTTTATTTATCTTATAGCAACAGCAGATGGAAAATATCAAGAAACAAAAATACTAGCATAGTGGAATAAAAATTTATATATTTTTTTAATCCACAGTTTGTGAAATAATTTCAAAATAGCCAAATGGCCAATAAATTAAAAAAAAAAAAAGTTTGAAAACTACACAATTTACTTAAAAATTAATCGCCGACTTTTACATATATTTGTCAGTTCCTTTTCTGTTTGCCTCAACAAATTTATTATTTTCGCAACATTTTTGTAAGTAGTTGACTTATATTTTTCTAAATTTTGTCAAAACGATGTTCATGCACTAGACAGTGATTATTATATCTCCACTTATCTCTCCCCAAGATGCCCAATGCTATAAAGGATAATCGTCAAATAAGGTTTTTTTTAATAAAACACATTATTATTTGACACATAATTTTTATTTGAATACATTTTTTGTTTTAATTTATATTTTCCCCACTGTCACCACTCAGAACAAAGTAACTACATATGTTTAAGTTATTAATATTTCAAAACATTATAATCATGCAAAATTTCATATAGAACTGTATAAATATTATAAAGTTTGTTTTATAAATAAGAGATTGAACAATTTTTTTATCATTGAATTGGAAAAGAATCTAAAAAAAACTTTTAGATTACTTGATATACTATTACACGATCAAATAAAAATAATTCTATTATCATCATACCTCTGGTATTTTTTTTTTTTTTTTTTCAGTGCTCAGAAGATAAAGAAAACTTCAGTAAAGACTTACAAAACTTGAAAAGTGAATTGCTAACAACAAAAGATGATTTCAATCAAGCTGTGAAAAATTGTGAAATCGCAGAATCTGAATTACATATGACAAAAATGCAACTTTTAAAAGAAAACAATATCAATAACCGCCTTTTAGATGAATTAAAACGCACTAAAAAAGATATTGATGGATATCGAGAAGAAATTGACAGACTGAAAAAATCTCGTAACTCTGATATAACAATTTTATCAAAACAGATAAAAGACCTTACCACCTTTATCAAAGAAAATAATAAAGTAAATAATGAAGATAGTTTTAATGAAATCAGAACAAATCTATCAACAATATTGAAGGAGAACTTTGTATTAAATAACAAGATAAATGATGTTTATACTGTTTTAACAAGAGGTGAAATACCTTTAATAAGTGTCTCTACACAAACAAATATTGGTTTGATGGAAATGTTTAGTTTTGAAAATATGGACAAAGAAGTCTCATTTCTTATTATGAAATTAAGAGAAGAATTAGTTGCAAGTAAAAGTGATCTTATAGATATTAAACAACAAAATGAAGCATTAAGGGGATTGGTGAGAGAGCTTAAACAAGAAAAATATCAAAAAGATTTAGTTGATGAAGAAGAAAATAGAGTTGAAAGGTTAGAAGAAGCAGTTGTTTACTTGAAACAAATGTTGAAAGATGATGAAAAAGCTAACAATGTAGATAAACCTCTGATCCAGACATTAGAAGGTATGAGGAAGGACATAGATACATTAAAAGATCATGTCATTCAAACTAACACAACAGAAGGAAATGATCCCTCTAATTTTCAGTATAAGCTATTTTCAAAACCTGTTAAATTATTACCGCCTAAAAAAATTAGGTTCTAAACATAATTTTTAGATTTATATTTTGTTTAAATTGAGAACTAAGGATTTTTGTTTTTCTTCTAACCATATATATATATATATATATATATATATATATATATATATATATATATATATATATATATACTTTTTTCTGATATATAGTTCATTATTTATTTTATTATGTACTTTATAATAAATTAATAAAACAACAAAGTTTAAAAAATAGATATACCTATGTTCTAATGATGTCCTTAACTGCTTAAAATCACTTTTTCCTTTTATTAAAATTTAATTAATTAATCCTACAAGATTAATCCATACTGACTAATGTATTGTGCATAATATTTCTCTATTCGTTCACATTACTTAAGGTGTATCAGCCACTGTATCTGAGAATTTAACATTTTTAGAATAAATTAAACTCTTTCTGGAATGGTTTCTGACATTACTATAGTAATTTGCTATATATAAATCATGTAGCTTTAAGTAAAATTAACTAGAGCTAACTTCATCATGTATTAACTCCTATCCAAATAGAGAATATTAGGTGCTGTACAACCCTAGTGGTTAATAAATCCTGTGTTCCATTCACTTCAGAAACATAAATTGAACCAAATTTTGAGTAAAAGTAATAATAAAACTTGATTTTTATTATGCCGTAATAGATGTGAAATTCATAACAATTGACCACTCAGAGACAGGTTTGATATCCAAAATTTCTTAAGCTAATTTCTTTAGACTTTACGTCTATTGTGGTCCAGATTAAACAGTTGGACCTTATAAAAAACAAATGAAAAGAAAATCACATTTGGACACCTAACATAAAATTATTAGCAAGAGATTTATATGGCAAATGTTGATACTCATGTATAAAAATCATCAGACATTACATACAAAACCAGCTAACTTAATCCATTACATACAGCACCCATATTTTTGTTGCATACTATGTGGTAAATTTTCGTTCTACTTTTTTTTTTGTTAAATGCAAGTTTCAAAACATTACAAAATTTATAAAATGTTTATCCTCAAAACTCAAGGTGAACGCAATTAAGAGCTTTCAGTCATAGAAAAATAATGCAGTGGTGCCATCCCATTCACAGTAAAGGACTGGATGAGTACACCAGGTTACTCTATGTAAGGAAAGGGTTAATCAAGGAGTGGCCAACAGTTAATTTAATGGAGTACAACAAAGTAGTTTTTATAAATTACATGTAATTGTTATAATTCATAAAAAAAACATATATTACCTCTCTATTCTATTCTCCACAATGTGTAAAAAAATTCGGTCTGGCTAAATGTGATTAGACTAATCAAATTTTTCCTCGTAGCCATTGTTGTGCTGCATTCATATATACCACCCAAATTTGGGACATTGGGAAGGCAGTACACTTCTCCATTTAACTAGAGTTGTAAAGAAAAAACAAGTTCATTGATTTTTATCTGTTTTGTAAAAAAAAAACAGATAAAAATCAATGAAGATGTCCGTGAGGTGCGACATAGGGAGTCACTCTATTCTCTGGGCCTTGATCATTGTAGGCATAGTGTTTAATTAAAGAAATGCTGTTGTTTTTTTGTAACTATCAGTTTACTTCTTTAAGTAAACCTTACTTCGTACCTTTGTGAATGTACATTGCTTGGTTGATAACAAAATATTGGTCGATGTCACGGTGGCATCACTGAACTGCAAGTAAATTAGGAAGAGCGGTTCCAGCTCCCAGGTCCACTATGTCAAGCATCCACGCAGAGAAAATCTACAGAACTCAAACTTATACAATGTCCTAGGGCGGAGGTGGTAAAGGACTAGACAAGTTAAGTGACTCCCTATGTCACATCTCACTGGCATCTTTATCGATTTTTATCTGTTTTTGATTCCTCTTCACACCTATCCAGCTAAATGGAGAAGAATGCTGCACTGCTTATGTCCCAAATATGCACAATATATGAATGCAACACAAGGATTAGGAAGAATTCACTTTTCCCAATCACATTAGGCCATACCAAACTTGTTTATCATGTAATCAGAGAAAGGTTGGATATGGCCCACAGGTTGCAGTTTGGAGACCCCTGAATTATAACAATCACTTGTAACTTATAAAAACTAATTTGGTGTACTCCATTAAATTAACTGTTGTCCAAAACATGAGGATTAAATTGAAGAATAACTGTAAGTGTGTTTTTCAGATATAGCCTTGACATTGCTTTATTCTTCTAAAAGTTGATATTTTTATACAATGGAACTTTGATATTTTAAACGATGGAAGGGACAAAAAAGTTAATTTTTAAAAAAGTAACATTAATTAGTAACCAGATTTAATTGTGTGTAAACACATCAAGAAAAATATGTCATAAATTATTCTTAGTTATTAAAAATAATGAGAAAAAAATCAAATTAAATAAAACTTTATTGACAGTATGAATATAAATTAGGTCACAATATAATGAAGCTTAAAATATTTGGAATGTAAAAAGAATGAGGAGTCAAAACAAACAGGCCCCATAGGCATTATGTCAATTAATATTAATTTCAATCCTTAAAATCTGATAACAGGATTAAATAAAATAGTATACTTGGGAAATACTGATAAGGTAAATAGGTACAAATTATTAACAGATATTAAACGTTAATTAATCACAAATGCTGTACGACAAAGGCATTTGGCATCAACTGAAATGATATGGATAAAGCATGCCTCCTAATTAAAATGAATACATTTTCAATAGCTCATTAAATTCAAAGAACTGCCTATCCTTAGGTAATAAGTTATAAAAACAACAATATAAAAATAAAATAAAGAAACATGGTCCAGGGTTTGGCATAATAGTGTACCTCTTAAAAATAGAATATATAGCAAGTAAATTGTATAAAGTATTGAGAAAAGGTAATACCACCCCTTTATACAAAATAATACAGTAGATAAAATGAAACGTGATGCCAAAATGGCCAAAAAAGCCAACATACACAGGAGTTTACAAATATAATACAATACAAAGAATATCAAACGTTAAGTATAAAAATGATCAAGTTATTATACAAATTATAACAAATCACATTCTATGAATTTTGGGTAATATTCTGAACAACCCTTTTTCCCCACCAAGCTTCCAAGTCGAATGGAACAAAATCTGAAAAAAAAACGTAAGTAAATCATTATGATACATAATATTTCAATAATATTCATTTAACAAGTTTTAAAACATAGGAATAAATTAAGTGATTTGAATGACAATAGATGAGAAGAAAATTCGACACCACACCTTTTATTTTATGTAAAGTTTTATCAAAGAAGCATTAACTACCACATCCATGTTTTCACATCCATGCCTTCTTATTTCACAAAAGCATAAACATGATTTTAAACAATATTAAGATATAAGGTCTAATATTGCATCATAAGTTTGGGTAAAAGCCTAATATATGTAGTTCAGATACGACAACATGAAACTTAACCGCTTATGAATGAAGTATTACCTATAGGTCGAGCAGGATAACGCAAACGCGTTGCTCGATAACCTAAGATTATCCCAGAGCCAGGCAACTTTTAACTCTAGCACTAATCCCTTACCCTCTCCACTGGGTAAAAACCCTTTACCCTTTTTTACTTGAAATAAATACTATCTAGTTTATAGTGAAGTAATTGTTCATTACATAAATTAAATATTTCTCTAGTTATTGCTTCCTAATCAACAAAACGTGTGGCTAACTTAAAAAAACACAAAATTTGAATTTCCTACTTTTCTGCTGAATATTTGCCTATTGTTTTTATGAACTTTTTTGTAGCTCTTGAAGTCTTCTACATCCCTATGAAAATTATCCTCTATTTACGGGACACCCTGTAGACATAGAAGAACAATTTTTATAAATCATTTTTCTTGGATTTTAGACAAACTTTTTTACAACCTCTTTCAAATTATTAAGGGGCAGGAGTAACGCCCTTGCCCCTTACGGTTCCCTATATATACCTACTTACAGTGAATATGAGATGCTGTCACATCTCATCATATAAAACATTCAAAATGAAAATTTGGTTATTGTTATGTAATATATAAGTGTGAAAAATTTGATAGTAGCATGAAAAAAAGAATATAAATTTGATTAGCAACATAAGTCATGTGATAAAGAACGTAAAAAAGATTGAGATTCCACTATAGTTCATAATTAGCGAAAAAACTGAAATTTGGGACTGTTTACATTTATATTGTAATAACATAATCTTCATTGAAGAAAAAAAAATTGAAAATTTTTCCAAGTATTCAATTATAACATCTATTTAGCATTTAGATTTTATTTAACCATGAACCTACCATTCCTCAACCATGAAATTTGGAGTAATTAACTAACATTTTTCTAAGAAGAAAAAAAGTTGATGAGTTTTAAGTTAAGTTTAAAATTTATTAACAAGTGAAATAGTCCACATTACACATTTTTTATAAAATTATTAACATACGTCTAAAACTTTGTAAATGGCTTCATCTTATCATAACCTACAAATTTTTTGTCTGCAAAACTTCTCAGAAGTTAGGCATTTTCTCATTAAATTAATTAAATTAATCAAGTACTAAATATTCATGAATACCCATATGCTTTCCACTTGAATTGTAAGATAATTTGATGTGAGAACACATTATATGGTAATCTTTAGCAATTAATTATAAATCCTCAATTTGGAAGCAAAAAATTAACAATAACATCTGCTATACTTTCAACATTGTTGTCTAAGAAATCATTGAATAATTGAAGAGAAAGATGGTTGGGGTAATCAGTCAAAATAAAAAATAACAAAAATAAATAATAATATTTATAATTTATTTATAATAATATAAAATGAATTTCTTTAATTCATAAAAAAAATGAATTTTTTATTTTCTTTAATCTCACATTTCATATAGATCAAGTATTCTCCATTATTACTTAACATTTAGTATTTAATTTTTATTATCTCTGTTTTACACTATCTCCAGATTATTTCCAACCTCTTTCAATTAAACTTTTATTTGATAATTCATAGAATTTATCATTTTCTGTGCTTTAGTTCACATTTTTCGGTCAACCCTTACAGACGGCGCAAACACAAGAGCTACCCCTTCTATTGCCTCTATATAGACCACTATCTCTCCAAGCCTTTGGGCCTTTGGTTCGATCAGGTTCGTTCGTCTATCTTGTCTTAATTTTCTCCGTATTTTCTCCTTCCCGTTACTCTATTTCCCATATCCCCATCTCTATTTTCTATATATTGATACATTTGCTCATTTATTTTTTGTATTACATTATTCTAACTTTTATTCTCTTATATGTAGTCAGTATATGTTTTGATAGATTTTACAATGTCTCAGTTTTCTATTTATGTCTATTGTTTCCTTATATAACTTCATATTCCTTTTCTCTGTTTTACATTTTATTCTAAGATTACCATTTTTTAGTTCTTAGGTTTCCTTATTTTGATTATGTTTATTTCATTAGTCCGCACTTTGTTGCCTTTGTTATTACTTATTTCTTAGTTCTCTGTTATTGTTATTATTCTGCCTACTTTATTTTACTTTAATGTTCACTCTATCTACTTCAAGTTTTCCTGCCGACATTTTGAGTCGATACCTTTCACCGTTTTAATTTTAATTCTTTATTACTCAATAATTATAGTTTTTCATAATCTAGTTCTTTTCTCAGCCCTGATGAAGACCTGAACTTCGGGACGAAACGTCAGAAAATGTAAAAGTAAATATTATTAATTATTTTTGCTGTTTTTAATTTTGACTGATCAACCCAACCATCCTTCTCTTCAAAATTATATACCATTTTTATCTAAATACAGGACAAGATTCGACCAATTTGAATATAAGTTATTTTTGCTTCTACTTTTGTGATGAAAGACAATAACAGTTTACCTTACCATTAAGTGATAACTCATCAACACATTTTTAGGGACAGAAGAGGTTAACCTAAAAGATTGTCTAAAACCTTTCCTTTTTTTTTTTTTTTTTTATCTAACACACTATTGTTCAAATGTCAATTTCAAACTTGCTGGAAAATTATTGGATTAAGAATTTTGCCAATCATACATTTCATCAAGATAGAGTGCTTCATATTATTCAACAATTGTTTTGTCGAAGAACATTGGATGATTATACCAAATTTAAAATAAAAATTAGATAACTGATTATTTTTAGATGAGTCATAATAGCAAAAATTTCACAATCTTGATTTTATTTAACATTTAAATAAAACTACTCAAGAATAATTTATAATATACTTAGTGATTGTAACTAATATATCAAAAATCATGTAAATCAGGTGATTTCATATGGTATAATCCCAATGAGTCATGATGAGTTCTAGTATTTCCAGTATTAAGTAGAATTAAATTTGTAATTAAAAGTTTACGACAAATTTCAGAAAAAAAAAAAATAGTTTTCTGCTTAATCAAGAAGAAATAACATACCTTTGAGCATAGGATTAGGATCAGTCTCTGTGTGATAAGCAACAGTAGGTGTGCCTGAAAACAAAATAAAGCCTGATTTGAAAATTTCTTTAGGATTCATTCAAAATCAAAATAAACGATAAACTTAATAATAAGTAAAAATTAGCGTTTCCAAATATTCTATGACACAGGAATGTTTTTGTTGTAGTACTCATATTGTTTAAGCTATTATAAATTTTAAAAAAATTGTTTTTTTCAATTAACTCAAAATTATTGCACTGAAACCACTGTCCAAAGGTGTCACATATATAACAATGTTTTAAAAAAGATAAAGAAATAAAAACAACTTATTTTGCTTAAATGGGAAATTAAAAACATAGCAGCTATTCTATATACTGTCAATAGATTTAACATAATTATTTATCACTATGTTAATTATTAATAATTTAATAATTAATAACAACTAGAGCAATGAGAATAATGGTAAAATGATGAAAATAAAATAAACAAGTGTTCTAATGAGGAGAAGAAATTTGCCAGATGCAACATAAAATGTCATATAAAATAAAACTAAATTTATAGGAAATTATACTCCTAAACCAACATACTGACTTACTTGATATGTATACTGCGTAAAATACAAATACAAAATATACACTAGTTCTAATTAATAGTTTCTATTTAAAAATCTTTTTTAATCACTGACTAAATTAAGATATGCCTGTCATGAATCATATATCATAATAACACCATTCTTATAACTAAGATAAAATGAAGGATCGTCAAATTTCCAATGTGCGGTTTTCGACGGGTCTATACGTTTCAAAGTCTCCTGAGTCCGAAAAATACGTTTTCAGCCATTGGTCTGTCTGTCTGATGGTGATGAAATGAATAAATAAAAAAAAATGAAATGAAAAGTGTAAAAATTGTTCATTTCGGACAACTATTAACGAAGTTACAGATATTCAATTTTGATTTTGATGTAAGATTATGAGTTTATATCTCAGTGCCAGAAAGGGTTGAGAGAGAGAAAAGAGATAATTGTGTAAGTAAAGAAATCTAGTGCCCCCAACATACAGGTCCACTATTTCCTCATTTATAACAGAAATTATTGTCTAACAAAATTGGACTATGGCAAAAAGTTTTTGATTAGCAATATTACAGTGTATTGAATTTTTAAAGCTGATCTTCCACAAGCCAGTTTACATTGCTTTTGTTTATCAAAGAAATATAACTCAAATCTTTTCTTTGATCAATTTTCAGGAAAACAAATCTTTTTTTTTTTTTTTTTTTTTTTCTTAATGGATACATTTAATAATATAAAAAAATATAAATATGGAAAAAAATAATGATTCCATTACAAAACAAACCATATATGAAAATGTCTTTAAACAAAAATCTGTATAATTTATAAATATATGAATTACAATAAACATTACACAGTATTGAAATGAGTAATTTTTAATAAAAATTCTCATGACAACATAATGGAACTATTTTCCTTGGAAAAAAAATATTATTTACTCATCACTTTAAATTATGGCACAATATTAAGTAATAACCAAATCATAATTATTCATAATAATAATGAATATTATGTTGAAAGGAAGTTAAAACAAATGACTCACCCTGAGCGTTACCTTTTTGGTACTCTTGACAAACTTTGTTCCACGCTACAACAGAAAACACGCACCATTAATAAAGTTAAATTTAAGTTCAAAACTTTCTAATATTCAGAAATTAAATGTAAAGGGACTTACAATCAAATATGAACTTAATTAGTTCCTCATGTTGAGGAACTGGAGGTAATGTTTGACTGTCTTTCATTCTCATATTTGTTTGCATCCTTCTGCCATTGCTAGTACTCATTCTGAAATAACAAATCTAAGATCAGAAAAACTGAAACATATTCTGATATGAATAACTGATAAAAGTAATGCATATAACTATAACATATTAACTATTTAAAAATGTCCATTAAGTTCTAAAAATGACGTAACAAATAAATAACTAAGATTAACAAGAACCAAAGAAGTTAATAAACTAGTATTCCATACCTATCAAACAAACCACTGATAACTACTTAGCTTAGCATTGCATACAATTATTTACCTTCTAGATGTTTTAAAAGTACAACTACTGAATGCGTCAACAATTCTTTATAAGCAGGAGGTCCTATCAAGTGATACAATCAATTATAAGAACATATCTAAACTTCAATCAAATATATTCCCATCACGGGTATCCCGTCAAGAGTTAGAGAAGTTGTAACCCCCTCTAAAATCGACAATAGTTCTGCGTACAACTTCAAAGATAGAGCAAGTGTCAGTCCCAGTAAGTTTTAAAGTTCTGCCAATAGATGGCACTTAAAGTGACATTTTTGCTCAAATTTTATTTTCAAACTTCATATTTTATTGCATGTTACTTGTTAATTGACCATAAGTGAAAGATTTTATAATTATTATTAAATGATTAAATAGTTATTTAATTAATATCATAAAATGGATAAACGATCGAGGCGTAGATCAGAACTAGTGATTTGGTAATATAAATTTAGGTAATAAAATATAAATCTATATGATAATATAAATCAGAACGACTTATGGCATCACCAATGAACCATTGGGTTCACTAGGCCCATTATTTATTTACCATTATTACCAAAAGCTAAGTTGACATGGCATGCTAAGAATATTTACGTTAAATGTATTTATGTATATATATATATATATATATATATATATATATATATATATATATATATATATATATATATATATATATATATTCAATTAATAAATATCTAAATAGTAAAAAGGAATTATATGCAGGATCTAAAACTGAATACAAAGATCCAAGAACAGCAAGGACAATTCATTGATTTTGGTTGCTGATAACTCAAAGTGAAATTACCCGCCTATTAACTTGAAAATAACATTTTCCCCCATTTTAGAAAATATACTTTTTAAAATACAATCATAATATTTACTAATCATTGAGAGTTAATTCCTCATGTTTTTATTAAGTTAATGTCAACAGAATGGGACACAACAGGCTCAAAGCTAACCTATTCAGTAAGTTCATAATTGGCTCTAGTCCCCTCTGGGAGTGGGATGAAGGTGTACAGAATGTGGAACATATCCTACAAATGTGCATGGTCTACTCCTAGCAAAGGAGGGTGATCTGGCCCTCTCCAACTGAAGTGGAAAGGAAACTATATGGAAGCCTGGAGGACCTGAGGAGGACTGCCGAATTCTTTATTTTAGTTATTTTAGTTATACCTGACCTAGTTATACAAGGAAGAACGCAGAAGAAGAAGAAGAATCTCTAAGTTTAAATGCATTAATACATAAATCAATTTAATAACATATTCTATAACTGTCGGCCAATTCAATGAACTGATAATGTGGTTGACAGAATAGACGAAATATCAGGGTCGGAACGAGGATTTCGGCTAGTGAGAATCAACTTATTTTTCTTTCTCCTTGATATACTGTTTCGTAAGAGCCTCATGGGAATAACAAAGGTAACTTACAAACAGTTCGGAAGTAACTGTAATAAAGGGGCTTAATAAACTTAAAGTAAAGACAATGTGTGGGTAATAAATATAAGTTAGGACTTCGGTAAAGAGGTCATCATTTCAACCTCCTTGGAAATAGGAATTGAGAACGCAAGGTGCAAATTCGATTGTACTATATAAAGTAATAACAGCCTGGCAACTACTGACAGATTATTTCTATTAACATAAGATATTTCTCTCTACTTTTTATTTAAGCAAATAACACAATATTTAAATTAAGATGAAGAAAGGTATAATAATACCCATTTAAATCTACGGAATTTCAATGCTTCACTAGCGCTCCACCTCCAGAAAACGCACACGTAATTAAGTCATTTTAAGCGAAAGTGCCTGATTTTTGAGGCCATTACCGATTGATCCGAAAATTACCTCTTGAGGCAAAAAATTACAAGAAATCAGATAATAATACAGGCTTTGGCAGCACTATTAAGACTTACACTTGGCGCCTTTCTTTAGTAGTACAATAAAATAGTTCACAGATAGCGTTACAGCACTTATTTTTGAAGTACAATTTCATGCACCGGAAAAACTTTACCATAATTTTGGTTAAAATATTTACAAACAGAAAAATCAGCATAGCCACTACATATACCAAAAAAAAATCCCTCTCAGCACGCATATAGTACGTGGCCTGATGTGTATATCTTTATATTATCAGAAAATCTTTCTTTACTTTTACATTTTTCTAAACATTTCTTTTCCAAAGTCGTTAAATAATAAAAATTAGAAAGAATATTATGTATGAGTATTAATGTAATATTTATCATCGGTCATATAAATGACTATTTGAAAAAGCTTTTCTAATACGTTTATATATGAAATATCTTTGATTATTATCATTAATTTACGACAAATTATTAATTTCAAGAATTTCTGTATCATATATTAGCATATAAATTGAATTTGTGTTAATCATATTATTGGAGCTTTAAGTTGTTTGTGTATCTCTACCAGCAACCAAATCACACTTATGTAACTGTGAATATAATTTATTTATTTAATACTGAGAAGTATTAGGTTTAAAAAGAGGCATTGGCGATAATAAGGTACTATCATTAATAGCAAATAACATAAATTAATTTGAAAATAAAGTTATTATTGATATATTAATTATATGTTTCGTAGTATTTCACAAAGTTTATTTCTTGCATTTATTAAAATTATAGTGAGTCAAAGTTTATATTTGAAAATGTTTATTATCTTTAATTTTAGCATTCTTGAGTATTGTTATATATATATATAGATAAGTGACCTTATTCCCAATTAAATTGTTATGTTTAAATATATATATATATATATATATATATATTCATTATAAATATAGATGCTTTTAAATAACTAAAGAGTATTAACCTTAACGCATTTCTACTATGTTTTTTTTTTCTTTGAAATGATTTAACAGTCAATTAGTTTCATCAAGGTCATTGTCCATTCATAACTGATAATAAATAAATAATAATTTGCAGTTATTGATAAAGAGTATAAATCATGCTTTATTAATAAAAAAAACTTATCTACATACATGCTATTTGATAAAAATTCTAACAAATTAAAATTGTATTAAAATAAACGGTAGTTGTAAATTATAAAACACTCAATTTTTATTCATTTAAATTTTACCTTCAAATTATGCAACTTTATTCGCACATAAGTATTATGCTTATATTACATGTTTCTTATGTTTGTAAATATTGGTATATTCTATATGGTTTGACAACTTGTTAGTTCAAAATCTGGTTTATAGGACTCTACAGGGAACGTGCATTATTAACATGAAATGATTTTTTTTTATTAATGATAATTATTAAAGTAAAAATGTATGATAAAATTTATTAATTTTTGGAATATTTATTTGAATTTTAGGACCAATATCATGGTACCTTAATTTATTCTTAATATTTTATGTAGAAATGTGGTTATTACTCGAAAGAAAGTTTTATTTTCTTTGTTTTTATTTGATATAAATAAATATCTTTAAATAATACACGAATATGTGAAGTTTTGTACCCTAGTCTTTTTTATTGTAACTCTGCTTTTGAAATGTGGTTTGTTTATAAAATAATCTTTGTAAGTTCACATTGCAATTCCCTCAAATTCTACTTTCTGTTTCTGTACATTCATGCAACATTGTATTTGTTATTATTTTTCATTATTTCATTTTTCTTTATACCATACATACAGAAAGAATTAAAAATATTATTGAAGCTGATAAGTTTATGACATTATTAACTGTGTCCCAAGTGCAATTGATATAGTATTATTTTTGTATAACTGATATTTATTTCAAATATAAATCCTATTCATTTCAGTTTGATATGCTTTTATAATTAAATTAATTATAAAGTGTTGATAGAAAGAAGGTATTCATTTGTAATTTATTATCTTAATTACCGATTTTGAGGTTTTGATAAAATGAAAATCATGCCTTGATGAACATTAATCAACTTAATAATAATGACTCATAAAACCTTTATCGATTATCAAGATGTAATTTATACGTTAATTTGTATTTGTTTTCTAATAAAAATGTTTATTAGCTTAAATTGCTCCATCATTAATTTTTACTTTTTGTGTATTGCATTGTACTGATTTATTTTTTTCAATTTATGGTATTCTTTTCTATTAACCAATATTCTTTTTAAGATTTTAATGAATTAAATTTAAATTGTGAATCATAAAGTGGTGAATGACAGCTATTTATGTTGGTATTGAGATATACTTAAGTCGTTCATCCTTTTTTTCTAATTTCTATTACACTTTATTAAATTGAATTATTTACTTTTTTAAGTAATTATTATATGTAGCATGTAGACTGTATAATAATGATTAAAGTATTATATGACTAATCTTTGCTTGTAAGCCTGTATCTCTAATTGGCAATAGTGATTATGGGAATAGTCTCTTAGAAAACTTTCTTTCAGGATAGATACCTATCAGCTCCATTTCTCAATTATATTCTGCCGAATTGTCTTCTTCCATCTCGCGTATGTTTAATAATCATTATGGCTTACTATTGAAATTAAAACTGGACTCGATTTAGATCATAGAAAGATAAACTATTTTTACCTCTAAGAGCAGAAACAACTGCATTTTCCTCACATTCATTGCAGGTCTCGTTCACCATTTTTCTATGTTTCTAAAAATGTCAAAGGTTAATAACAGATTTGATAAGCTCAATATACAAAACCTATCTGTATCCTATCTCTTTGTTATATTATTGACGACATCCGCTTAATAATTACTATGTAATTATATTTTTAATTGAAACATATTTTTTTACAAGACAAATAAACAGTAAAAACGTTGAACACTAGTTTGTGATTTAGTCATTGGTAGTTATTGTTTTAATAGCCACCATCATTTTTTATCAAGAAAGAGCCAAGCTAAATTTATCAGCTCCATCTTTCACCTCCTGCTGCCCACCAATAAAAATATTTTATGTAAATATTTTAATTGATATATATCAAAATAAATATCATAATATTATCTCATTTTGTTTACTGAATTTAATTTAAAACAACCAAACAATAGAAAGAAATATTTTTTACTTAAATTTGCTACCATATATATTTTACTACCCTAAGGAAGTGCCTCCTTTGTCCTTTCCTAGTTCTAGCCCTATTTTCAAGGTCTTTGTGTAGTATGTCGTTTGTGATTTTGAATATAACATCCACTATTTCATGCAATAGTGAATTTTAGAAGAATTTTTTGGATTTTTGATGTTTTATCAGGATCTGTAGTTTTTCTCTGCAAGGAATTGCATACCTGAAGGGAGCAAGTGTATTGGGTGTATGGAGTATGGAGCTTTTGTATTGGGGAAGGGACCAGATGGAAAAAAAAACAGAAAAGTTTATTATTATCCCAATTTAAAGAAGTTTTATACGAAATATCATATATATACATTGAACAATTAAAAAAAAAATAGTTTTCCGCAAACCTTTTGTATTATATTGTTTTATTTTCTTTCAAAATATTTTAAGTGAGTCTTCAGCTCCTCCTGTCCAGCTCTGCGTTTGCTCATGGGAGGGAGGGAGACTGGAATTAGCGAACCCTAGAACAGAGATCTTTCCCTTCTTTCAATTGAATGGTAACTTTATTTCAAAAGAATAGCATACACAAAACATTGGGACTGAGTGACTAAGCGGGCTAACGCGTGTAGCCAGCACTGTGGTTGCCTCAACCTGGTTATAGATAATTAACTAAAAACGAGTTTGCGTCCCGATGCCGGACGTCTCTTAACTCTGACATTAATCCCCCGCCCTCTCACCTGGCCCGGTAAAACCCCATATAGCCTAAAAAGGCGAGAAAGGAAAGACAAAAAAAAAATGCAGAATAACATTTCTGAAAAAAATAAGACTAGAGGGTTATTTAAAAAAAAAAAATTGTTGCTATCTCTACTTACTACTGTATTACGTTCTTCAGAAGTCTCAAAAATTAATCACAAGGTTCTCGCTTGTGATTCCATAGTGTTTAAAGTCCACGAGTATGTGGTTCACGGTTCTTGGGCAAGTAGGTAGCCGTGCGAAAATTCACAGTGACCAGTTCGGTGGCGGCACAGGATTGTTTTCATTTTTCTTGATTTCCTGTTACTAGTGTAGAATTTAGCACTGTTTGCTTTTATCTGGAATAGTTTGGAGGAGTTTCTTCTCCAGGTCTCATTCCATTGAGCTATTATCTGGGATTTCGCTTGCCTTACCCAGTCTAAGCAAGATTCTTTAGATTTGTAAGTTTTTTTTTGTGATATATAATCATATTTCTAATAGAAATATTCATGGGAAATATTATTAATTTACAAAGCACTGGTAAACGCCAAAGCGTTTATGATGTTGCCATGAGAAAGACCCAAAACAATATTCGGTAATATTGATAAAGGGATATAATAATTCGTGAGGCTGTTCAGAAACGATGCTCACGGAAGTCACGAAAGGGGGAGATTAGCTTGAGCTTTTAAAAGCTGACATGAACAGTACCATGCAGTTGTAAAAGAAATAAAATAGCTTACTTGATTGCGGAGGATCTGAACATCAAGGCTAATATCTTACTAGAATTGTAGTAATTTGGGGGATAATTTCAGAAATAATTTTTCATTTACCTTGTTTGATGGATGAGCGATGAAACGAACGCTATACCCCATCCCTCCAATTTCTTTATCCATGAGACGAATATTCCATAACACTAGAAATTACTTAATTATTTCTCAAATATATATATATATATTTTGAGTTGTTTATTTGCAATTCAAAAATATTCTACAACAAAGTTAAGTAGTCCAATTATAGTACAGCAATAATATGTAAGTTCAAGCAATAAACGATGTAAAATGTAGAGCCTATAAATAAGTAATCCCGTACCAATACAATGTATGAAATCACTTAATAACTATGATTTTATACTTATAACTATGACCCCTCATTTCAACTATCACACCTCATCTCTAATAAAAGTTTAGTTACACTACTTTATATAAAAACTTTTAAAATAAACATTAATTAAGGTCAATACAGCAAAAAAAAAAAAAAAGAAACAAATAGTTTTTGCTTAACCTAAAAATAATGCTTCCTTTGTAATTTGCGCCCCGTAAAATCTGTTATCCGAGGCCTCTATTTCCATATCTAGTTCCGGGCCCATCAAAAAATTTCCCTCAGTTTAGTAAACATTTAGGAATTACTTTTCTAGACCAAAACCACATACAAGAGGTGTTCAGCACAGTACTTCTGAACCCAAGTATCACTTAATAGATAGTGTTTTTTTTTCCTCTCCTCAGCCTTGCTTTTTAGGTTATACGGGGTATTTCCCGGCTCAGAGGAAAAGGTGGGGGATTAATATCAATCTTAAAAGCCCCCCGGCACCTGGATTTTAATTTATAGTCTTCGGTTTATCAAGTTGCCGGGCATTGAGTGTTTAACACTCGCTCATTTATCCTCCTAGATGGGGTACATCCTTCCACTTCTATTCCATAGTCATATTATAGTTATTAATTTATATTAATATCATTGAGAAAATGTATCGAGAGCGGTGCAAAGAAAATGAAAACAAATATGATACAAGGAAGTTCACTACATACCGAACGATCTAAAGCTTCATTAGCAGTTGTTTGCTGCAGTGATTGATTACTTCCAGCCACTAGCGGATCCAGGATTTCTTTTTGGGGGGGGGGCTTCAGCCTTAAAGTTTTTTTTTCATAAAAATAATGATAATTACCTTGGGAAAAAAGAAAAAAACTAACTACCTGTATGAAATGGTGTTTAAGTGATTCCTAAAGCCCTTTTAAATGTAATTACACGAACAATAATACTTTAAGAGATACTTTTTAAATATTTTTTTCGATAAAACATGGTTATACTTTACCATTTTGGGGGGGAGGGGCTTCAGCCCGAAAGCCCCCTCCCCGTAGATCCACCCGTGCTTCCTGCGTCGATAAAATGACGAATTTAGAGCGGAAAGTGACGCATTGGTATGTAGACGATGGAGAAAATGTGATTGGAGCGTGATGCTAAATAGCATTCTGGGAGTTGTTATTATCGTTTCTCATTTTTAATGGAGTTAACATTAAGAAGACTCAATTTTCTTTATTACAATTTTTTTCTTCGAACAAATAAATATAGAAGTATAGTTTGAAATATTTTTCTGAAATCTCACTTAGTTTACAAGATTTAAAATTTCCTTGTTTTAAAAATGTCATCCTGTATTAAATATTTCTGATCACACAGGTATAAAATATTAGTATACAATCGTAATAAGTTTGCAATATTATATTATATATAATAATTATGTTATCTACGAATGGAACCCAATGAAGGTCTTTTACTGAGCTCATTTAAGTCCCAGTAATCTACACTAACGGATTCAGGATTTAATTTTGAGGAGGGGAGAGAGGGGGGAGGGACTTCAGGCCGAAAGATTTTTTTTTGCTGGTATATTTTACGATCATTACTTCGGAAGCAAGACAGAAACTAAGCATCTAAATGAAATGGTGTTCAGGAGCCAAAAAAATGAAATGGTGTTTAAGTAATTCTTTAAGTCCTAATAAATGTAATTAGACCAAAAATAGTACTTATAGAGATCATTTTTTTCATAAAGCATGGTTATATTTTACCGTTTGGAGGGAGGGGGGACTTCAGTCGAAACCTCCCCTTCCCCCGTAGATCCGCCTTTGGTATTCTATAATTAATAGCTATATAGTCGGAATGACAAAGTTTTCCACACAATAGGGATGCATATCATGATTCACAAATCATAAAATTTTCTTTAATTAATTTAAGTACTTTAATTAAATAACAACAATTCATTAAATTAGGGAGCCTAGAACATGAATATATTTTCTTGGCTTGTTTTCGGAAATGTGCTTAATTGGGCTAATTATTCAACTGAACAGTAGAAATAATAAACATGATGATGGAAATAGATCAACAGTATGAAACAATACTTTATAATTTTAACAAAATGTTGATTTTGTTTTTTAAGGAGTTACCTACTAGCTAAGATGATTTGGACTTGCCAAAAATAAATCCACCGAAATTTCCAAATGTACAATAATAAATCATTGGGTGTATAAAATTAGTTCGATCAAAACTCAGGAAGTACCATAAAGATCTGTGTTTGAACTAAACATCAAACATAAAAATTATACATAGACTTAATATCCCAAAAATATAGGAGGATACTACAGAGAAGAACTCATGGAATCTTAGGAACTGCTTGTGAATTGGAATGAAATTTCAACTTGAGGAATGGGTTTCCTCCAAGACAACTAATGAGTGAAGGTGAATCCAATGTTTGTACTACTTTGGAGAAGTTAATGGTTAGGTTTCTGAGGTAAAATAATGGATAGTCGGAATGAGAATAAAGAAAGAGTTTTGAACTAAGATGGTGAACATAATGTTATCTGTAACCTAAGTGACGCTTCGTGTGTTTTGAATTGAAAAATGATGGCAAAAGTTATAGATCGGAATATAGTAATGCCGATAACAGTCCTATGGGAAGATAAATTAACATTCAATTCAAGAAATAGAGAATTTCCATCAGTCCATAGTAGAAATTAAGCAATTCAACTCTCTTATGTTGAGAAACAATGGAAACATTTTCTATACATAACTATACTTTTTTGTCAATAAACACTAGCGTAAGATAAAATTAATGGTAATAAAAGAACAGTTTACGTGGGACAAGTTCCTAAAATCAGCCCTGAGCTCGTGGGTCATCGATGACTGCGCTAAACGATGCCGTCGATGAGCCCGATGCCCTGAGTTTGGAAACTAGCTCATTCTTACTTATGTAGACTACTACTCATGAAATAGAAATAATTATGTGATACTCTCTTTATTCGTACCCACATTCCTAATTTGTTGATTATAGTTTGACAAATGCGAGTTGTAGAACAAAAAAAAAATCAATCTTTTATATTATAGTTTATTCTCTAACATTCGATAACTTTCCGTCCAGATTATGATACATATTATTGAATTCTGTGGTAAATTGAATTGATACCCTGTATTTTTCAGTTGTATTTCAATCATGATTGGTCATTTTAACTCACGTTTTATGCTTCTAAAAATATCGAACTGGAATTTGGCATTCGAGTTAGAAAATTGTTATCTAACGTGACTTATCTGCGTTATTTATCTTGCCAATAAAGTGAAAATAGAAACCGTTAAATTGTGTTCAATCTAATTTTGGACTTGATAAAAAGTCAATGCATCAATAGGTTTGTAAATTTTGTTAAGAAAAATCTTCTGAATTATTGTACAATATTTATAAATGTACTTTAATATACTTAATAATACACTAAAGTATTCTTTGTTCGACTATGAAATAATTATATTGTAGAAAACTATATTTTTATTCTTGATATACACACACAGATATAAATAATGCAACTTTAAAATATTTTTTAAAGGGACACTCAAGTTTTATTGTTATATTTCATTTATAACTAGTTTCACTACATCGTTGCTTATTTAAATAATTAATAAAGTATATTTCCTAGATCAGTACAGCATAAAAACCTGGTCTCATATTATCATAATTTCCTGGATTAATCATAAAATCCTGATTTTTCACAATATTTTATCAATCGCTAGCAGACGTTACATATGTTATTGTATATTTAAAGTGATTTATATTACTTTAAACGTTTTCGTAGCTACACTTAACACTTCTCAATTGAATTGTTTCATTTTAAACAAGGTATTTTTATTTTTATTTTATTTAACTGATTTTTCTTTTACGAATCTGACAATTTTCATATTAAAAGATAAAATTTTAATAAGGACACTCGGATAGAGTGTGAATGTGCTATCATAACATTATTATAAATGTCCTTAATTGTGACATATTGTAATAATTCTGATTAAATAAGTTTAAAAATTCGAACACACAACCAGTGCATTAGTTTAACGAAATTGTATATGATGTTAATGATACACAGAAAATACATTTGACATAAAATAATTAATTGTACTCATGTAATTTATTATTCTGTAATGCCTAATTTGGTTTTGTTTTTTAATTAAAAAATTTCAAAGCTTCTCTAAAATTTTAAATACTTCATTGCTCTTAAGAGAAAACGAATACACACACACTGCTTGTTATAAAAAAATACGTATAAAACGTTGCTATATTATGGTATAATAAAGAATAATAATAATATTATATACTTACGAGCTTAAATGTGCTGGTAAACACGATGTTTTTGTAAAACATGAGATTCATAATTGGAGTTAATTTAATTATGATATGGCTTTATATGCGTTTATAAATATGTAAAGCAATGGATCAATATATAAATTTTAATGGATTAATTATATTTCGGTAATAATTTATTAATTTATAGTCTATAGCTAATAATAGTTGAGTTTTTGAAACGTTAAAAGTCAGAATCTTTTTTTCTTTTATAATTAATGATAGCGTTGATTTTCTTTATTATATCTATTAAAATCAAGCGATTAACTTCATCACCGTAAAATCACTTTACGCTGAACCACTGTATCTAGACTAATCGAAAACGATTAATTGTGTTTTAATTTATATGTTTAAAAATAATCAAGCTAATTTTTATGTTAACGAAATAAATAAATTAATCTCTGAACACTGATTAATTGATTAATTAATTAACACTGATCTCTGAACACTGAAATTTTTGTAAATAAAGAAGAAAAAATAAATTGATCTTTTCCGAATAAATTATTATTTTAATTTATCTGTCCAAAATGACGCTCAAAAACGAAAATTTTTATTTCGGAAACATTCGCTATAACCATCTGAGCTGTTTGAACTTCAACCTCCCCTTACTGAAGTTGGAGCCTCCACTGAGAAGGGGGATAGTTGGTAGGGGGGTTTCAGGAATGGTAGTGGCAGTTCAACCCCTCATCGAGAAATACACCTCCAACATGCCTCCCAAGAGAGTAAGCTACTTTCCATTATATATATATATATATATATATATATATATATATATATATATATATATATACATTCCATTGTTATAAATATAATATAAAACTTTTATTAATTAATTTTAATGATTTACCTATTTTTGTGAATTATATCTTATTTTTATATTATTTGTTTTCCACGTTTTTCCCAATTCATCAGGATTATCTTAAATCTACCAGATTTACTACATGGTAAATGAATGATTCCTTGTTAGAATGTGTATTTGAAAAAATTAAAATTATAAATATTATAGATATGGAAAATCAAGGAATAAGGTTCAAAAATAAGGAATATAGAACATGAAATACGACAAATATAAGACGATCTCGATGATAGGGGAAACACCCCTAGAAAGTAATGTAAAACAAAAAAAAAAGAATCATATTTACGAAAATACCCTATATACAAAAAAAAATATTCCTTATAAAGTAATAAATAATTTAAAATTTATATTTGCTTTTCTTTAACAAAGAATCGTAATCCTAAACTTTAGCTGTTTAATTAACATTGCTTAAGAAGATTCATAAATAATTTGTGACTTTTATGATAAAGGAACAAATAATGTTTATTGTAATTAAACTTAATCAAAATTAATTATCAAATAAGTATTGCATTTAATTTATATTTTGAAATATCGAAATGAAGAGCTTCATTTATACGATAACATTCGCTTTTGTGAGATAACATATTTATTGATGCATTAACTAATTACTTATATTATATGTGTTCGTTAACTCGTATCTTTCCGATTGCTTTAAGAACTTATAAACTATAGATATTTCTCTAAAAAGTATAGAGACTTCTTTGTTCTGATAGTTAAAACTGTAAAAATTGTGATCATCTTTGATTAACTATTATGAATAATTACCAAAGGTCTCTAAAGCAATCTTATTTTGATTTCAGGTGCTAAAAATTAAATATTTAAATATATTTATTTAATGATTTTAATTTGTGATAAATTTCCATTTCGGAAAATACAGAACTATTCAATGTATCTGTTATATTTTTATCATTATTAATTAATGACTTGTATCTGTTTACCTAAATGATCTCATTTATATAAAATTAACTTGTAATACTTCGCTAGTGCCATAATATATATATATACTTGTTACATAATGTGTATATTTTTCATCTGTAATGTTCTGTATAAATACCGTTTCTATAATATCTATAATATCTAACAAAACTATAGTGAAACGAAATTTGAGTCATCTGATGAAACATAATTTTTAAAAATATGTATGTTTTCCTAATCGATTCGCTTGATTTTTATGGTTGTGTTTTCATAAGCAATAAACCCATATATTTTTTATCTCAGTTTTATGTAACCTTGAAAATGTTCTAGAGAAGGCCTAGCGTGACTATTTCAGATTTATAGACAAAGTTATTTTGGCTAATATAACAAACTTGTAGGCTTTTAAATGAATGTTTATTTATAATTCTAACACACTCACCCGTACACAAACACATATATGAACCGGATATATCGCATAATGTATACCAATCATTTTTTACTGAGATGATTTAAAACTTTCTCAGTTAAAGCTTTTTCGTAAAGTATATGCTACGAAAAAAATATCATTTATTTATCCAAACAGATTTTCGTGGCGAAGCTTAGATTTATAGTGCTCCGTTTTTCTTATCGCATTACAGCAATGCTACAAGCCAACAATTTCTTTTTTATGAATGCGTGCATCTCATCACTCAAATAAATGTTATGTTTTAGTATATTATTTTTTTAATTATAGTTCTTTATAAGTTTATTTTTAATATAATTTTCTATTAATGAATAAATAAAAAACCTAGTTCCAGTTGGCAACGAGCCTTAGTTTAATGCAACATTCTAGGCAAAATTCATCATTATGACTTATTTTCATAGTAAAATCAATTCTCGTTCATTCATTATATGGCGCTACTACTCGGTTCCAAATCTTAGCTTCCTTATGGTAAAATCAAGTCTGAAGAATAGAAAAAAAAAATTTTTTTAAATCAAATGTGCGTTGATTTTTATGTGGCAAGATCATACTTTTACAAAAAATACCTTTTTCGGAGAAGTATGGTATATACATAACTTTAAAGGGCTACAAGGAGAAGACTTTAGTCAAATTTCATTAAAATCTTTACAGCTGTTTTGTGACTATAGTCGTTATAGCAACACACTAGTCCGTGGATCCCTTTTTATCAAATTATTAACATATGCCTTAAGCTTCGTAAATAGCTTGATCTCATCGTAATCTACAAATATTTTATTTACGAAACTTCCTGAAATTGGGACAAATTTCATTTGGAGAACACCAAACTTTCTCTATTTGATAAGGTAGTAAAAAATCATGAATATGCAATTGCTTTCCACTTGAATCGTAAGATAACATGATCACAAAATCGAAATAAAAGGAGGCTTACAAAAATATTGGTCAGTTTGGTCTACGTAACCTCGTTATTTTAACATTTTGGAGGTGGAGTTCACGCCAAACGGAACAATATTTTTGTATGCCACCTTTTTTTTTTCGACTTTATGATCATATTATCTTACGATTCAAGTGGAAAGGAAATGGGTATTCATGAATTTATAGAACCTAATTAAATAGATAAAATTTGCTTGTCTCCAGATTGAAAACACCCCAATTCCTAGAATTTTCGTAAATAAAATATTTTTAGGTTACGATGAGATTAAGCCACTTGCGAAGTTTTAAGCGGATCTTAATAATTTGATAAAAAGGAGTCTGTGCCACGGACTACACATTTTTCGGCCGTAATGTATATAAAAACAGTCCTGGTTTCTTTGGAATCGTTGTATCAAAATTCCAAAGCAATCGATTAATAACTTATTAACCGATTGCCGATTAACCGAGATTAGTGGTTTTAAATCTACTAACATTTACATTTTTATTTATCCTTTCATTTTTTATTAACATCACTAAAGCTCGTCAATTGCTACGAGCCAAAAAATAAAAAGAAAGAAAATCGGTTGACAAACAGAAGAGAAAAAGGTATTAACTATTTACACAATGATAACATTCCAGAGTAGAACGCCGTGTATTTTAAAACAATAAATTAAACATTAAAATTAATAAAATATCTTAATTCATTTAATGATATGATGATTGTTATATTTATTAAGATTCGCGATGTCTTATCCCAAACTAATTGTCGGAATCAGTGAAAATTAATTTTAGACTGTTTTTATGTTCTTATGAGTTCAGGATTTTTTTGCCATTGAGTCTCTGTTTTGTTTTAAACTTTATATGCAGAGAAACTTTCGGTGTCTATTCACCATATTCATCTATAATTATAATACACTAATTAGTATAAGTTAAAAGTTAATTAATAACATTAACAATATAAGTATTACATGATTCTTTGAAATGTCATGAAATTATTATCAGATCATGACATACCTTTTATTAGGTAAAAAAATCCTGAACTCATATGAAAATTATCTTTAAAAATGATTAAATCTATCCGTTCCCAACAGGCAAACTTAGCGTCCAGAAAAATGGCTAAGAAAGGTGGCCAGGCTTCGCTTCAGCTAGAAATAAACAACGACGATGAATGGCAAGCCCTTTTGAAAAAGGTTGGGCTTGTAGGTAAGTCGAGGCAGAGCGCAAGGAGAACAATATCGCATGCATAGTATCACTCAACTTCATCGGTAGAATGCAAAACACGTCTTCAATATTAGAGAAAATTAGTTCACCAATGACACTTCATTTGTTATGCCAGATAAATTTAAACTGTAGGAGAGTGGTATACAATCCACTGATGGTGATAGATTTGTTTTAATTTAGTTTATTTATTTATTGGGTAGCGCTTTGTGCATTTGTGTTTAGTAAAACACTAAACAATTTATTTGCTTTCCTCACCATTAGAAATCTTGGGATACAAGACTTTGAGTCTCATCTTACTACAAAGTTTAAATAGCTGAGTAAAATTAGTACAGAAAATGGACCTACCTAGCAAAAGGGTAGGAGATTTTTTTAGTTATGTGAACGATTAATAAAAAAAAATCCAAGTTTTCGACATTGAAAGACTTGTAAGTTCTTCCCAATACTCCAAAAACCACTGAAATGTATGGCTTTTTTTTACGCTAAATATCTCATTTATAAAGCAATATAGCTGAAAACTGGTTATGTTCAATTAGAGCTTACAATTATGCACCAAAAAATTCCTAAATTTCGGTGGTTTTCGGAAAACTGCAGCGAACCGACTAGTCTTTCAAAGTCAAAATGTAACGCGTCTAATTTGATGTGAAAAATTTAAATAACTACAACTTACTAAACTAACAGTTTAAATTAATACCCTACTTATCCCTGTTGAACAAATTCGATACCTTGGACTCCAATTAGACAAATGTCTAACTTGGAATCCTCATACCAGACTGAAACGACAAGAAACAGTTCGACGTTTCCGACTACTCCAGCACTTACTAGACAAACCCTCTAAGCTCCCAGTCAATTACAAAAAACTCATATACATGACTACAATAAGACCTATTTGGACTTACGGAATTGAGCTCTGGGGCTCCACTAAGCCATCGAATACCTCTCGTATCCAATCCTTACAATCCAAAATCCTTCGTAAAATCCTTACAGCTCCTTACTTTGTCACTAACAAAATCATCCATAACGACCTTAATGTTCCTTATGTTTCTGACCTGGCCCAATCCAGATACCTATCCTTCCATAACAAACTTCATAACCATCCTAACCCTCTCTTTTCTAACCTTGCTTCCTTTTCGATCCCTGACAACCGTCCGAGGCGTCTGAAAAGAAGATGGCCTCGAGATCTCCTTTTGTAAATACATTTTTAGAGTGCTACCAGTGGGTAGTTTCTCAACAAGTGATTTCATGCTATTTTATTATTTTGTTCACATTTACTGAATGTATTTTTACTTGTAAATATCATCAATAATAAAAAAAAAAAAACAGTTTAAATTGGAAAAATTAGTCACCAATCTTTTTTTTTTTTTTTTGTGAAGTTAAGTACGTGGATATGGAAACTTGGTGTAGTAGTCGGCTGCATTCTACAAGCTACGGGCCTTTTCGAGTACATTCCATCTCATGCTTCTGAACAGGTTAACGTAGCGAAAGTTTCTTACATCTGGCTGAGTAAACATACGGGAAAACAATTATTGCTTTGTCAGAAAATGTTTGAGTTTCATTCAGGTTTGGGAGGCACCCGACTACTACACTACGTTTCAATATTCATAGACGTAAACTTCATTAACAAACCACCATTGAGTTTTAAATAGGTATGCAAGTATACTGTCTCTTAAGTGATATCGGTATTTCCGTTGTAATTTTTTAAACTATATGTATTTGTTTAATTTTGATTTAATATCAAGATAACTGAAAGATTGTTTTTCTTCAACTTTCTATTTTATTTATAAACAAAATACTGCTTTTTCGGTGATATTTTTTTTTAAATTAAATTATTTTTTTTAAATTTATATATATATGTATATATAATTTTTAAAGAAGATAGCTGAAGATTTTTTTAGTTCATACTCCTGACCATTTCATCAATAATTTTTATTTCTTCTACACAACTTTGCCTAAAAGTCAAAATTACGAAAACAAACACTTTCTGTATAGATGTTTCGAGGATTATTTGTTCTTGTGTATTGTGTATTGTGGACGTTGAGGATTACATTTTTAATTTTTTTTTTTCTAGCCTCCATCTTGATACGCCCATGATTATATAAAGCGATACTTTAAAAAACATCTTTATGAAGGACATGACGTCTTTCTCCTTTTAATAAATAAAACAGAATAATGAAAAACTCGACAGGTGGGTGTACATTTTACTGATGTTTTTGTAAATAAATAAAGGGTGGCTAAATAAAATAGTGGTTGTGTACTGCGGGAACTGTAGTCACTCAACGCCGTCTTCCGTCGATTTGTACTGCCGGATGGTGGAGCTATAGAATCGACATCGACTCACGAACAGATCTGATCCTGTTGCTTCCAATATTCCGGCGAAATTAGATTAATAACAAATCCATTAGGGAAAAAACGCTGCAAATTATTTCACAATGTTTTATTATTTTCAAACAATTGCACATCTAAAGTAATCTTACCTTCCTAGTAACAAAGAAAAAGAAATAAAAGATGATTCCTATTATTGGCCAAAACAACTTATTTTTTTCATCATTAGTAATTTGGTAGAAAAAAAACATTACTTAAGTAACTTTAAAAAATCAAACACCAACACAAAGGATATAACGTTTGCAGTACAACATACAACAAACATCTAGATACTATATCTTTGCTCCAAATTGTTCGATTTTAACGATTTTTTTTTTTTTTTGTTTTTTAGGAAATTTCGAAAACTTTTAAATAACTATACCATATAAAGTTTGCACTTTTTGAGTTATTCGGAATCTAATATTACCATCCCTCGTAACTTTTTTTCCAGCTTCTTTTCATTGAAGAATGTCACATAGATAAATTTAAAGGGTATCGAGAGGAAGACCTAAGCCAAGTTTTATTGAAATTGTTACATTCGTTTAGGCGCTAAGGTCTATAGCAACACAGGTTTTCCGGCCACCATCTTGAAAGGAAAAGACGGATAGTAATGTGGGAGGATCATCCTCGGGTGAACTCTGACTTTGAATCCAAATTTGAAAAAAATCAGTCCAGCAGTTTCGGAGAAAATCGGCGTACGGCGTTCGGCGTACGGCCGACGGACAAAAAAAAATGTATTCAATGTTCGAATTCCACGTATCCTGAAATGTAAAACCTCAAATTTTGAAGGAGGTTAAGTTTTTGAATTTTTCGGTCGATTACAATAGTTCATTATTGAAAATAATAAACCAACACATTAAATCTTACATTGGCTCCGTATTTCTCAAGATTTATCCCGGCCTTACTGTTTCAGATATTACTCCACCTGTTCCGATTATAATCGGAACAATAAGCAATTATAAATTATAATAAAACAAAGCAACAAGCAATTAAAAAAAAATTATAAACGGAACAATAAGCACAGTCGACCGATAATTATCGGTCGACTGTGCTTAGTATATATAGTATCCGCAATACTAAATCACTGTTTTGTTTCGAAATATAATAATAACTGAAGAAAAATAAATTCATAACCCTATTTAAGAATTTAACAAAACAATTTAATTTAAAAAAAAACGACTTGGTATTTCTGTAGTTTTTGTCTAAAATTACATTATTTTGATAATTTTTTTAAGAAATATATTCAAATTTTTTTTATCTACAGAAAACATTTTAAAAAAAAGATAACATATAAGATCCAATGCATGTTATTTCATTGTATCCATATTTCTCTCGATCCTAACTACTTTTTCCGCCCCTGTTCTGATAATCGCACAATCATGCCTATTGATTATATTCATCATTTTCAAAAATCATCACTAAAAATTTAGAAAATAATTTAAATTAAAAAAAAAACCAAATTCGGTTATTTTGATCATTTTTAAAAAAAATATTTTTTTTTTTAAGTATTTATAATTTTTAAAGAAGATAGTTGAAAGATATTTTTTTTAATTCATATCCTTGGACCTTCTTCAATATTTTTTATTTCTTCTACATAACATTGACCATAGGTTAATTTACAAAAACACAATCCTGTAATTTAGAGTGTTTTCTAGTATGTCTGTTTGGGCGTTTTGGAGATTCTTTTCACACTCGATACCTGTGCTTGATAGATTAATTATTGTTGGTTATTCCTCTCACAAATTCGCCAGGCTTATAGATGCACAACAAAGTAATTATTTCATTTTACTTTCAGATTTTTTCCATTAGAAAACTTTTAATGTAAAGCCAATACGTAACAATTAAATTATACCTAACTAATCAAAGACCTTATTTCACAGTAATTGATGTCTACGCAGAATGGTGTGGTCCTTGCGTCGCCATGATGAGTACGCTGAAGAAAATCAAACTGGAGATAGGAAATGAAAGCCTCTATTTCGCCTTGGTTCGTAAAACATTATAGATAAAATTATCGGATGTTGCGTTGGACAGAACGCCAGACTTAAATTAGGGTGAAATTGGAACACGCAATGGCTTAAGTCAGATTCCCGAACATTGGGCCTTTAACACTTTAAAATGTCTTTTAAACACGCATGCCGTACTAAATTATTACTGCCTCAGTGATATAAAAAATAGTAATAAATTATATTTATTGCTAGTGTGCACTGCGTGCTACAAAAGAAATAATGTTCAACCTTGAGACAGGAAACTATTGTTGTGTTTTAGTAAAGTATATATATTTATTAAAAGTTAATAAAAGGATCCATCGCCAGCACTTGTTTAACTATCGGTTGATACATAATAAATCATCAATGCGTTAATTATATTTTAAGGAACGAGAATGAAATCACGTGAGTATTGTGATATATACAGCGATTTATTAAAAGTTTAGCCAAAAGTAACAATATTGTTTGGTAAATGCCAAATTTTATTAAACTCGTGTTTATCTATTATAGTCTGTGGGCCAGACCCCCCTACTGTGCACCCCCCCCCCCTCCCACACCCCTATAAATCGCATATCGTTGTGTTCCTTGTAACAATTAATTTTTAAAAAAACCCAATGTTCCCACAAAAAAAAGTGAAGGAACTGCCCCAAAATGGCGTCCAAACATGGCCGACTGACGACTTTGACTTTAGTTAGTTTTTTGGTCACTGAGAATCAGCTTTTGGCTTAATTTCGTTATAGTTGGTGTTTTATTAAAGCTGGATAGTCAGACAATAGGAAAACATGAAAAATATTTTAAAATAATTGGTTTAGTCAATAAAAAACATCAGTAAATTCAATTTTTTCGAAAAAAAAAAAAGTTTCCAGTTGAAAATCAAGCGTCGTTTGTAATTAAACGGCCAACAATAACGCAAAATGTGCTAAAACAACACATCTGGGGAATATATTTTTCTTTCTAAATCACTGATTACTTTTAAAATATTTGAAGCAGTTCCGTAGAAAATGCACTAAAGCGGCAGAAAAGCGGTACTGGCGTGGGTGCCTACATGCCTCTACCACATCTTTCAATACTCATAAATGACTTAGTTATAGTTCTATAATAATGTTTTTGGTTCATTCCATTGATTGTATTGACGAACAAATATTAATGCAATAAATTAATTGTCAACAAAAGTTTAAAAAAAAATGTTTTTAATTTTTTTTTAATATAATTATCTTTATTCTATAAGGAGGTCGTTTAAGAAGGCCTCTATTGTAATAATAATATAATTATAATAATAAAACTTAATTCAAAAATACTTTGCAGAATATCTTGAATTTTTTATTTAACATTTACAATTTAACACTTTGTTTTGTATATTTACTGATTCTTAGAGGTAATTTAAATTGTATATTTTTCCCCCGAGATGAAGCAATTACAGGTATTAATACCTGTTTTATAAAATAAAATAATACAATTTAAGTTCACATTTTGCTAAAAAGGAATCTGTACCACGGACTATATGCATTTACGACACCTATTTCAGGCGAATGCAGATAAAATAGCTGCTTTAGAAAGATTTAGAGGAAGATGTGAACCAACTTGGGTCTTCATTGCCGTACGTAATTTCTATCACGGAAATTGTAATAATAATATATCATTAAATGACTAAAAAAAGAAATTCCAAATTTTAGACAGGTCAGCTGCTGAAAGTGATGTTCGGTTGCAATGCACCTCTAATAGTAAAGACGATAAAAGAAGCATTTGATTACGAACTAGAGTGTATCGAAGGAGTCAAAACACGAATAAATGTAAGTAATAATTATCATAATTCCATTTTTATTTAAATTGTTTATTAGTGAGATGGCGTAAATGAGTTATTTAAACAATAAACACAATATTAGAGCAATATTTAATGTATAATGATGTTTCAACAAAGTGAATGAGTAAGTAAGGCACTGTGTTCCTATTAGCCGGGGTATAGATTCTTGGAGTCGGGCTGTGGCAGGGGATCAACTCTAGGACCGGTAGATCCTCCTATCACGTACACCCAACCTCTATAAAGTGGACACTTTTAATTAAATAACTAATTGTGGGGAAAACCTGGCGGTTGAGCTTGGTCTCAGTTAAATCACTTTGCAAAAAGGACCAATAAGCCCACTTGCTTGACAAAGTCCCCCTCCCTCCCCACCACTATTAGTACCAGTCAAATTACCTCCTAGCAAAACCATTGATCAAGAAACAGAACATCCTTACAATTTACTAAATTTAAGACTTGGCCATGGGTTGTCATAGTACAGGTATTTAACTTTTTTTTTGGAAATTTCAGCATACTTTAAACGTCTTCCTCTACAGCTCTTGTTTTTCCTCCAATGGGGCTTATAAAGTGAGCCAAAAAGTACAAATGCTGTAAATATTAAAATGCATATGACAGGGTGTTTAAAAAAATTTGAAATACTCTCTCACCCCAATCAGTTTTTCTTAGATTGGATCTAAGGTGAACTATTAAAATTTAAATCATATGATTGTTTTCAGAGGCCATTTGAAGAGCTCACTCCGGAGGAAATCGAAAAAAATAATATATTTGAAGAAAAAAGGAGAAAAGAAGAAGAAATAAAGCAGAAAGAGATCGGTTTGTATTTTTTTTTTCAAGTTTGTTTTTTAAGTAACTCCTTCAAAAAATAAAATTAAATTAAAATAGTTTATTATAACGATAATTAAGCAATGAATAAGGATCATAAGTGAACTATTTGATAATGTTCTACTTCGGACTTTAAACTGAACACAGAAGTGAAGTGGGTTACCCTCTGAGCCATTATAATAGATGGTTCTTATGCTCTTTCTTATGCTTTGCAGTACTTGCTGAAGTTTTAACATGTGAACACAGGTGAGTTTAGGAGTCGTTTGCTTTTATTTGCCTTATATTCATTATGAATCCATAAATTAACTAGTCGACAAAACTTTGAATTTTAAAAACATGTTTGAAAAACTTAATGGAACCTTCAACCAAAAAATAAATAAACAGAACAAATATAGTACAATGTAATCAAATCATTTTATAGTTCAGTCTAAAAATGGTTAATTTTCTCCACTGTGGACTTGATTCTTTCGTTTAAAAGTATCTTTAAATTTTACAATCTCTTCGGTACCATAAAGTTTGAGGTATTGCAGCATGTGAAAACTTCCAGATGGTGCTACCTGTTTCATGATGGATAGAGAGCCTGATTAGTTGAGTTATCTAGTCTACAAATGTGTATTCTTAAATATACAAATTAAATGTATAAATATAATATATACATTGGGTATTTCAAGGTGTGCATGTGAATAGTTTCAATACATTATATTACTTTATATTTTTGAGAGACTCGAAACAGTTCCGAGTAAAATATTTGAAAACAAAGCAAAAACTCTAACTTACAACTTGGATTATATTAAGCTGGTCTTTTACGTAAAAATATATTTTGCATTAATCATTTTGATTGAGTGAGGATGTTTTCCAAGTAAGATTTACAAGTACCTTAATAAGCAGGGTTCCTGTTGATTATATTTGCGAGGGCCCCTACAAAAAAAGAAATAAACTTCTATTTGAAAATAAAATAGTAAGTTAAATAGAAAGAGATGTCCTCTTGTATAATTTTATATTTGATTTTTACATTTTTCATTCTTTTTTTTTTAATCTATTTCTGTCATCTTTATTAAGATAAATTTACATTTAAAATAAACACTAAATTTTCATCTGATTGAAGTAATTAATTTTTTTTTCAATATAATTTTTAAAAAATTATCCCACAGGACCCTTCCCACCTTTTCCCCTTCTCCCCCTCTTGAGATGCCACGGCTCACTACAACTATGAAAATTATACTACAATATTTGTCCTTATTTTTTTTTATTTTAATGTTTGTTTTTAATTGATTTTACAGATCTTTCGTTTTCTTTCTAATTTATGATACTTATTATTCATCATTATGATCTTAATCAGTCTACACCACAAGCAGATCTACAGAGGAGGGGAGAAACTTTCCGGCTGAAGCCTTCTCTCCCCTCCCCACCCCCCAAATGATAAAATATTACCATGTCTTATGAAAAAAATATTCAAAAATTATCTCTATAAGTTTTATTGTTCATGTAATTACATTTAATAGGACTTCAAGATTCACTTAAACATCCCTTCCTATAGGTAATTTATTTTTCTTCCAAATTAATTATCGTTATATTTAAAAAAAATAATTTCAAGATGAAGCCCCCTCCCCTCCCTCAAAATGAAATTCTAAATCCATTAGTGGTCTACACAAATACAAGATTTCTGTAAAATTAATTTTACAGAAAAATGACAATTAGGTTAATATTATTGTATTTGTATATGTTAAATAGTGAGAACATATACTTTAGAAATTAAATTTAACATAATGTTCATTATTTGCAGAAGAGCAGTGGGTGGAAATTCGTAAGCGCTATTATGAACGCATTGCTCGCTCAACGATGAAACAGTCACTGGTAGTATTTTTTCCTCATACCTGCCAAGAAACGGAGGAAGGATCTAAAAAAAGAGTTTGTCCTGCGGCCTACAAATTAATGGCAATATATGATACCATTGAAATGGGCATTAAAGATCAACTTGACTTCCAGCTGACAAAAGAAAATATACCTAAAGTAAAGTATCAATATACGATTTTAGGGTACAAAACAACTAATTGTTATCAACAGTATATAACATAAATATAAACAATTAATTATGGGGGGAAAAAATAGGGCATATAAGGTTTTTTTTTTTTTTCAATTTCAAGAGGGATGCCCAAAAAGAGGTTGCATCACGCCACCAAAATGTTTGAGGGGAACACATTTTCATGGGATAATGGTTTCATGATAGGGACAAATAATTATGGGAGTTGGAGAGTTTTCGGAGAGAATCGTGTTATTTTGAGATTTTAATTGCAGAGAGTTTTCAAACCATGGAAAAATTAACTACATTTTTTATAATTTTACTTTCATTTGTATTGTTTTTAAGAAGAGGAGATCAATACATTTTTTTGGAAGGAGGATGTGTATCATGGGTACCCCTGAATTTCAAATCATAGCTAAAAGGTCTAGTTGGAACTCATATAAACACTAAAAGATTCTAACTAAATAAATAAAACTATTAAATAAAAAAATATATGCTAATATTATTTTCTACCTCTTGTATTTTATTTGACATATTAATGAGATATATTATAAAAAATTGGTGTTTTTTCAATATTTTAATTATAGATCAGGGGTGCTCAGAAGAGGGTTTCATGATGCAAGTTGCGTCATCAAAATTTTTGAGGAGGAGGAGCAAATTTTTACGATAATATGAATTTTTGAGGGAATCACATTTTTGTGAAGTTTAAATTTGAGGTAACTCTCAACAAAAGGGTAAATAGTACAGACCACATCGAGTCTAATTGTAAATAAACTACAATTTTTATATTACGACTTTCATCAACAATATATTTAAGAAGAGGTGAGCAATAATTCTTGTTAGAAGGAGGGGAGGAGGCTTATGTGCCATAGCCCTTTGGAGTGAGGGGAGAATAGGTATCCCTGTATAAATATTTTATTTCTGCCTTTTTAAATTACTTGTTTCTTTCTTGCATTTTTAAAGATAAGTTCTTTTATTTTAAATAAAATATCTAATTGTACATGGAAAAACTAATATGTTGAGCAAACTTTGAAAAATAAATATCACTGATAATGATTTTAAGGTTTACTTTAGATTTTTTACAACTGTGGGACGGAATTTTCTGAAACATTATTGAAGAGTCTGGAACAGCAACCTTGCATTGTAAGCCTCATCCAAGAATATGATGCAAAAGATGAAAACAACAGGCCTATTTATAACAAGAGAGTCCATTCTCTTGATTATCTTGATGTTGTTGAAAAAAAACTTGCTTCCTTAGTATATGGAGAAACGATGGATCCTCTCACACCTGATCCTGAATCGTAAGTATTAAACATAAATCATCGATGAAGGGATCTGATTAGGATTTTATGTATGTCTTAAGGCATTTTAGTCGAACAATAGAATGTGCTTATTTAGAAAAAACAAGCTAGTGATTCACAATCACTTGGCATTTTTTCTATTTTATTTCAAGCTATTTTTTTTTTTAATTATACCATATTTGGTATACCAAATTCCAAGTCCAGCCTTATCCATTCTCATTTATTTTTTTTTAATAAGCAGTTTTAGTATTAGTTTATTATCATATGAAATAATCTCCTCTAAAAGAATTAAATCTTATCTTATTTAACCATTATTGGAAGAAATACTATTACCTCATGATAATCTTGTACTAAAACATTTTTATTATTTTTGTTCTCCCCTTCCAAGCTATATGGAGTTTTCCCGAGCCAGGGATTAATGCCAGAGTTAAAATCCCTCCTCCCTTCCTCTCCCCCAGGCACCGGGATGCAAACTCGTACTTATTTTATCTTCTATAACTTGGGTTATCAATTTACCAGGCAACATGCAGTGCTGTGCGTACGCATTAGCCCGCTCAGCCACCTCGCCCCTTTTAGCACCAAAACTGATAATTAAAAAAAAATAATAATAATTAGAAAACGGAGTTGCCTGATTTTGAAGTTCTAAACCTTGTATAACAGTTTCAACAAATACCCCTTTTGGTTACTAATAGACTTTGAATTAATTTTTATTTTTTAGGATATGTGCTGAATATATGTTTACAACACCAAATGGAGAAAAGGTTCCTCCGCTTTGGACTCCTAAGGAACATCTTTCAAAGGCTGCTGCAATGGATGTTTGTTTTCCATATGTTATTAATGAAATAGGAGTTAAAATGGAATCACTACCTCCACCTTCAGTTAGTATTTATTACCATAACATAATTTTATTAACAAAGCATAACTTTCACTCTTCTGAATATGGATAAAATTTCATCAGTTTATACAAAAATAAAATTTTAAAACATATTTTTTCTAAAACTCACTTTAGCACTTTATGTTCCAGTTCATAATGATATTCGAATCTAAAAATGCGAAAGAAGTTCTTGACGCTGCAGAGCCATATGCCCAATATATCATGCATATTGCTTTCTTTGATTCAATAGAACCTCAAACAGCCAAAAAAGTTTGTCAAACCATACATGAGTTGGAAAAACTTCCAGAAAATAAAATTGAGTAAGTAAGGCATGTTAAAAAGTGAAATGGTTAGTTATTTCAAATTAAAAAAATAAAAGATACTTTAGAGGAGAAAATGTGATACTTATCTAAGCTCTGTTAGACTATTTCAATGAGGATAATACCTCTCTGATGTCCTATACCACTAATATAATATAAAGAGCTTAATCAAAATCTTTCAAGCCATTTTGGATAAAAGTGTAAAAATGTTTAAAACCGATTATATTAAATGCTATTATATAAATTTCCATCATAAAATAAATTCTCAAAATTTTGTTTTCACAATTATTCAGGGAAAATCTCTCAATCAAGGACCTACTTAAGGGAAAAACATATTTATAATCATAAGATCCTCCAAGACAACTAGAGTTGTATCCAAAGTATGGTATTGTGGTTTTCCCTCCATAAGCTGGATTTAGGCCTTTCTACCAAGAAAAATACTGCTACTGGAGTTTTTCCAGAATCGATCAAACTACAACTTTCTTTTTAACTGATGACTTACTTCCATGGTCCTACATCCCTTGTAGGATCTTGGCCTCCACAACGCCTCTCCCATCCTCCCTATCTGCGGCCTTCTTGTATCAGGCTTCTTCGTGATTAACTGATGACACACTTTATAAAAAAATTTACCTGTAAAGGACCTTGAAGACAGGTGCGGGTAGAGGTACCAGATTCTCATTTATTCATTCTGATTTACATGTATATAAAATAAACTTAATTTTTTTTTTTAGAGAAACAAAAATGGTGATAGCACTTGACAAATCTAACAGTGATCCGATGTTAGTTCTGGCCCAATTAGCACCAATATATATATCAGGAGATGTCAGAGAAGGAACGAAAGAAGTAAAAAAATTTTGTTAAGTCTTTCTCAGTGATAATATTGAACACATGATTATGAAATAATGACTTTTTAATCTAACATTAGTCTACATTAAAATAATAAAAGTATCTCCTTTTAACTAACCTTATGGTCTAGAAACCAAAACTAGTTTCTAAGACAATAAAAAATCTATAGAGAAAGATATATTTTTGTAGTTATAAATCAAATAATTATTAAAATAATATACAGTTTTATATTAATTATCAAATCTATGAAATATTAAAATAAATTAATATTACAGGTACAATTGTTTTTCCCACCCACAATTGAAGAAAATACTGAGCCAGACCCATGGGGACCACCACCAGAAGAAAAACCAGTTGAAGAATATCTTACTGATGAATATGGAAACCAGTATAAAGAAGAGTATATAGATGACGAATCAGGAGAAGCTAAACTAATGAAAAGAATTTGTTTCCTAGCAGATGGAATACCTGTTGATATTTTAATAGATATTGACAGTGATGTTCCTGAAGATTTACTGATATCAACAAATGAAGAAGAAGGTGAAGTCTCTGACATTATTGTGGGTATAAATGAAAGTGAAAAACTAGAAGAAGACAGCATAAGTCAGGTGTCATTGACTGCTGGTGCAAGTTGTGAAGATAAATCAAAAGAATCAGCTTCTGAGAGCTAGTTGATCTGGACACTTTATATTAGACGAAAATTAATTAGAGACCAGTCAAAGAGTGTTATAATGAAGAAACAACAAATTAAAAACGTTATTTTTTCTTACAAAGGCTCAACACTTTGGCCAATCTTTAGGGCTTTCATTAAAATGTTTAACATAAATTTTAGATATAATAATACAAACGTAATTATGGTAAAGCAATATAAAATTATAATAAAGTAATATTTATTCTAATTTATTTCTCCCCCACAAGGTCAAAATTATGATGACTAATTTTTTTTTACTACAAGTACTAGAATGATCATTAACTGTTTTACCGTATTTATCTAATCCGAAGACAAATGCAGCAATAAACAAACTCACAGCTTAGCTGCCATAAAGAGAGTAATATTACCACTGGACTTCAATACTTATATTAGTGTTGTACTGAACAGATTTAACATCTAAACAACCCAATTGTCCTTTTTAATTCAATTTATAGCCTAGAAAAAATTGCCATCAGACTGACCATATCACAAAACAATATCGAGAAATTTTTCATTTTAATAAAAATAGAAGAGGCGACCAGTCAAAAAAAAAATTAGTAAAAGTTAATAATTACATTTATTTTTATTTTTGCCCACGTTTCAGCCCAAAGTTCAGGCCTTCATCAGGGCTAAGAAAAAAAACAGATAACAATAAAGAATTAAAATTAAAAAGGTGAAAGGTATTTAATTGTAATTCTTTATTATTCAATGTTTATAGTTTCTCATATCTATTGTTATCTGTTTTTTTCTTTGCCCTGATGAAGGCCTGAAATTTGGGCCGAAACGTTGGCAAAAATAAAAATTATTATAATTATTTATTTTTATTGATTTTTTTGTCTGATCAACCCAACCATTCTTCTCTTAAATTATCCATTATAGTCAACCATCAATCCATTATAAAATAAAAATAAATTATGACAGTACACAAAAATGTTCAACTAAAGCCAAATGTACTACTAGGCCTATTAGGGGAACAAGTAAAAAAGAAAAAAATGTATAAATAATAATACAAATGTTTAAGGTAAATTAATAAAAACTTTAATTTCATAAAATGATAATATTTATGTCATTATAAAGAATCTGTTAATGAAAATTGTATAGAGTAATAAGGATGTATAATATATACTAGACTTGAGACAAATTTATTTTGATAGAGAATAACTTCTAAATATATTATCAAACCTCATAAGTAAATAAAACAGAGAAATAAAAAAAAAATGAATAAATATAGAAATTAAAGAGTTGATTAATCATAAACACTTAACCTGCTTCACAACACAATGTGATTGTTTTAACAGCCATGCAATGTAAAAGGATTTCCTAACAAGTCTGCTAATCAACTAAAATTTTAGGAAATAAAAAAAAAATTAATATAAACCGTTTAACCCTTTAGATACGCAAACCCAATATGACAGCTCGGAACGGCTGTGACACCAGTACACAATGCCAATACAGTGGCTCCGGAAAGACCAGACCCTTGGCACGCTGAGCAAATATATTGGCTTCAACTCTCTATCGTTTAGTTGCTCAAAGCCAATATTCTGGCTCCTTACAGAGCTTTCTACTAGGAACCCCATGAGACATAGGTTGTTGTTAGAATCACTAGTTAGAGTGAGATATATTATTTATTGGTAGGTACCCTTTAGGTTGACAGCTCTGACCTCAGTCTTTTATATACCTACTGCTTTCAACCCTATTTCATCTTTCTCTAGTCTTTTGAACACAGTTTAGCTCTAAAACTAACAGCAGTTGGTAGTGTTTTGAAGTGCAAAAATTGAAAATGAGCCTTAAAATTAAAAAAAAAATTTTTTTTCGAACATATATATTTTTTTAATTGAAATAAAATTTACCATAAATGAAACATTTTTGAATTTTTTCCATATCTCAAATTGGTTAACATTAAAAAAGATTAATAAAAATTCATCAAATCAAGAATTTGAATAAATCAAATTGACACTATTTGTACCAACAAAAAAATTAGAATATATCAAAAATAATGTAAATGTTGCAGTATGGAGTAAAAGTAATGTAAGACAATTAATAAATTATAAAATTTAAAATAAGTTTAAAATAAAAAAAAAGAAACATATTTAACTGTTTAACGAAATATGATCTAACATCATATTAAAGAAAAATGTATAAGTCAGTCATAAAAAACAGATTATTTTAATGTGAAAATATGCAAAGTGACGGGAGCAATTCAGTGAATAAATCCTGCGCACAGAAGGTTAGCTAGACCTTGAGTACCCTGCGCACACAGCACCTGACTTTGATTAAGGCTCCGCACAACTAAAAGGTTAAAGGGTTCCAATAATTTTAACTCTACAATAACTAATTATACAAATCCAAACCAAATAATAATAAAAGATAAAGCTTGAACACAAATATGATAATTTACATACTGCCAAATACCTGAGAACAAATAAAAGGAAATAGAATAAATGGCTATTTTATTTTTGAGTAATAAGTTTTATTTGGACAAAATTACGTATTATTATCTACAAAACTGTATAAATCATTGTCAATACCAAGTCTTTCTTGATCACTTTCTGCTCCCACAGCACAAGCTAATAAAGATTGGACATTTCTTTCTTCCATAGCATTGTAAATATATCCATTAGCTTTATCAAAGGCTTTCTTAACATTAGAAAGCATTCGTTTATCTTTGATATTCAAAGGCACAAATGAAACTAAACTGTATCCTTCAATCAATTCGATCATAGCAGAATTTAACTTCTGATACTTCTTGGTGAATTGTTCATCTTGCAGAGACTCTAAAATATAATTTAAATCAAGAACTTCGGTATAATACTCTAGTGGAAATGGAAGTTTATCAACAAATTTCAACATCATATCAACCTTTGATAACACACTTATATGAGGGAGTTCCATGTGCAACATAGTTGACAGAGTAACCAAAAGAGCAGATATAAATTTTCCAGCATCACTACAATAATGTGAATCCAATAAATAGACAGCACATAAACTTATATTCAAAGTCTGAAGAGATGCCATTAATTTTTTTATAGATAGGTGGTGAGTGTAAAGCTCGACCTGCCCAGGGCAATCAAAAATCAAATATGAATCCTTCAATTTAATCAATTCTTTCTGCAGCCAAACAAAGTTTTCTTCTAAATATTCCATGCAAAAAATGAGAGCTCCATTAGGACCCAACTTTTTATGATTCATAACATCTTCCACAGTGATAAGATCATAAATATTAACAGCAGCTTCGTACGGCAAAATATCATTTGCTGGATCTATATTAATTATGGCAACTTTTCTACCAATTTCCTTCAAAAAGCTAGCAATTTCCTTACAATAAGTAGACTTACCACTCCCAGGTGGACCAATAACTAGCTGACCAAAGTTGAAAGGCATTTTATAAAATTATAGAGAAACTTTACTTTCCATGGCATCTGCAATAGCTCTCAAATTTTGTGGAGTAAAATCTTTCAGAGTTACACTAAACATTGTGTTTCTACTAATTTTTAATCTTTCAGCCAAAAATCTCACAGCACCTAAAGTTTTGTCATCATCATTCCCCAGTAAACTCTGAACTGTGTATAATTCTTCCTGTCCTTCCAGTGAGTGAAAAAGACTCCTTTTAACCAAAAAAATCTCCCCTATTTTTTTGTACTGAGATATTATAACTAAATTATTGTCTTCAAACGAGGAATGCGCAATGTCAGTATGAATACCATTAACTATAAGACCAAAGGTTTTAAAAACCATAATTTCTATAGTTGATTTTCATTAACTAGGCCCATTCAGTTAAGTACAAAATGAAAACAATGACAATATTAAAAATCAAACCTCCTTACATTCACAAAATCAAGGAGGTCAGTAATTATTTCATACCTCTATGCAAGTGTTTAACATTTAAAAACCATAAATCTCTAATATTCATTATTGCATTTTAAACTAAGTAATGTACTCTATTGTCGATTATAATATATGTATATGTTCAATGCTAGATAAGTACGATTCGCATTTATTTTTATTGTTAACAGATCACTGATCTCCCAGATTGTCGAAAGCTTATACTAACTCATCCACTAACAATATTTTTAACCCAATGCATCTGTACATTTAATGGTCAGCAATTGTAAATATTCTGAGAAAATCTCGGAAAAAGGATCCTTGCACGTTCAAGATTATTGAAGCAATATAAATGAAGGGGTTCCTTACACGGGTTAATAATATTGTGTCAATATTATATCAGTGCTGATTTTGTTTTCCCTAAACCTTGCTTTCTTTTTGTATGATCTGAAAAGTTCATCTTTGTTTCTGGATATAATAACATTTGTTGTTATATTCTTGTTTCTATATTACGACGAGGCCCATCACTGATCCCTATTATTGGCCCTCCTTCTCATATCCACCATGGTGCTACCTCTGGCTCACTCTAGTCTTTTCATATAATCACAATACAACAGCCTGGGCCTGCCCCAAGGTCGCCTCTGAGGCAATTTAATCGTCTTTGTATCAGGTATACATTGTGTAGGTGATTGGCTCAAGCCCCAAAGGCCCTTTTCCCTTGGGACAACAGGATCCTCTTTATATCGGGAACAGGGAACACCAGGTGGATTGCCTTCACCTCGGCATGGAGCTTTACCTGCTACTAGTCTCCAGCTCCGCCTGATGATGTCTAATCATGGAGCCAGCCGCCATAGGATCCATGCTAATACTGGTGCTCCTGCTGCCTCACACCAGGGATATTTATCGACCTCCCGGTTTAGATCCGCCTGGTTTTGTCGAAAGCAGTCACCTCGGACAGAATGTGGTTCTTCACCAGGCACGGACGGTCTTGGTAACTAGCTTCATACAAATCTCCACCAAGGCTTCACAGATCTCTCGGCTGGTGCCCATGGCATTGGGGAAGAAACAGCGTCTAGATCAACCGTAGCCAAGGTACTACCTCTACCCAACCCCTTGACCCCTTTTGATACTAAATAAATTAAATTCTAATTTTTACCAAACGGAGACAAAGAAATGCCGGCATTTTGTGAATGTTGGTGCAAAATATTATGTTTTGACATATGGAAACTTGGATGCTCACCAAGAAAAATGAAATGATATTAAGATTGTGAAAGATAAATGCACAGAAAATAATACATGGACGTTTCTGTGAGAACGGAGACCAATCAATGAAAGGGATGGTAATAAAATATGCCGAACTTGGAGAAATGTCAGTGACACCGGATCTGGTGTCCTTCGTTAGAGAACTCGGACTGAAGTGGACCCATGGAATGAATCTCGAGCTTCCCACTCTGTTTTGAATAGTTTGGTTATACCTTTAGAACAACCACTCGTATGCTAGAAATGACTTGACAGGCAGAATCCAAAAAATAAAAATAAAAAACAAAAAGAAATCGGTTAGTATACGCAAAAAGTTTTGAAAGGTGAACATGGAGGAAGAAAACTAAGAGAACGTCCACGTTTAAGATATAAAAGTCACATAGAATAATTATGAAGAGGAAAGGGGTCATGAAGAGGAAGTTATGGAGTTATGAAGAGGAAGGGAGTCAGCGGATGGAAATAATGGTTTAGAATTGTAGAGAAAAAAATCCTTGGAGTAGAAGGTAGCGGAATAACCTTAACAATATCAGTAAATCGTTAAGAATAGGGGCGTGGTGACCAAGCGGACTAAAGCATTTGCAATATACGCCTGGCAACTCAGGCGGATTTACTGGGGGGGGGGAAGCTTTCGGGCTGACGTCCCCCTTTAAAATGGTAAAATGTAACCATGTATGGTAAAAAATATTAAAAAATTATATCTTAAAGTATTATTGCTAGTTTAATTACATTTAATAATACTTCAAGAATCACCTAAACACCATTTCATATAGGTAGTTAGTATCTTTCTGTTTTTCCAAAGTAATTATCGTTATATATATATATATAAAAGCTTCCGTGCTGAAGGCCCCTCTAAAATTAAATTCTGGATCCGCTACTGACTGGCAACTTGAAAACCAAATATTTTGAGTTCGGGTGTAGAGGGCACTTAACTCTGACATGAATTCCTCGCCCTCTCCTCTAGCTCAGGAAAAAACTGCTTAGCCAAAATGGCAAGGTAGGGGAGGGAGAGAGGTTGAAAGAGTGCATCATACCAAATACATTAGAGATTCAACAAATCTGTCTAGTTAATTGAATTTATGTGTCAAGTTGACGGATTTTACGCTACTGGATGGACCTGACGTTTCTAGTGTAAGATTTCCCTAATGGATGATGGCAACCTTTGTTAATGAATCAATGTAGATGCATTGGATATTATTCCACAAAAAAAACAACAAAAAAAAACACAATTTTCGTTTATCGTAATATTGACGCCGTTAGAATGGAATCTTATTTGCGATCGATGAGATCAGCGCTGAAATTAGAAACGCTCTATAGAAGTCGGCATTTGAAAAACATAACCTTTCATAAATAAAACAGTTCAATGACAATATAAGTTATGTTTTAAAGTATATTATTGTTCCGTAAAGAATAATGTCGGAATCTGAAGATGAAGACTTTGCTTTTTATGGTGTTCCCTTGGAACCTATTGATGAAGGTATATATTAAAAAAATGAGAAGAAAAGAATTGCCCTAATAATTATTATTTTAATAAAATGTTTGTTTTAATTATTTTGATATGTTGTTATTTCAAAATAACTGTCTCCTCAATAGAGAGAGAGAGAGAAATACTTTATTGAAAGTAGTGCTGTCCTACTACATAGGTTTGCTTTACACACAACATACCGATCAATCCATTTAGACATAATTTATACATTACTAAGTCAAATAGAGAAATAAATGATTAAAACAAAATAAACTAAATAATAGAACTTTATCTTAATTCAATGTACAGCTTTGCTTCATGACACAATATAACTTTTTGTCTCTAGACAATGTTCCAAGGAAGAAACCATTTGCTATTCAAGACCAAATCGCTACTGACAAACAAGGCAGAAGAAGATTTCATGGTGCGTTCACTGGAGGGTTTTCAGCTGGTTTTTATAACTCTGTGGGCACTCTTGAAGGTTGGAAGCCTTCTCAATTTAAGTCTTCCAGAGAAAAAAAGGCTGATGTTGTTGCCCAGCGACCAGAAGATTTCATGGACGATGAGGTTTTAATTTTTTAATCAATAGTATTTTGTTTGTGTACTGGTTCATTTCTTTATTAACCTGGTCCAACAAAGAGAAATTACTGGAAACGAATAGTTTTTTTATTTAATTATCTTATTTACGAATTATTACTCCATTACATAATATCATTTACAAAACAATTCATTCATCCATACTATAAAATTTTTATGATAAATGTAAAGTATTAATTAATAATATTGTGATTTTCATTTGACTGACATTTCTATCTAGGTATACATTTATATCTAGTCAAATTTCAATTAATTATTCTCGAACACTTTCAGGTCTAAAAGGAACAGTTTATGTTTACTTTGTTGGAAACTTAGCCTATTTTTGTCTATGTGTCTCTTCACATTTACTATAAACTAACTTCTTTATAATTGTGATAGACTAAAACTTTGAAAATTTCCTTATTTTGTAAAATTTGATCAGCTACATCTTGGAAAGTCAAAATACAGTATGGTATCATTTTGTTGTAAATTTGGTATTTGTGGGTCAAAATTGACTAATTATTTTGAGTAGAATTTTCGTGTTTTTCAAATATTTCAAAATGATCCAGAGTTTTGTAAACAAAACTTGATTTATTATTGGCGATGTGTCACCAGATAAAACATCCAAAAATTCAAAACGAGCTCATTTGAATCTAGATAATCTCCCTTATGCTTGACAATTACTCTGAACTGAACTACATACATCCCGAAAACAATTTTTTTCCACTGAACCTGATAGATCTTTATTCTATTTTATTGTCTTAAAATCATATGGTTGTCAGTGAGTTTAATTTAGTATGCCATTTTATCCTTCTGCATTCTGTTAAAAATATATATCTCTTGGTTGCAATATATTTGCAGTTGTTTGTTTCATTAGTTCTTATGAAAGTATTGATATTAATCATTAAGTATTATTAATTATTTGATGTGATTTTTATGTAGCCTCGACCTCGAAAAATTTTCTGTTAAATCTATTTATAATTAAATTATATTATTTAAAACAGGTAAATTCATTGCAATCTTAACTGGGATTTGGAAATATTTCTTTTCAGGATACAGAGGAATTTGGTATCGCCCCCACACTTCTCAGAGCTAAACCAGAATATAGTGGAGGAAAAAGTAATAAAAGGCGATTTGAGCTTTCTGATGGACCAATACCAGGAGAACCAGTTCTGAAGAATATTTTAGAACCTCCTAGGTATCTATAAATATTAATATTAGAGGTCATTCCACCTAAGGTTTCTTAAAATTCGTATTAATTGAATCTGATCATTTCAGTGTGACCATTGGTATGAAACTTCTAATGAAGTTGGGTTGGAAACCTGGACAGGGAGTTGGACCAATGCTTACCTGGGCTGAGAAAATGGGAGGAGACATTGACCCTGAGGAATTAGGCCTAAATCCTAATGTGCTATTCCCTCCTGATCCAATACAAGAACATTGCATAAACGCTAAGAGTGATAGGTATTATTTCATTAGAAAATACATGAACAGTTGTCTGATTTTATGCATTTCAGTATTATTGCCTTGTTAGTTGATTAATTTAATTATTACTTAATTTTTCTATTGATTTTAAATTGTAATAGTAATTTTAAATTATGCTTTCATGACAATAATTTGTAGCGAACTAGGCATTTGGGTAAGTTGTTTAATCTCACTCATCTGGTTTATGGATATCATGTTTTTTTATACATTCATAATTAAAGCAAATGTAATATTGAAATTTTTCAACATTTCAATTCTATGTTTATGTCAATATTGGATTTCTCTTAAATTTAATATATTTCTAATATACTTCCCTTAAAGTTAATATATTCTTTTTAAGATTTGGTCTTGGCTATTTTGGTCTGAGTAAGGAACCTGTTTTGACAGAAAGATTTAGTTTGTTTGACGCTCCTCTAAAAGTCAGTGAAAATAAAAAGAAATTATCAATCCGTGGCCAGGTATGTTTTAAATAATAATAAATCATGACTGTTGTTTGTTTTAAAATTTTAGTTCATGACATTCTAGATTATAATTTCCTAGATAAATTTATATTGAATCTTGTGTATCATATTAAATTAAAATAATTTTAGAAAGTAATATTTCTGATAAAATACATTGCATATCCATATATAATATGCAATGGATCTATATATTCCTAATCAGATTAAATAGGTAGTGGACTGAGATGCTGTAATGCACTCAATCAAAAGTGTTTTGATGTGTTTAACATAGATTTATCCCATTTAAAGGCTTTTGGTGTTGGGGCATTTGAAGACGATGATGAAGACATATATGCTAAGGATGATATGTCCAGGTATGACTTTTCTTTGGAAACCAGTGCTAGTTTGAAGGAGGCCAGGCGGAAAGAAAGACAAAAAGAAAAAGAGATGCTTGCATTAACTGAAGATTACAACTGCATTGAAGGTCAGTATTCTAAACTTTTTCTCGCTGCTGCGATTTAAGTTAGAATTATATTTGGTTTGTTTTTTTGAAATGTAGATTTCAACGACTATCTCCAATTATCCACGACACTAGAACCTGTAATTTTATTACTAAATTTAATTAAAATTTATAAATTTGTATTGTTTTTTTTGTCTTTTAAGTTCGATTTTTCAAAGTAAATGTGTATCTTTAGCATCAAATCCTATCTGTGGTATCAGCCTCAGCTATACCAAAAGACATTAATCAAGCTGTAGGAAATAAGACGGAGCTCTATTGAGAGCATACTAGGAAACAAATATATTTTGTTATTGTTGTTGTTCCTTAGCCTCCTGGATTCTGTCCAAAGAGAAGGCTATCAGCTCTATTCATGAAACGGAATACTATAAGGTATGTGACAGGATTGTATATGGATTACTGTTGATTCAATTAAACCTCTTTAACCTGGTATTAACTGAGGCACCTATCTGTAGGCTCTGTTATCTAAAGGATGAAACCTCCTATCATATTATATGCAGATGTGACATTTTGACTAGGATATGGTATTCTCATTTTGGAAGTGTTGGATCACTAATCCTAAGCTCTACGAATCAATAGATCCTACAAGCTTATACAAATTTGCAAAGGCTACTGAGCGTTAAAAGATATTTTTACAGAGAATAGGATTGTGCTCGATGAGGCCGCAGTGCATCAAAGGGAGAAACAAACAAATATTGTAAAATTTATGTTAAGTGATATTAAAAAGTAATTTTGATCATTCATTTGACTAAGGCAAAGATTTTACTTTCTTTAATACCATAAATCTTCTTCTTTTATTGGCATGACATCCAATTATTGGCATTGCTTAAAGCAATCCTTGGCCTGCTCTATCTCCTAGTTCTATCTGTTTTGATCGTGTGGTGTGCATGTGATACACTTTTTCACAAGTTCCAGAACATTATCTCTCCATCTACCTCAAGACCTTACTCCACTAGGGCAGTTCTCGGACACTCTTCTTGCCATCCTTCATTCTTCCATTCAAAGCAAGTAACCTAGCCACCTGACTCAAATAACTCTGCTTTTTTAGTCTTTGCCATAAACTTTTTTCATGTTCTGGTTCTATAATACGTCTGCAAATATGCCTTTAAATCTCTTCATAGATAGGACATCGTCCACATAGGCTAGTAGTTTTGTCATCAGATTACAAATATTTCCATATCCAATTAATCCTGCTCTTTCCATGACTGCCTTAATACCAGAAATAAATAATTATATTTGTTAGTCACAACTCCAAATATTTCTATGAAAGATAATTTATGCATATCGTTTATATCAATATGCAAATATATATATTTATAAAATTCTTGAAAAAGGTTTTTAAAATCTACTGCCTAAAATATTCACAGAAATTAAAATCTTAAAATTATGGAATGGCATCCATGTGGCATGGAGTTGAAAATCCTATCATCTATAGTTATGTGTGGATGGCTCATAACTGTCAACTTTATCTATTTTTTTATTTTTGTTACTTATATTTGTTTATTCAGTTAAAGCTAACCAGTATACATGACCTTAAAAAGTTTCTGTTCAAAATAACTTTTGCTTTTTTACTTAAATTTAAAATATTATTCTAATCGATGTCCTTTTTAGAAAATGAAATTTCAGTAGATTTTCTGTTTTAATTATTATTATCTATTATGTTAATAAAATATTGCATTAATTTCCAATTTTTTTCTCTCTTGTTTTTTTTTAAACATAATTGAATTGATTGATTTTAACTTATTTGATGTTATGCATCTGGTGTTATTGGCACTGAATAATAAATTCTTTAATAATGTATAAAGTATAAATAAATATTATGACACCAATATTATTTAGAACAATTATAAAAAGTTTGCTTTTCAGATTTACATATGGTTATTATAAACTATTAAGTTTATTAGATTAATTTTGTTGAGCAGTACAATTTAAAAACTTTTTTCTACTGAAAGGAAGGATTAGTTATGAATCATTCTTTATGAGCATTAGGTATTCTTCTTAACTTAAAGTAATGTAGGACACATTCCAACAATATATGCTATGAATTTTTTTTCCATTTTATCACTGCATAATGTTCAAATTCAGTTTATTAATAAATTAAACTAAATAAAGTATCTAATCTAATTATTCTTTCCTTATAGGCTTTATGCCAGCTAAAAGTCAAGGTCACAGAAAGAAGTATTATCCACCTCCTGAATTGCCGCCTGACTTTGATCCAAATATTACTCAAAGAAAATCAAGATTTGGTCCTGAAGTTGTTGGAAATGTCCAGGCAGTAAAAGGAAAACACATAATTAATTCTTCTGACAGAGCAATAATTTTAGGAGAAACATTGCCTGACCATCGGTAATAAATAACACAGAGATTATAGTATCCCTGAAAATTAAATATGATTCCTTCGGAACCATGTTTTGAAATGAACCTATAGACTTTTTTTATTGTTTCAGAAAGGAATGTGAAATTGATCTTGAAGAAACACAAACAGACAATAAGACTGAAGAAAACAAAAGTCCGGATGAGTTAAGTTTTAGACCATTCATTAGTGATCCTGCTAAACAAGCAAGATATGAAAGATATCTTGGCTTCATAAACATAGGAGCTAATGGTAAGGTTTTTTTAATTGTGGACTGATGGTTGGTTGACTATAGTGAATAATTGAAGAGAAGATGGGTTGTAGTGTTCAGTATAAAAAAATTAAAAATAAACAAATTATATTTATTTTTATTTCTGCTGATGTTTTAAGATTATTCTTAAAAATGAATTTGTTTTGAATGGTATTCACATGTTCTTAAAAAATTACTGATAATCTTCCTTAATATACTAATATTAGTAACTTCGGTTCTCATTTTAATTTAAAAAATGTTATGTATTTATGTTGGATATTTTGTTTTATCTATACTTATTTTCAAACCTAATTCTTTATCACTCACCATTGAGGTATTTAATTTAACAGTTTTCTGCATCTTCGGTGTTAAGACTGAATTGGTCATAAAGCTCTTTTGGCTTTGATGTATTACATATTTATATCATTAATTTGGCTAGTTATAATCATTATAAATACTTTTTATACTTCGGAAGCTGTAAGGTTCTCCTATAATTGTTACAACCTGTTTTTGGTATTATTTCTGAATTAGGATCAGTATAATGATATCAATATTTTTGACTACAGATTAAATTGTAAAAGTTTGTTTAAATTGGTTTGTTTGTTAAAGTTGGTGAGTGGAGAAAAGTGAATATTGCAATATAAGATGAAATGTTAGAGTATGAAAATGATAATGATAAACCAAATTTCGTACTTTAAATTTTCATACTTCAGTTAGCCCTGATCATGGCCAAAATGTTGGCACACAATAAAATAATGTTCTTAATTAATCAATGATCACACCCAACAACCAACATCTAGATTTTGATCTACAATCATCAATATTTCTACCATTGTACTGACCATGGATGTTCATTTAGCTAATTATACTAGTGTGAGATAAGCAAAAGTGGAACAGACTTTATAGGACCGCAAAGCTAAAATAATTTAAATTGTCTATCGTAGCATCTCTGTGCAGTCATTAATGCTAGAATAATCAGGATAATGGCATTAGACCATAAGGAATTCTTAAAACTAGCTGAATAGACAAAAGATAGCTCAGATCTTCATATAGAAACGTGCAATAGCCCAAGACTAGCAAAAGTGGAACATGCTTCTTAGGACAGTCAAGCTAAAATTATAATAAAACTTATTTCTGGTTTTAATTAATTAATTTATGCAATGGTGTGGAAATGATTGGCTGTAATTATAATTTGAGAAGGAGTTGGTCGGTGCTTGACCACCCTGCTTGTCCAACTCCTTCACTAATTTGTGTAAGTGTTAATTTTCTGCTTGTAAAACTTTGTAGTGTCTAGTTTTATTTTAATAAAGTAAACATAAGAAGGGGTTAATCAGAGTGATGTAAAAGTCATATTTTCAGCAATTTTTATTTAAGTTCTGAAATATAATCTACAAGGGTGTGACTGCTGAAAGAATCAGTGAAATAAATGACAACTTCAATAGTTTGGCAAATTTTTGCCTTTTTTTTTTTTTTATCAGCCTCAGAACTTGTATTTATTGGCTTACTGAATGGTGTTACATTTAAGAAAGTCCACAATTGCCATTTTTAAGATGTTTAAAACCAAGCAGCCATCAAATTTAGACAATTTTATTTCAAAATTATCTTAAATAAAACCTCATATTAATTTTCAATTGGTTCCATGCTCAAAGTCAACATTTAGGAATTTATCACAGTAATTCTATCAAAAAGCCTTTCGCCACTCAAAATGTTGGTTAATTAATTTATACCATTCTGATTTTAATCCTCTCATATTGTTATACATTACTAATGTTTGAACAAAATCTTTATATATGTTTCCTTTTGATACTCTTTAAATACTTTCTAGAAGAGAGTAAAATTATATTTATTATTTTTTCTTATCCCCTATGGTTCTATTTTAAATTTAGTTTTTCCATTTACCTGCATGATAAAATGTCTATGCAAATTTTGAAAAATTTACGAAAATGGCCTAGTTATCTCGAAGTTGGTTGTTATAAAACATATTTAAAAAAAAAAAAAAGAGCTATAATGTCATTTAGGAAATTAGGGAAGAATGGTGGCTTGACTTGGTTTCTTCAAGGACTGGACAGTTATGGTTTTCAAAATTTAAAGAGGGCACCATCAGGATTGAGAGTAAGTCTTGTTCCTAAACTCTATCTATGGATCTATTCAATCTATGGATAATGAGAAATAGTGGTCTATATTTTGAGTAGTCAGCTTAATAGAGATTGACAGTGATACGGGAAGTATCATTTTTCTAATATAAAGATAAAAAGCTCAGCTTTTACTTGCAGCATTGTAACGTAAGACTATCACAACTCCTCCGAATTATTATATTATTCCGATTTTTAAAATTTTACTTTTTAACATGCAGATGCTTTGAAAAATATTCAACCTTCAGCAATGAGTGAATGGGAAAAGCAGAGAGAAGCGAAAGAATTTGAACAGGCTGCCAAATTGTACCGGCCCTTGTCAGGTAATTGGACTTTTACAGTTTTATATTCCATACCATTAGTTACTTGTAAGACTGAATAAAGATGAGTGATGATATTACCTTGCTTAAGGCTTATTTTACACTTATGCTGTGTAAAGCCACAGTTTAATGCATTACTGTTACATTCAAGGATGGTTTGTTCACCGTATTAACATCAGATTATTTCACACTTGTGAGGTTTTCATTCAGACTATTGCTGCTGAGAATTGAATCTGGTTTAAATCTTATAACAGTTTAAATCTTACTGCATTAATCTTATGGTCACCAGATGAATAGTGGCTATTAAGAGCATCACCGCATGAAACTGCATAAGGGTAAAACAAGCCTAATTGGGACTAGATTTATTTGATGATCGTTTTAATATTTTGAAATTCTGATTTAAAAATCATGCCTATTGGTTACGTCAGCTGAAAGATTATCTCATAATTATATTTACAATGTAATTATAACTTTATATGTAATCCTTCTATTCTGTTGACACTGATATCCCCAACAATCCTGTGAGATCAGTAAAATTTTGGAATAAATATCTTTTATAGTTATGCTTCTGTTATATCTCTGATTTTTTGTTTTTAGGGATGATGAATGATAGGTTTTCCAGAGGTGGAATGTTGGATGATTCTGCTGAACCTTTGACACCAGTTCCTAACTCACAACCTGTTGATTTGGACCCATGGGTCAAAGCAGCAAAAGAAAAGAAGTTCGGTAAACTAACTCGATTTATAGCAGATTGGTCTCCTGCATCTCTCCTTTGCAAAAGAATGAATATTCCAGAACCTAATAACAGGTGATTGCAAAAAATCCATATTTTATTTATCAAAATATTTTTCAGTCAGTTTTATTAAATCTGGTTTTATTTTTAGCGAGGTTACCTTAGCAAAAGTAGCTGAAGCAGAAAAAAAAAGAAGACCAAAATTTTCAGTTTTTGATTTTCTCGACACTTCAAAAGAAACTAATGTTATAGAAACTGAAAACAGTGTCATTGTTCCAGAAGAAACTAAGATGGAAAGTAAAGTCATTAATAATTTAAGTGAAAAGGAAAATGAAAAACCAAAGCTTATCTTATCCGAGTCAAATTATGATAATGTAAGTAGCATCATTTTTAGATTTACAATTTTCATTTTACTGAAATGGTATTGGATACTTATTAAGGACCTGCAACACACCATAGTTCAAATTCACTAATCACTTTCAGACTTCTGTCTGAGATATAATGAACCTACCTATTTCTCTTCACTAAGTTGTTCTTTCTGAAAACTGACTATTACATTTCCCTTCCCATAATTTTCTTCCCAATCCATCTTTTATTATACTTAAGTTTATTGTTGTTCAATTTGGTATTTTATTACTTACACTCATAGGTAGGTGAAATAAATCCTATGTGCTTAGCTTCTCGGTCTACTAGAAAACATGTTTAACTGGTGAATGATGAGGATTAATTATTACAGGACTATAGGAATGCATTTCTCAGAGATTTTCCAGTTAGCTTAGAGAAATGAAGCTAGAATTTGGTTTTCTATCTAGAATGAACCAGTTCTAGTTTTTTTTATTGTGATAATAATTGAAATTTCTACCTTGGCAGTCATTTACCATTAGACATACCACCCAATCTTAGCTTCAATTGAGAGATTAATTTTATTTTTAATTGTTTAAGAATAACATTAAATCTACCAAAACACTGCAAAATGCATATGTATGCAAAATTTTAAACCTTGGTTTAGTCATGTGTGCTGTAGTCACATCATTAGCCAACAAGAAAAATATTAAAAATCTGACCAGGTATAAAAATGGCCTTTTTGAAGTGTTATTCTTCGGCTCCCTCAATTCCTATTCCAATTACAATAAAAATTATATACTTTCTCTTCTCTTATCAAAGTATATCTGTGTAAAATTTCAATCTCCAAGACTTTATATTTCAGAAATTTAGATATCCAAAAACTCATAGTTACTGTGTTGGCAAAATACAGCTCTCGTTAATCTGTAATTTATTGATCATTTTCCTGATTTTTTGTTTGAAAAGTTTTTTTTTTTTAATGCATTCATTTCATCTTTTAAGAATAATGACATGAGAAATTATTTTTACTCTTGTTAAGGAATATTTTTGTTGAAAAATAGTTTTCCACTTATCAGAGAATACTCCCCTTACTTTTATCCACTAGTGTATCTATGGGAGGGGGGGAGGGGGAGGGACTAGAAGGGCTTTGGGGCTGAAGCCCCTCCCCCCAAATGGTAAAATATAACCATGTTTTTTGGAAAAAAATATTTAAAAATTATCACTTAAAGTATTATTATTCGTGTAATTACATTTAAAAGGACTTTAGGAATCACTTAAACGCCATTTCATATAGGTAGTTAGTTTCTTTCTTTTTTTTCCAAAGTAATTATCGTTATTTTTATTTTAAAAAAAGCTTTCCGGCTGAAGCGCCCCCCAAAATTAAACCCTGGATCCGCTAGTGCTTTTACCGAAGGTGATAGTAATATTGTCATTACATTGGCATACATCAATAGCTCCGGTAACCTACATCAATTACTTGTGTTGTAGGTCAGTAGTATCTATTTGGTATTTTGCCCATCTAGCTTATTGATTTGTTTTAGTTTATTTTTATGTATTAATTCAATGACTACGTTTGCTGTTATTACCATTCTGAACAATGTTGATTAAAAAATATGATCTGTGTTTACATTTTTTTTTTTTTTAACTTTCCTAAAATCGATTATCATATTTTTTAGGTAATTAAGTTTGAAGATCCACAGGAAAAGATGGATCTGTTTAAAGCCATATTTGCAAGTAGTGATGAGGAGAGTGATGTTGAAAAAGAAGGTGAAACTGGTGATTCTAAAAATGAGAAAAGCAATTCTAAAGCTTTAGAGAAACCAACTAGTAGCATTAATGTATTACGTAACACTTCTCCACCAAGAGGAATATTTGCCAATCTTGATTTAGATGCATTAAAACCTAAGAAATTGCCACAAGAAGTAGGAAAAGAGAAGAAAGATAAAAATGATGGAATTAAAACTCAAAATGTAAATGATACTCAAAATCCATCAACTGCTAATACGCCTGTTGCTCCTGAACTAATGTACGGTCCCACACTACCGACCAAACCAATTTTCATACAAAAAACTGTTGCATATGAAGACAGTGAGTCTTCTTCATCTGAAATAGAATGGGTTGAAAAAAGTACTTCTAAGAAAAAGAAGCATTCAAAAAAACATAAAAAAGAGAAAAAGAAGGACAAGCATAAACAGAAGAAAAAGAAAAAAAAGTAATAATATTCAGGATAAAGATGTAAAAGTAATTTGCTTAACTGTGATCTTTTAATTGTATATAATTGTGATTATATTATATATCGTACTGAAATATTCCTCAATCCTGGAAACAAGATTAGATACTCTCTCTTGTCCCCCCTCCTTACCACACACAATGAAAACTATGTTAATATACAATTCATATCTATATAAAGGTCATAAAATTCCAAAAATAGTGAATAATGTGTTTATAATAGCTTTGTGTATATGTCTATACCTATATATTTCTTTTCTTTTTTTATGTATGTATATTATAAGCTATAGTTTTTAAAATAATACTGATTAATATTTTTTATGATTATTTTTGTTATACAACCATCTAATTCACAAATGGAATTAATTATAAAGCATAAGTGTATATGTGACTTTAATTATAATATTGACACCAGATAATGAAGAAAATATAAGGATTGGTTGGCTGTGATTTATAAATTGCTCAAGATTTTAAAACAACCTACAAATTATGATGATTTTAACATTTAAAACAACATTTTAGTATTATAACAAATAATATATTTATTTTTTATAAAATTACATTTTAATAATCCGTATACTATATGAATTACCTAGAATGTGATTTGCTTCTATATTATTATAGTTATTTATGTAGCAATTCACTTGATAAATCTTTAGTTGCAACAATTTGTATCAAACATTAATTAAAAGTGAAAAATTATGTAAGTATTTAAAAGGGAGATTTTTTAAAAAAGTAAATGAAAATAATTGAATGTAGTAACCCATTCATTATCTAAACATATATATTTGGTCATGGATGATTGATTATATTTCTGTTATTCTAAACATTTTAAAATTATGAAAATTACAGTAATCATTTAGAGCATTATTAGAAATGGTGCTGGCCAAGCTTATCATCACTTCCACCATTTAAAGGAGCTACAAAAGAACATTCACTTCGCATATTTCATCAGACTCAGATTTGATAGAAAAGCTTCAAAAGTATGGGTTCGAGAGCATTGTAGAATCACCTAGTTCCAATAAATGAAATTTTGAATTTATATTAAGAAAATATATGAATTGCATTATTGCTAGATTTAGCTGCAAGGTGACATTAAACTGTTCCTCTTAATGCTAGAACTGCACTACTTGGAATGTATGCCTAACTTGATAAATGAGGATGATGAATAATAAATATATCTATAATTTAATATTTTCTGCCTTACAGGTAAAGGACACCATTTCCATTTTTTCATTAATAACTAAGGAACAAATTTTAACAGCTTGAAGCTATGGAAAATTGGCTCCCCTGAACAAATACAAAAATGGACATGGTGTTCTTTGACTCCGAAGTACAGATTTAAATAATTGTTTATTAAGGTGCTTTGAAATGGAAAGGCAATGCATTATTACAACTAATCAGTGCCAAACTGGAATTTAACTCCTCTTGAATGTTAACTACTGGTACCAACCATTACTCACTGTAATGATTTTTTCTAATAAAATTTTTTAATCTCAGGTTTGAATGGAAAAAAAAAGGTTTTGAGATCCCTTCAGTCCAAATAACTAAGTCCCACAAAATGGTTGGTGTGTGTATATGTGAACAGCCAAGCTAAAAAATGAAATTACGTATTTAAGATTAGTGTATCCCTGGGATGTTATAGCCAGCAATTTTTTCCTTGAAATTGGCTAACCAGAAGTACCACTTTATATAATCGATTTTACACATTTTTACAAATTTCTTGAAAACGGCATTTACAATTTTGATTAAACTTGGTAGATCAATGAACAATAAAATTATCTTTAATATCATCAAGGTCTTATCCTCATTGATGTCGCTTAACAGGGCCTAAATACCCATTGTTCAAAATTTCATCCTCAAAAGTACCTTTAATTCATTTCAGTTTAAATAATTAACTATTTATCACTGTTAGCAGTAATAAAAAAAAGGCTCAATATAAACTATATAATAAGAATTAAGGTAATTGACAAAACTATAAAATATGAAAAATGTTTTTTTAGGATGAAATGAATTTATGGAACTAGTATCAATGTATGTATATAATGTACTGTTGGAAAGCTGAGAATTTTAGAAAAACATCTAACATGCAAAGGCATCAAAAACCAAATCTGGTGCACGCAACACACAAATTTCACTTACCGCTCTACTTTGAATAGAAATTATTTTGTGGCAATTTTGGGCTATTATAAGATTTTTGAAGTGCATTTTAAACGGAGCTAAAGCTTAAAACTTCCAGATAACAAATCATTAAGACCATTAAAATTTCAAAAAGTCTATTTATTATATCGACAGTAGGCGATAAAAAATCTAGTTATTACTCCATCTGCTATTATAAACCACATAAGTCTCTGATCTTTTCAGTTGGTAGAATGACTAACTCCAATTTCAACATTTTTGAGTAATGTCATTTTAGTGATATTTCAAGTTGGAAAATATATATCAATACAGACTGTAAGTTGATTCCAGAGTAGGTGATTGCAGTGTTGGAGTATAGAGCTGTGAATAAAGGTACAAAATTTGCCACTAGAAACATCACAAAAATTAATGATTAGTGGAGTAATGGTTGCGATTCCGAACAAACCTCCATCATCACCCCTTCAATTAACCCGAGGTGTTCCTCACTCTCCCCGACCCTTTTCTCTATTTATATTAGTGACCTTCCTGACGCCATTCAACATTCCTGTTACCACCTATATGCCGATGATTTCCAAATATACCAATTTTTCCAACCTTCTAAGACGCCTGAAAGTTACAAGAGGATATCGACTGCATCAACAGATGGACAGAAATAAATGAATTAAAATTGAATGTAGATAAAACTAAGGCTATTCTCATCAGGTTCAGACATCTCATTAGCTCCCTTCCTTACTTTCCTCTGCTTAACCTCAATAACAGTCCCATCCATTTTTTCAAAGGTCAAAAACCCAGGAGTAACCTTTGACCAGAGAACCTCTCCTGAAATAACCATATCTCCTGGATTATCCAAAAATCCATAACTACCCTTAAACAACTCCTAAGATTCCATGATTGTATTCCTCTAAAAACCAAACAGCTCCTTGCAACCTCCCTTATATTCCCCTACTTCGACTACGGCTGTTTGGTATATGGAGGGCTATCTGCCAGGCTAAAAATGAGACTGAAGAAACTCATGAATTGTTTCATAAGATTCATCTTTGGGATCCTCAGGCTTTCACATGTTTCACTCTGGTACACTGAGTTGAAGTGGCTTTATCCTACTTCCCGACGACAATTCTTCCTTGGTGTTTTCCTTTTCCAAAACTTCAGAACTAAAAACCCTTCCTACATCCTGGAACTCCTAACTCTACGTTCCTCTATCCACTCTCTTTATACCAAATCTCAACCTGTAGACTTATGTATTCCTTCCCATAAATCTTCTTCCTTCAGCAAATCCTTCGTCAATCGTGCTGCTTCCTTATGGAACTCTCTTCCTACTTCCATATGTCAATCCTCGTCCACAAATTCCTTCAAACAACTCCTGTTCCCCACCTACTCCACATTCAAACTTCAGCAAACATGTAAAATTACTTGCATCTGTACACTGTTTAATTTCAATCTACTGCACATTTGCAATGACAATTAACAGTTAATTAGTTTGTTTTTTATTATTCTAAGTCAGACTAAGACCCATAAATTTGTAACTCTGTTATTATTCTTAGGGGACAGTAGTCCCAGAATAAAATTATTTTTTCATTTCATTTCAAAAATTAATTATAAATGTTGAAATTGGAGTTAGTTATTCTGTCAACCGAAAGGCTGATATATGCTTAGAGAGATTTGAAAGTACATCTGAATATTTAACCTATTAATGATTATGGATTGTAGAGCTATTGATTATTAAACTCTTATTTTCCGTAGTAAAGTTTACTAAAATGACATTACCTGGATAGGTCTAAAGTTGTTACACTAATTGTCAGTGGATAATGTTGGGATTTCACAAAGGGAAAATTCATCAAATTATTTACTAATTTAATTTTCTAAAAAGTTACTTGATGATTTTTTGGAATATAATTAATTTGAGTATAAATACATGTAAAAAGTGATGGATATTTCTAAATTATTATAATTTTTACCATGTAGTACGATCCTCACTTATTCATAGAATAAATAAATGTTTTTTCAAATCTCTCTTGGTATATGGAGTTGAAACTTTTGATCCTAATATAATTTATCTTTGCTCGCCTCCTTTTTGCTCACAAATCTAGCCTGAAAGAAACAAATATTGATAAACATAGATCATGTGGTTTTAAAATCCCAATCAGTACAGCCAATAACTATTTATTGAATCCATAACTATGGATTTTATTACTTTTCCTTAATTTCAATTGTGAAATTAGCTCTTCTTAAAGGTTCTGAAGTTTGCAGACCACTACAACAGCCCTTAAGAAAAATATTTATTTTATTTTCATTACTGTAATACATGGCTAGGATCTTTGTTGGCGTTGTTTATCTTACTTTGTACAATTATTATCAGAAATGATACTGTTGTTACTTGGATTTCTAATCAGATCATACCAAAGCAGTTAAACCTGGTATATGACATAGATTTAACTGCTAAATTACTTTTTATTGTTTATTTTTTATATTGTGTAAAAAAAAAAATAAGCTGATTTATTTTCAGCAAATTTCATGACTTCATTCCTTTTCAAAAATCATAAACTGGAAAAAAAATCAGTGCCTAAATATATTACCATTATTAGGATTAAAAAAACAATTATGATATAATATAATATATTAAAACATAACTACAATTTGACATTGTTTGTACTATAACAATGGATGGGCATGCGTCACAATAGAAATGATTTATGATTTGACAGTAATGTCTAAAAATCATTAATAAAAAACATAATTACACTAATGCTTAAAAATTTTATACCATTATTAAAAATAGTAATCTTTGTGATTTTAAAAAACTGTGACAAAAAAATAGGAAATGTTAAAATCTATAATACACACTTCACCTAGCATTCAACTTGATTACATAATTCACTTAACTGTAAAGTTTATACATACACCTTACAAGTTAGTCCGCTACAAGCTTTGTATTAATTATTAATATATAACAATTTATTATAACATACATAAAGGGTCTATATCAGTTACTATAACAATTATTCTACTTTCTGGAGTGAGTATTATAAAATAAGGAATAAGCAAAGTGTGAAGCTGGGCACAATAAAGAAACTTGAACACTTAAAAAAAAAAAAATTTAAACTAGCATTATATTCATGGAATAATTAATTTCCAAAATATAAAGAATACAAGAAAGTAAATAAGCAAATGTGAATTTCAAGTAACAAAAAAATAAAATTAATAATGCAACACATCAATAAAAGTATGATTTAATGATTTGAGGTGATTAAAGGGAAAAACTTAAAAAGGAACTCTTGAATAAAACTGATTTAGAAAAATAAAATAAAATCAGAACATCCAAGCAAAGCAAGGCTAGAAACATAAAACAAAACAAATGATTTCTGTGCCAATTATAAAATGAATGTGTTATATACAGTGAACATGGTACTTATATTTTAAACATCCAAATGAATCATTCCATTATTTAAAAAAAGCATTGTGGTATATCAAATTTTACAATAGTGAAGAGAAAAATACAATCAGTTTCCTACTGTTCCCGATGGGTAATGCTTTCCTTTACTTTTTTTTTCCTCTCATAACAATGAAATATAAAATAATCTGCTTTAATTAAAGAGTTTAAAATACAAACATGAAATGAGAGGAAAATACAACACTCCTTAAAGTTATAGACCCGAAGGCCCCTCCAGAGGTCTTGAGGTCTCAAGCCGTTCTCATAAGAATTCCATTTCTCTTTCTATGCCAACAAACTTTAGTTGTTCAGTAGGGCCATATCTAAAAAAAAACAACAACAGAATAATGATTAATCAAATTTAACGGCTAACATATAATTCAAACATTTATATGGTGTTGGGAAGACAGTATACATTATAATAAAATTTCTATAATAAGTAATTTGTAATTGTTAACATAACTACAGCAAAGCCTACAAGCATTTGTTCTATCTTCTGAAATTAATGAAATGACATAAAGTTATAGAGCTGCTTACATGAATAGTTATATAAAAAGATAAAATAAGATTATTAATTGTTTTGAACCTTATTGTGGGATCTACTACTACTGCCTCCTATTAGTTTTTTCCACACTAAATACAGATAGAAAGAAATATCCATTGCCCTTCTGTGTCTAGGCAGTTCAATATAATATTTAATTTTCATTCAGGTATTTCTGTTGTTAGATCATTTAAGGTAGTAATGAAGGTAGCAAGAAAGTTAGGCCTCCAAAATAGTTAAGTAAAATCAAGCATTGGAGAACATCAAAAAGGGAGAGAGAATGAGAAATTACTTAAGAGACGGAAGAATATATTTAGAAAACATTGAGAAATTAAAACTGCCAACCAAGTGGTAGTGTAGAAAGAAGAAATCTGGCCAAAGAAATTTAAACTAAAATTATTATGAATGGCTTTATAAAGAAAAGGACTCAATCCATTTTTTGGCAAAATGGTGTTGGCACGGCATTTTTCGAGTTTCTGACTCCTACATCCAAATTTAATAAAATTTATTTAGATTGACCCCTTAATTTAAAACAGGAAGCATGAAAAATTAGTTTCATATATTCAAACAGTTTTTAAAATTTTACATTTGACAACTATGTGGCTCCAATAGTGGTAGGAAACACTGTATTGCCAAAAATTTAATGGAGAGGTTCACAATTATGATTCGAAATTTACTCGATTGAACTTATAATTTTTAAAATCTATTTAAAAAAAAAAACTGTCCTGATTGACAGCCATGTTGCAAAGTCTTATAATACTATTTTATTTTTATTTTTTGGACAATCTTGCCCTAGGAGATATTCAGAAATATCTCAAATTAAAACTGTTATTTAAAATCATTGTCTTAAACATTTAATATAACATAAATTAAACAGAAAATCTAGTTCATAAATTAAAATAAGACGCAGTTTATTTTATCTTATGAATAATTTTAGATTTTGTACTTACAAGCTCTTGGAGCATGACTGTCATTATACTAATTTCTAAATTTACATTATACCATTAAACAAATAAAACTGAACAATATTATGATTTTATAAAAGAAAACCACCTGAAGAATGTCCTATTTAGAAAGGGCTTTGTTCAACCAGCGTAATACTTATAAATTATTGATAAGGTATTAGTAGATCAAAACTTGCTCATAGCAATTCAATATTATGTCATTTTTTGGAATAGTTAAATTTGAAATTTTGGAGTACAGACAGTTATTAAAGTTTCCTGATAATTATTTTTATATGGGATCAATTCTATTCTCGAAGATCCTTTTTATATGATCAAATTAAGGAGATAATTATCAGATGAAGAAATATCATTGGAGTAATTAAACTGATATTATAGTGTTTAATATTAATAGATGTCAAGTGGTCTGAACGGTGATGTCCTCAATATTTTTAAAATAAATACATAGGGTCTCCTAAAAAAATAGGAATGCTGATATAGTGGAGGAAAGAAATGCTATCTTAGAATGCTAGAGAATAGAAAAACAGCCAAATATTAATAAGTATCATTTACAGTTATTATTTACTTTAATAGATAAATGTGAAATGTTACCTATAATCGAAAAATAGCTCTTCCCCAGGCTGTATTGCTCTCTTTGCAAAAATTCCGATGCGATGATCACCATTCACCATCATAACTTTGGCATAGCAGTTAGGATTAATTGAATGATTGGCAAATCTTATTTTATTTCCCTTTCTTGTAGCATCCACGACGAAATCTATTCACATAAGAGAAATAAGTTATGTTACATAAAGAATGTAATTAATACAACAGATTATTTTGGAAAAAAGTTAAATATAAAAAATTCTCATAACTCCGAAAAATTGTAATAAACCTCTTTGCTAATGACTAGCAAAGTAATTAATAAAATGAAGGAAAATTTAATGAAATATTATTTACATATGGTCTAGCAAAGCACGAATCATTTACTAGGACTAAAACTATTAATGCTAAACATATTGGATATCAGGACACCCCAATGTGAGGAAGACCCATAGTAGTGGGTTTAGTGAAAATCATAGAATTTAATAATTACAGTTATTAAATAGCTAAAACTTTAAATATTAGGTATATCGCTACAGTTACTGCAAGAGATCTTATGTAACAATTTTTTATGTTGCTTCTATTTGAGAGAAAGGTGACATTTTGTAGTCAGCAACTGCAATAAATAGTCTGCTACTAGAGAAAATAGTATAGGAAAATAGAATATTAAATTATACTAGTAAATCATCAGTTTTTATGCTCTTTTGTAAAAAAAAAAAAACTTAATGCTTTTGCGTCAACAGTAGCGATATTTCATTAAATATTGTCTACTATCATGATTTATTTAAACATACAACATACAAATATATCACATGGAAAGGAGCCTGAACTAGTAACAAGACCCGTTTAAGAGGTCTGTGGGCCATGATGGCAATATTGGGTTTATTTAATAGACCTAGATTACACTTCTAGATATCAAAAATCTTAATCATGAGAAATATTTATAATCCTCAGAATCTGAGGGTATAACTCTCTTATTTTCACCATCTAGTAGATATTCAAATAATTCTTTAGGAATATATACAAAAAAACTCAAATATATAATTTAGAACATAATCGATATACATAACAAACTTCATTGTCATTACCATTATTTAAATTAAAGAGGAAGGAGCACATATATTTGTCATATACTTTTCCTCTGCGATCTGCTTCATCTTGAGATATTATTTCTCCACAGTATTCAGATATAAATTCATTTTTCTGTGCTGACTCTTTGAGGAATATACCCCATCCAGCAACATCTGAAGGCGCCATCAGCAAATGTTTGTCTATATGGAAAAAAATATTATACTATAGTTTATATCATGAACAAAACATTATGACAGAGTGAAATAATTAATATTTAAAGAAAAAATAAATTCACTGATTTTTTTTTAAACAAAAAATCTCATCAAGCCTAAATTTGATGGATTAGCAAACATTAATAATAAAAATATTTTAATGAATTCACTACAGTTAAGCTATAAATTTTCCAGTTTAACATATTTCAAAATAACTTGCAAGTTATGGAAGTCAACATGGAAATAATCAAGTGGAGAAAATTTCTTACTTGAACTATTCTAATTAGAACTTTTAAAATTCTGAATTAAAAAATAACATTAGTTTAGCGTTGTTGAATAAGGAGTAAGTTCACATGACAAAGAAGTTTGAATTCAATATGCAGTAAACTTATGCTTCTATTATTTCTATTATGCTTTTACAAATTCAGTAATGATAAAAAAATTCATTATATACTTGAATTACTATTTTTATTATTTTGATTAGCTGAGCCTTTTTTTTTTGCTCCTTTTTAATCAAATAATGAAGAAAAATTTATAATTCTTGTCATTCCATAATACTGCAGAAGCAGAGGAATCTATAGCATAGGAAGAAGAAAACAACCTGTGATGAACAACTTCAATACAACAAAAGGCATCCATTGACAAATGATCAATCATTAATATTAAATGTGTATATAACTAACAACTTACGCAATGCTCTTTGCACGCTCACATTCTTGCATGTTATGCGATTTACGTCAAAATCATCAGCCCCACAGGTTTGACAAAGGTCTGGATCACATTCCCTAACAGCCAAATAACAAGGACACTGTTTAGTGTTACACTGGGCTTTACAACGGCAACCAGGAAACCTATTCTGACCTAAAAAAATAAATAAATAATAATAAGAAAAAGTTTTTACTCTTAATCCTTCAAATACCAAATTAAAAAAAGGTATTGTGACATATTGTGAACTGAGAGGGGGTCTGTAGAGGAATCCACTGTTATTTTGTTGTTATGGCCTTTTCTGAATTACAAATAAAAATGAAAAGTATAGGTTTATTAGTAACTGGTGGATGTTACATTCAGTTAAATCTTTAACAGCAATTATTGTTATCTTTGTATGTTTTCTAAAATGTATCAACAAGGGATAGATTGTTAAAGTTGTTTAAAAATAATTTCTAATAACTTTGGCTGAAGGATTATGGTAATAGCGGGCAATCAACTATGATTTTAAATAAGCAATATTCATTGGTGAAATAAATACATTTCTCAAACGTTGCAACTGGCATAAATAAACAATTTGTAATAAAATGAAATTAGTAACATGCACAATAAAATTAAATTATAAAAATACAGAATATTCTAGAACCTAAATTTAAAATACTTCTTACGCATACAAGTTGCAAGGATCATCAAATTTGGAAAGAATCTTAATTTTAACAAGAAATAAATTTAACAACAATTTAAACTAAAATTATTACCTAAAATTTTCAATGTTCAATTCACCTGTCACATAAATTATACATAACATAATGTTAATGTTAAAAATTTCCAATAATAAAATACTGAAAACTGTAACTAAATACTTACAGTCACTGCTGCATTGACAAAACTTTTCACAGAAGTTTTGAGTGGCTTGGCAGGGACAAAGATGATCACAAACTTTGTTTTCTGGGTGGTCACAAGGAGTATAATTATGTACATGATTGCTGCCTTCTTTCTTCATAGAATTCTTACGACAATGAACAGACCAAAGACGATGCTTCTTCTTCTTCTTTCGTGGCGGAGTGTATTCTCTCATTTCTGCATCAAACTGCGTAACCGATGGATCCTTCTGTGCGAAGTAGTAGACCTATTTCAAATAACAGAAATATTAAATAATAATTTATTCGTAATTTTTTAAACTAAAATTGAGGGGAATTCGGTAAACGGTTTAATCAATACCTGCTGACAAGTTTTTGTAAGCATCATCTGAGAAATCGCACAATAATTTCTTAAGAAGACTTTGTAGAGAGCCCTAAAGAGAGACTGGTCAGAACCAGTCCATTCCTTACTGTCATCACCAGGGCTTCTTAGAGAAAATGAAGTACACATAGGTTCAGCACTGTCACCACTGTCCCCTTTGCCGTCTGTAAGCAAATTTAACAGTTAAAAAAATATATTATTATAAAAATAAAATATAAAGTATATATATAATCACAGATATAAGAACGACAAACGTTCAAGTTGAATATAATAATAGTTAACATTAGAAATAAATAAAATAAAATCTACCTTTTTTGTCCTAAACATAATTTCTAAAGTTGTCAAACTAGATAAATAAACGAACATAAAAATATACTACTTTATTAACAGTACTATTGTAATTTTAATATTACATTTTTTAAGTCTAAAGAATTGAAATTACAATAATTAATTGATTAGCTAGTGTTCTAAAGCAGAGATGGGCAAAATGACAATTCAAATAAATTTTTATATCACTGTAACCTATACAATTAAACATTAAATAATATCAACGATAACACTCATGAATATCGCATATGTATACGTATATAATATTGTTGGAGACCGTATTATATTAAGCTGATGTTAGGCAGGGAAGCCTGTTCTAATCTTCGGTAGTGCTCGTATTTCTTTGGTATCTCTTAATCCTCCTTTAATTAATTAACAAATTGTTTCATGTTTTATATTTATCTATTTTTTATATTAGAGTTCAATGTGAAATGGTTGATTATTTCAAATAAAAAAATTAAAGGAACTATAGAGGAAGAAATATTGAAAATTAGCTATTTAATCCCTCGTTAGAGAACATCAATGAGAATAAAAACTACTTAATTTTATCAAAATTGTTAGTCATTTTCGAGAAAATCCAAAATATGTGTTAAATCAATGATATTAAATGCCACTCCGGGTTAGCCGATTATGACAAAAAAGTTGCTGTAACATCCCAGCCACATACAAACTTTAAATATACAATTTCACTTTCATATGACTTTTCGTTTTTGAGTTTAGACTGTTTATACACACACAGACTATTCTACGAAACTTGGTTATTGCGACGACTCAGGGAGACCTCAAAACATGTATTTCCATAGAAAACTCAGATTTGAAAATTTTCATGATCGTAATACTTTCTCTAACTATGTATTTCATGTATAGGTAAGTGAAAATAAAAACTGAAAAGATTGTATTGCAAGGAACTATGAGTACTGTCCGGAAATTCACTAACATCAAATAATTTTGAAAACATACTGTTCTAAAAACATTTTAGGCTCAAGCCCTCAGAATGCAATATTCTGCAGTGATCTAAGATCTCTGCTAGAAGCATACTGGTGATATAGTTTTAATACTTCATATTGCATGATCAAGTGACAAAAACATTATCTATTCCAGTGAGCCATACAACAAGATCGCTGATAGCTTCAAAAGATCGTATTCTGTTTAAGTTAATACATATGGATGTTATAGTAGATAATATAGCAAAAGATATTGTATAAATCTTCTATGTTGGATACATAGTTTTATCAATTCAATAATATACTTAATATACCTTTGCTGTCATTACTGTCTTCTGAACTAGCTTCATTTCCTGAATCGACTGAGGTCTGTTTCCTAACTTTTCTGGGTCCACCTTTTTCTTCTTCTCCCTTTGGTTCTAATTTGATGACACCGCTCTGAGTTGCTGAGTCTTCTTCCATCTTAGCCTCCATTTCTGCAGCTTCTTCTCTACTTTTTTCGGCAAGCTTTTCTTTGACACCTTCCTATTATTTGAATTAAATTTAAGCAAAGTGTTTCATAAAATATGATAATATAATAGTAAATCAGATATTATAAGAGATGTGATTTTTTAAATTTTTATTATGTATGTATAAATAAAAATTACTCACTATGTGAATGTAACAATCAACTCCACAAGGTTCAGAAAATGTTTTTAGTTCAGGACCTTTCCGCCTCTTGAGATTGGGATGTGTATGATGCACAGCTAGATAAATAAATCAAAATGAATAACATTTGAAACTAATTAATAGTTTCTAGATAAAATTGTTAGCAAATAATGATTGCTGATAATTACAAATTATAGTTGACAAATGGTAAAAAAAGAGGATAAACATTCTGCTATTAAAATAAATTACAGAACAAAGTTTTAGTTTTATATTCTTCAATTCCTTAAATTCTAACCTATCATTTTTTACTCTAACTAATTAATGTTATTAAAAAGACTACTTACAATGAAGAAAACAATCATATTTAAAACATCTGCGACAAAATAAAGTATGGAAAGAATGTAAAGTTTTCTCTCTCTGCACAGACTGGGCTATTGGACCATCTATATTAGGAGTACATTGAGGAGGCAAGGCGTTGGGATCAAGGCGCACAGTGAGCTCTATATACCTGGCAAAAACCAAAACAAACGCTTAATTAAAAATGAATTTATTGATCAATAACGTGAGCCAGAAACCAAAACTTTGGTGGTAAGTAACGGGCCTTACTAAAACATGTGTTTATATTGACAAAATACTGAAATATATAATTTAAAAGTAAACAGAAAATGAATTTTAAAAACTTTCTTTATAATGAACCAAATTTCTCACTTTCAACTATATGCAAAAAACCTTACTCAAAAATAAATTATAGTAATGAAATTATACTTAAATATCATGCAGTTACTTACTTTTCACGAAGTTCATCAGGGGAACCTTTGTCAGGGAACATAGACGAAATAGCTTCAAATATAACGAATGAAGGAAATGGCTTTTCTTCACCGTTGGTTAATGATGGCCATGATGTAACATCTTTCTTTTTTTCTTTTGTATCTACTCCAGCTTCTTCTTTGATAGTAACACCATCTTGCTAATTATAATATAAGCAAAATATAAGTGAATTGATGTAAGTTAGGAATATAAAAAAAAAAGTATACCTATTTTATTATTAAAACGGGACTTCTTGATTTTTAACGGACACCTTCACACCAAGTTAAACAATTAAAGAGTAAAAAAACAAATCTATAAATTTATTTCCTGTAGGCAGACACCATGTTACACTTTTGTATTTGTTCAGGAGAGCCATTTTTTTCTGGCTTTGAGCTATTAAAATACGTACCTTAGTTACTAAATCTGTACCCCATAGGTAAAGGACACCATTTCACATTTTTGTAATTGTTTATGGGAGCCAATTTATCGTAACTTTGATTACTAAAATTTGTTTCTTAGTTATTAATTTATTTAATAAAAAAATGGACATCATGTTCTTATCTCCGGGATACAGAAATATTATTAATAAAAACTTTTTAATTATTACAATGAATTGAATAGGCATTTTAAAAAAAATTGCTTTTTTATTTTAGAAGTAAAATGACATATAGATGTTACTGTCGTTTTGGCATAGTTAAATGATTATATTACATGATATAATTAAATTAGTAAGCATAATTATTAATTAAATTATATAGTTTTAAATATATCAATATCATCTTATAGTAAAACAGCATGATTTTAAAGTTTAAAATTTAATAAAAAAAAATTCACTTTTTTTTTTAAATCTCTTATTTTAAATACTAACCTGATCTTTTATCTGATATTGTATTAATGCATTCACAAGTTCAACAAAAATAGAATCATCAATGAATCCAGTTTCACGATCACCATGAACTTTCCCATCATAATTCTTTATCAATTCTTCGATAAATGTACCGTCCTGATCTAAAATTTCATCTCCCATATATGGAATGTTGTGTAATACAGTTTCATCTTCAACCTAAAAAATGATTTTATGTATATAAATATATATATATATATATATATATATAAACAAAAAATGACGTGACAAGTATAGGGGTTGCTACAATACAGCAATCAACCAGATAATTTTGGACTGAATTGCAACTTGAGAGCACAGTCTTTAAAGATCAACATTGAAAAACTGAAGGATTTTGAGGTTAGACAACTCTACTGATAGCATGAATGTCTATATTAAAGATCTATATCAGGCTGATAGCACAGGTCAACAGTGGCAAAAATGCAAAGAAACCATGGAAGAACCTGGCAGTTGATATGCTTGGATATCAAAAGCCAACTAAGAAAGTGCACTGGTTGGACGAAGAATGCCACAGAGTGACCAGCCAGAAGAACCTTGCTTATAGAACAATGCTACAGAGAAGGCATACACTATCAGAGGAAGAATACTGATCCAGAAGAAGGGAAGAGAAACGCAACCATCAGAGGAAAAAAAAAGGGAATGGCTTCAGCAAATGGAAGACTTACGAAACAATAAAGAGGTTAGAAATTTCTTCCTAGAAATAAACAGCTAAAACTTCTAGAATAGAAATTGCCAGTCAAACCTAGAATAAATGCTTGTAGAGACAATGAGGGTAACCTGATCACAAATAGGATACAAGTTCTGGAACAGTGGTGGCATTACTTTGAGGTATTCCTTAATGGCATGGCAGAAGGAAGAGAAGTGGAGATGGCCCTGGGAGAACTAAAGCCTCCTGAAATGGAAGACGTCTATGAAGGGGTGGAAGAGCTAAAAAATAATAAAGCACCCGGACCAGATGGACTCCTTACAGAATTGTGCTTGATTGTCATAATCATCGCGGTATATCTTTCTTATCATGTGCTTATAAGGTCTTCTCTCAGATACTTTATAAAAACCTGCTTCCTTTTACCAAGCAGAATATACGAAAGTACCCGACAGGCTTTATGATAGCACAGATCAGATATTCTCCATCAGAATCATTCTGGAGAAGTGCAGGGAGTATGATATCACACACACCACTTGTTCATTGACTTTCAAATGGCCTATGATACAGAGTAAAGGGAAACGAGCTGTACCAGGAGCTTCTAGAAATGGGAATACCACTGAAGCTGATACATCTCATTAGGGCTACAATAAAGAAGGTGCAATGCACAGTGTGTTCAGGGTGGCCTGACCGATTGTTTCGAAACCCACAAAGGGCTCAGACAGGGTGATTGTCTCGAATGCCTTCTCTTCAATTTGGCCAACAAAAGTGCAGTGCAGAAATCTGGAATACAATTTAGGGAAACTATATTCAATAGATCTATGATTTTGGCCTTCGCTGATGACTTAGATATTGTTGGGCCAATATATCAATATATCGGCCTTTGAAATTTTGCTATCAGCCAAAATTTTAATGTCAGTTGATTCCTAGAAACAACCACTATCATATCGCTATAATATGCTCAGTGTATCAAAATTTAACAAGAGTAATACTGAAATGACATATAAATATGAATTAAAAAAAAAAAACTAAGATTGCATAATGTGATGATAACTTAGTTTCACCAACCAAATACAAACCATAAAGTTTTGTTGAATAGGAGCCCATGTATACATGGTGGGTATAGGTGTCACTGCATTGATAATTTTTATGCGCCCTGTCATAAGTTCCCCATCAGACCTTGTTATATGGGCTTCTTTCATGCATCTTGCATGGGGTTCATCAGCATTTTTATGAACCCAAATAGCTTTGCCATCAGCCCATTTCCTTTGTTCATCAGAAAGCAAATCTAAAATAATGTGTGACCATGAATAATAAAAAGAAAAATAATGCATGACATTAAAATTAAGTTATGAATAAAATATATTCACAGTAGTTTTATTATACCTGTCAACTGCTTCATGTTCATATTCCATGCTACTTTAACTTCGTCAGCTCTTTTAAATCGCTTAATTTGACGAAGTCTCATGTACTCAGCTTTGACGCGTTTCTTCCATTCGGAAGAAACTTTGGTTTTGTTAGACATTACGTTCTAGATTTAAAGATCAGATACTCGTACAAATTTTATAGTTTATAGTAATGAGAAGATTAAAATCACACATTAAATAAAATTCATAAAAACAAAACAACCGCCCTAACCTTCCGAACTCTGATTAGAAGCATTCACTCAAGTAACGGACGAGCGCTAAAAATCAGGTGGTTGCCAGGAGAAATAACCAAATTCAGAAACAAAATTATACCATGTGATCTTCTATCTATCTAGAATCTAACCTCCTTGCCGGTAACTTCAATTGCTAAACAACGCTTCGAGTTTGTTTTAAAGCGTGTGTGTGTATATTGTGAAGTTTGTTAAAAGCAAATATACAAAAATGAGTAAAGCACATCCGCCAGAATTAAAGAAGTTTATGGACAAGAAATTATGTATTAAACTTAATGGTGGAAGAAATGTTGTAGGAATTTTGCGTGGTTTTGACCCTTTCATGAATATGGTAGTTGACGAATGTTTAGAAGAGAAAAAAGATGGATCAAGAAAACCCATAGGAATGGTTGTTATAAGGGGGAACAGTGTAATAATGGTAGAAGCTTTGGAGAGAGTAAGACTATTTCATAAGTTACTATTGTAAGTTACTTTGTTTATTCCTGATTTACTGATATTCATTTGTTTGTTTCCAGGTCTGATTAAGTTATATGAATATTTTGTGTTTATTCATAATGACAAGGATGATGGAGAAGAAAAGTTCAAATTAAAACAACATTAGTTGATGTATTTATTTGTAATTATGATATAAATAAGTTCCTTGTTACAAGTAACTTGTGATTGTACATAAAGTATTAAAATATACAAATGACTTTTTCAAAGTTCCTATTTCTTTTTTAGATAAAATATTTTAAAATTTAACTACACCATTGCCTGTTTCTTTGTCGAACCATAATCTTTAGTATTCTGAAAAGAAAAAAAAAATAAATTCAGTACATTACTTATAACTAGAATTAATAATGTGGTAGTGCTATTGAGTTATGATAATTTATAATGCTTAATACACCAAAATATCTTAAATTTTAACCTTAGATTTCTCAGATTTTCATAACTTGTATATTATACCATCTAAATATATTCCAAACCAACTTTTCTTAAATGTTTTGTTTGAAATCCTTTTTTGATATGTTATAAAATAAACTTATTGCATATACTTTAATTTCATACGCAAGGAGAAAAACTTGAAACAAAGCATTTTTTCAGAATTTTGTATTTGGATGTTGCAAATATATGTATATGATGTTCTGATATATATATATTGCTTAGATTCCTACCAAATGTCAAGGTGGAAAAAACAATAAACCATTAATGAATAAAATCTAGATGTTAAGTAGGAGCATAATAATCAAAGAGTATCCTTATTTTCACATTAAATTTTGGTTATTCAAGTGAAACACGTTTCTTGCTTAAATGTTTTATAATAGTTTTTTGAAGTGCATTTTCAATGGAACTACAGCTTATAGCTAACAGCTAATGTTTATAACCTTAAATACATTTTCTGTAGATTAGTGATTATAGAAATGATATATTTAAATAATTAGATATCAATTAAATTAGTGAATAATTTGATGTATTTTCCCTTTGTGAAATCCCAACTTTATCATGTCTTCCTTTACAGTACCTTTAATTTGGTTTATTATAAATAATAACTATTTATCTTTGTTAGGGGTTATGGAAAAATGCTAAATATAACTTTTGGAAGAATTTGATAATTAAATCAAGGAGAAAACAAGAAAAATATTTATCCAGACTGAAAATGAATAAAAAAATATTTCATGGATACGTTTATAACCTTAAATATATTTACTGTAGTTTAATAACTCTAGATCTGATATTATATTTAAATAATTAGGTCCATTTATTCCAAAAAATTATGTAACCTTTTAGAAAATTAATTAGTGAATAATTTGATAAATTTTCCTTTTGCGATATTCCAACAGAATCCACTTACAATCAGTGTAACAACTTTTGACCTGTCTATGACAGACAATGCAAATCTCATAATTCCGTTTTAGTAAACTTTGCAATGGAAAATAACAGTTTAATAGCTAATAGTCGTACAGTCCATAATCAACCGATGATATAATAAATAGGACTTTTGTTATTTTAATAGTATTTATGATTGGTTAGCTGTAATATTTTAGCTTTAGCTCAGTTAAAAATGCAATTCAAAAATTGTATAATAGCCTAACATGGCCAGATAATAATTTCTATTCAAAGTTGAGCAGTAAGTGAAAGTTGTATGTTGGGCGCACCAGATTATTATATTTCACTTCTTTCACACAAGTACAATGAAATAGTTTTTTTAGCAATGTCATTGCCTTGATTAGGTGGATTTAAAATACTTTTTCAAACTTTTAAAAGTTTACATTTAGTTAGTAAATTTCATATAATTTCCTTGAAAACACGAGATCCATTAAATAATAATAGTCTTCAGAAATTATTATTTATATTTTTTTTTCACTCTTTAATACTTTCTACGACTAGTTTTTTTTCTAAAATTCTCTGATTTTTAATGATTTATTAAACGTATACCTTCTGATTATTATTTCTGAAGATTCATTTTCGAGCTAAATAAGTATTTTTTTTTCTCCTTTATTCAATTATCAAATTCTTTCAAAACTTATATTTAGCCTTTTTTCATTATTTATATCAATGAGAAATAGTTAATTATTTAATTCGTTTGTTTTCATTATTTAAAATAAACCAAATTAAAGATACTTAAGAGCAAGACATGTTGAACATTGGGCATTTAAGCCCTGTAAAGTAACATCAATGGGAACAAGATCTAAATGATATTAAAGACCACTTAATTACAAATTGATACATCGAAATCGTTGAAGCTATTTTTGAGAAAATTTTAAAAATGTCTTTAATCAATTCCATTAAGTACCACTTGCGATTAGCTGATTTTGACAAAAAAAGTTGCTGTAACATCTCAAGCATATACATATGTAGGTAAGTGAAAGTAATAAGCTAGCAAACATTGGTTTTAAGACAACCAGCTCCTTCCTTAGTGGTGCAAAGCACAGTGAAATTTGGCCATTTCTGTAAATTTTACAAATCAATATTTGATAATACTCAAGAAAAAAATATTTTTTTTAATGGAAATAGTTGGTATAGACAAAAAAAAAAATCAAGTTATCTGAGACAAGTTTAGGTTTCTGGAGATTTCATTTTGAAAGGCCCAATTAAAAAAGAAAATATCTGATTTTAGATTAAATAATTCACTGATTAAGTACATATTTAAGATTGAATATTGCAGAAAATGATTTTAAGAAAAAATATTAATTTACTTACTAATTTGGTTGAACGGTCTTCTAATATTTTATAAGCAAAGTGATTCAGCTGAAACAAAATTTTTTTAAAAATCATGTAGGTCTAAAAAAATAAATTAAAATGTTTGGGTTATATTAACTCCTTACCAATAATCCTTTAGGTAGGGCTATGCCTTGAAATCGGTACAACTTTCCATTATCAGTTTCGATAGAATGTACCTGTTCAAAAATATAACAGTTTTTTTAGAAAAAAACTATTTAAAAATAATGTGAAATTTACCTCTTCTGACCACTATGCTAAAGGGTATTGTTATTGCAAAAATTTTCTATGAAAATTAGAAAATAATCAGTAAAAATTTGTTCTGTAAATTCATTTAAAACAATTTATTACCATACTTTTTCATACCTGTCTAATCTAAAATTAGTTTTGTAATTCATTACTATAAACTTCATACCTATAATAACTTCATACCTATAATACTATAATAATTCATACCTATTTAATCTATTAAATTTATGCATTTTTTGTCACTGTTCATTTTCTCCTACGACTATAATTCTATTATTTATTTAATTATTAGGGTTACAGACTTTTTTGTTTTTTTAAATCTGTTTGGAGTGCTAATGATAAAGGAGGTTACTATATTTATTTATATATTATTGCGGGTGTTTTTTATTTTTTTGTTTTAAGCATATGTATAAATTTTACTTTTCCTATCATCATAATTCATACAATTAATATAGGTGATAGTATTTATGAAGAGTTTGTGACGTAAGGAGAATAGATTAAGTGAGATCTCCCGAAATACACTAAGCTTATTCTGAAAGCCTGAGATGAGAAGAGGATTCCTAAATAAGAAAGGCAATCAGGCAGAATGCTCCAAACATAGATGCATATTGCCTATCCCCAGTGGTATACAAACTGTATACACCCATCCTTTAAAATAGGGCAAGACTTTTGATGTAGCCACTTAGAGGAGAACAAGCTGGTTTCTGACCAGTACGACATATTTCCCCTCTTGATTGTATAGACTTTCATTTGACTAGTAACTTGAAAATCTTAAAATAAGAAATTTGTTTTAATTGATTTCAAAATTTTGAAAATCTCAAAAACACCATCTTAATCAATTTTTAATTGAATGTAGGCCATTCTGATATTTATTCGTCAGATTTAAACCAACTTTCAAGGTGCAGAAATGATGGGATCATGGGTTTCTATTCTACATTCTAAATTCTAGATGTTAAGCGTTAAATGAACTATCAAATAAATAGTACCATTTTTTATGATCCAAAACATGATGAAATTATATATTCGTAAAATACTTAGTAGGTATAACTAATAAAATATCACATAACTTGAAAACATACATAGAGCCTCATGATTTCATAGGCAAGACTGTTGGTTTGATTTAATAAAGAACAAAAATAGTTAGGAATCTTAATAAAAAATAAATATGTTTTTAACGTATAACCTGATTCAGTTTTAGTTAGTTCATAATATCTTATATCTTACTTTATTATATCTTTAAACAAAGTTTTATGAGTTATTCCACTGTTTTATTTTTTTCATTATACTGTTTATATTGTATATAGGTATGTGTGAGTTCTTTTTATTCATTTATTTTTAGGTTATTTTATTCTATATATATTATTTTTCTGTATAATTTATTTTATTTACTGTACATAGAGTGTGAATGTGATCTATGAACACTATTATAAATGTCCTTGAGACAGATTGTAATATTTTTCAATAAATAAGATTAAAAAAAAAAAAAACTTTAGAATTTGTATTGCTTTCGTCAACAAGGAATGGGATAATTCATTTATACAATTAAATTTTACTGATTCATATTGTAATAATAGTTTTGACATTAGACTTACTGATGTTACAGAACAGCGTCCTATTAGAGATGTATTACTAATCATTGGGCCTTTGCTGATGTCAATGTGAGAACCAACTCTATAAAGTGTCACCTTTCCACCTAAATAATTATAAAACTTTTAATGAAATATTAATAATCAATTTTATTTATAGTTATCTAAATATGGTAATTTTTCTTAAGTTAATTTATAATATACTTTTAAAAAGTAAAAAAACTTTACAATATTGCTTTTGTAAATATAGCTTAAACTGAATCTGGAGATAAACAATAAATAAATCAAAAAATAACTCTTAGTTTATAAAATGCTTACTGACAAGAAAAAAATAGCACTATTACTTCCTCATATTTGTGGAATTGGCATATTAAAAATATTGTATGAGTAAATCAACCCTTTAAGTTTCTCATTGGACAAATAAAAAATACAATGGATATAAGTCATCCTCAATTTACCTCATTATGAGGGAACAATACTTTCAAAGTCTGTTTGTAGTGATTAGTTGGAACTTCATATACGTAATGCTCATTGGAAAAGTTATCACCAGTGCTGACCTTAGACATTTGGCATTCCCGAATAATGATTTCTTCTTCTCCCTAAAAGGGAAATCTAGTTCCTAAACTGTTTTATATTACGTAATATTTCAGTTTTATTTCATTCGCTATGTCTTTATTAAGTTGCTTTATTAATAGGCTAAAATAAATAAATTTCATACGTTTTGTATTTTTTTTTTTATTCCTGACGATTGGTGAGTGCCCTTCTACAGGTCGGCGCCTGGACCTAAGGCTGTCACTGGTTATCACTTTATTGGCAGAGGAAGTTCAACACATCATATTAACCAGGCTTATCTAATAAAACTTTAGTAACATATTTATCATTCATTTATTTAGCTTAAAAATAATATTGAAGGGATAAAATGACGCAATTAAATCCATTTGTTCATAGTAGCCCTAAATTAATAATAAAGAACAACTTTGTTTTAGAATAAAATTTGGCACAAAGGTTTCTCATTAGAATATAATTAATTAAAAGAAATATAAACCTAAATTAATCCTTTTTTGAAGAGGGGGTAGGCAAAATTCAACATCATTCCTCAGTAGTTGGAATGACTATTATGGCAAAACAAACTTTTTACCAAGAAATTAAATCATTCAATTTTTTTTCAATTAATTTTATTAAATAAAGAAAAATAAAATATATTATAAAATAAATAGAACTAATACTAGGGATTTCATTTTTTGGGAATTGTTTTTATTCTATTATAAATAAAATATCTGGTGCGGTGCAAGCATCACACAACTTTCACTTACCACCCTCTTCTTAGCTGAAATAAGTATTTTCAGACAAAGGATAAGTGAAAGTAAAAATTATAGACGCTATAATTATTTATATTTCATTGTGGGTATTTTCATTCGTATAAGTACTCTTATATATACAAATTTTAATATTTAAATCGGTGTAATCTATACAATTAAATATTAAATAATACCAACAAAAGCATTTATGAAAACCGCATATGTATATTTATATAATATTGTCGGAGTCCGTATTATATTAAACTCATGTTACGGATGGAAGCCTGTTATAATTTTTCGGGTGAGCTCAGGTGCGATCAATTACAACTATTCTACGTTATGATTTTTTATTTCTCCTTTAATTAATTATCAAATTCTTTTATATTAGGGATTAATGTGAAATAGTCAATTAATTCAAATAAAAAAAGTTAAAGGTACTTTAGAGGAAGCTAATATAGAAAATTAGCCATTTAAGCCCTGTTAGAGAATATCAATCAGAATAAAAACTACATTTTGCTTAAAATTGCTTAATTTTACACTGATATAATGAATTTAATCAAAATCGCTAGAGCCATTTCCGAGAAAATTGTAAAAATGTGTATAGCCCATGATATAAAGTGCCACTTACTGTTAGCCGATTTTGACAAAAAAATTGCTGTAACATCCCTAGCATATAAAAACGTTAAATATGCAATTTCACTTTCGTAAGACTTTTCGCTTCTGAGCTACACTGTTAACACACACAAACCATTTTGCAGGACTTGGTTATTTGGACTCAGGGGACTTCAAAACGTGTATTTCCGTTGAAAACTGAGATTAAAAAATTTCCAGGATCGCAATACTTTTCTTTACAATATATTTCATATATAAGTAAATAAAAGTAAAACGTATGACGTTATTTAGGAAACAAGTTTACCAAGAGATGGTGCAGAATTACACATTAATAAAATATATTTTCATTTTGTTTCATTAACTGGCTGTGAATAGAATACCTTATTATATTTTTGAATAAAAAAAAAAATATTCAACTCATATTTCAAAAAATCTGTTGTTTTCCCAATATTTCAAAAATAAAATATATGATTTCTTTAAAACTAACAGAAAAAAAGTAATTCTTGAAGGAAGTTAGTCGACTGTTCTACATATCATGGGTGATAAATATTCAGGACGCAGTCTTTTTTAAAACATTTTTTATTTTTGCCAACGTTTCAACCCAAACATGTGGGTCATCTTCAGGGCTGAAAATGATTTTTTTAAATTACAATCAGAGATATAATAGTATACGACCGCTAATTATAAATAATAAACTATAGTGAACTATAAGGTCGTATACTATTATATCTCTGACTGTAATTAAAAAAAAAAAATTTTCAGCCCTGAAGATGACCCACATGTTTGGGTTGAAACGTTGGCAAAAATAAAAAAAAATTTAAAAAAGACTGCGTCCTGAATATTTATCACCCAAGAAAAAAAGTAAGTTTAAAATATTTTTGTTGTATACATTTTTGTGAGTTATAATAAATAACTTGGAATGGTTGGAATGAAATAACCATAAATCACCTTTATAACACAAATTAATTAAGATTCTAATAAGAAAAATATAGCTCGATAGCATAATATTTTAAGGGAAGGAGATGGTCTGGGGTGGTGGTCATAAATAGGCTAAATAGTGGCAAAACTATTTTATTAAAAGCCAACGTTTCTACCCAACTTTGCAGGCCTTCTTTAGGGAGGTGTGTTCAGCTATGAGTTTCACTTGGATCTCAAGAAGACCTGCAAAGTCGGGTTGAAACGTTGGCTTTTAATAAAATAGTTTTGCCACTATTTAGCCTATTTATGACTGCCACCCCGGACCATCTCCTTCCTTTATAATGCAACGGTCAACTATTAAATATTTAACATAATATTTTAAGCTTATTTATGAAGGAAAAAAATCATCAGGATTATCATCAGTATGATCTTAGGATATTTCATAGATTCAATGAAATGAATGACTATAAAAAATTATAATCATTTAGGGAAACAATAAATATAATTTTAAAACAAAATTCAAGCAAGCAATTGATAACAGCATATTATAGAAAGTTCTTTATAAATGATATAATGGTTCTTTAAATAAGTTTATAATCATTATTATGATAAAAACAATATGAGGAAGTAATTAAGTATATGATTTAAAAAAAAATGCTTTATAATTTAGAGACCTGAATTTTTTGAAATATCCGGTATTTGCTGAAGTTTAAATTTATTTTCAGCAAATATTTCTTGAGCAAGTTGCTCTTTAACAGTAAGCCTTTCTATTGGTAATTCTTTAAGGCTCAGTTTTAGCATATCTGCTGAAAGACACCGAAGTTCATCACTAGATGGCTTCCAGTCATCAAGTGATACCATGGCATCATGAACAAAACTTCCACTTGTAACTAAAAAAAAAAAGTATTGATGAAATGGAAAATATAAATATATTTATATTTATATCAAAATCTAAAACGTATAAATATATTTTTAAAAAATACTAATTTCAATAATAAATAAATAACTAACTTTGAGGCGAGGGAAAACTATGCAATAACACTTTGATACTATCATTAAAAGCATTTTGAATTACAGCTCCTAATACAAATGAACATGTTCTCCAAAATGCTTTGTTCACGTGATGTGGATCCTCATCAGTAAAACTGAGAAATCTTAAAGAACAGTCATCTTCGAGGGGTTTATGCATATCCCAGACCTTTGAATTATCGACCAAGGCTAGGGCAGATTTCTCTACCATCCATTTTGAAATGTCTGAAAAAAAAAAATGTAATATGGCATAGATCCTTTTAATAACTTCCATACTCCTATAACATTTACAACAATTAAAGGAAATTGCATACGCTGAGCAACATTAAAAGGTGTAGATAAGTGTTTGTTCATAGAAAATGTCTCATTTTTAATTTTTTCATGTACATTAACAGTTATCTTCTCAATTCTTCCAATATCACTGGTTTGTCTTGCAAGTTCATTATCAAATATCTCATTTTGATTTCGAACAACTGAAACGGAGGAATAAGATGCTTGTCCTGCAGATAGAAACAAAATTATGAGGAATAAGAATTCTATTTCAAGCTACAGATAAAAAATGTAACTAGCCGGAAATATGAATTTTGATAATACATTATCATATAAAAACTAAATAAGGGATGCATTTAAGACCATAATAAATAAAACTATTTCGAGCCTACTTACTACAGAATATAACTAATTGAAACGATTTCCTGTAATTACGAATATATTTCATTATTGAAAAGAAAAATATGATTTTCTTTAATATTTAAAATTGAATTTTCTGTATCGAAACCTCCATTGTGTTACAATAAAGATTAGAAGTGTACCCAAACATTCATTATATATAACCATTGCTAATATTGAATATATAGAAATTTAAAAAAAAAGATATTTATACTCAAAATATATGTATATTTTTTAGTGAATAATATCAGTCTATTTATTTGTAATTCGTTCTTTTTAAGTATTAAGTTATATCTTGTGATGAGAGTTGTAGATTAGGAGGTAGCCTTCTGCATCAGCCACTTCCACTTCAGCTTGCAACCGAGGCACTTCTACCACTGCTCTCGACCAAGCTACTTCTTCGTCCTGGGTAAGGTATACACGTGTTGGTTATAGTTTTCATTTTGTATTTCTAGTTATATCTCTCACCAAAGATGCTGGTTAATCAACCCATTTGTCGATATAATATTAGTAGGGCGATTCGTTAGTATACAGTAGGAAATTTTTAAGAACAGAGTCGAAACAGTCACCACGTGGTGTTTTTAATGGCTGGCTATATGCGATGATTATACTCTAGTCTCGTTCGTATGAAATGTTATGATTATTTCATCAATTATGAGCTATGGCCATCTAGATTTCTGTGATAAATCGTTAATTAAACGTTACTGCCGCCATGTGCTTGGGGATAAATCATTATTAAATTAATCGATTATTCATAATATTTCGGATAAGGAGTTGCATTTATACTAGTGTATTTACTTGATGAGAAGGGAAAATAATAAAAATTGTTTTTTTATTGTATACTCTTGTTTGTTTAAAGTCTCACAACTTTCTTATTGATTGTTTAAAGTCTCCATCACCGTTCTATTGTATTAACTTACTTTTTTAAAATACTGTATGTTCTTTTCAACATGTTATTTCCTCCTAAATTTCTGGATATCCATGTTGTATTGCTTCTCTTGAATTTTTTAGTGGTTATAGTGTTTGGAATGTAGTAATTTTTTGAGACCTTGGGGTTTTATTTTCTAGGAAGCATTAGACAAACTAATTCTTTTTGTTTGTGTTCCTACTGATTGTTTTTTAATAAAATTCAAGCATCAGTCCATTTGCGGATCTATGTTGGGCACTTTTACTGCTGCCTATAAAGTAAATAGATAGGTTTATGAATTTGTATTTGTGTGCATTGTTTTACCAATCCTGCTCAGTTCATTCTTAATTTCTGTGTTTTCTCCCATCATTTTGTTGCTTTTCATTGAACGTGTACTCTTTAATATTTAGCTATGTGTCTGGTTGTATATTGTTCCGTAAGGATGTGAAACAGTCAAGATGAGCAATTATATGAATTAAGTTCTGTCTCTTAGTTGTTTTGCTACTCTTAAGTACTTATTATTAGGTGGTGCTACAAGATCATCTAGAATGCTATTTCCTGTTAAATGTCTATTTTTCTTTTAAAAATTATTTGTGAGGCATAAAAGATTTATGTTAAATTAAAGAAAGTATTGACTATTTAAAACAGCAGTCCCCAAACTATGGCCCAGGGGCTAGATTTGGCCTGTGTAGGTTTCTTAAATTACATTTTAAAATTCCGAAGTATTTAAAAATATGAAATTTAGGTTGCCTAAACGTTAGGTTACAAGATATTTTTTTGCTTGTGTTTTTACTCTTAGTAAGCTCATTTCAGAGTTGAAATGTCATTTGTAGAACAAGTTTTTTTGAAGGAGTCAACTGTTCTACATATCATGTTTGTTAAATAGTTAGGATGCAGTCATTATAAACATTTTTTTGTTTGTTCCATGACCTAGTCATACAATTTTTCTATTTGTGCCAAATTTTCAACCCAAACATATCTTCAGGGCATGGTTTGAGCATTGAAGATGACCCACATGTTTGGGTTAGAACTGCACAAATAAAAAAAATTGTATGATTGTGTCCAGACTATCCATCCATCATCCATAACAAGCTTTTTTTTATTAGAAGCTATGGATGGAATTATCGATGCGGGTTGGGTACTCTGTAGTCGAGGTCTCAATGTGGCCTATAGTTAAAGTATTAAAGACTATCTAAACAATCCACAACAAATGTTGATGAATATTCTTATTAAGGTACAATAAAAATACTCAACAAAATTAGCAAATTTCATTACATTTTTCCTTGATATCACAAGTTTGTTGAATTGTTAATAAAAGTTTTGAAACCACCTGCTTATCTGACCTCTGTCTTCTCTTTCACCATAATAATTCTCATGATTTGTTTTTTATAGTTTTTTCTTTTTTAAGATATGGTTAGTTTAGAGTTCAGTTATTTCTGGTTTTAAGGCGTAAAACTCCCTCCTTTAAGTCATCACCTATTTCGTTTATTGTTCTCTTGAGTTCGGAAATTCAAGAGAGTTCAGATACATCACTGGTGGTTGATAAGTCTAACAGTTTAGAGTCAATGACTGTTTCTTATTTAATTAACTGATTTTTCAAAGCCTGTAAAAAAAAAGAGTATATAAACGATCATTGATCTCTTGAACTAGTGGATTTTATCTAAAATATTGTTTCTATGTACAGTGTATGTTTGATGAGATCTATGTAAGTTTTAAGTGCCACTAAAAATAGTCTTAACAGAGTTATGACAGAAGTGCATAATGCTATGTGTTTGTTAGGGAGTTTTAAGAGAGCACAATGGCATCTAATTAATTCATGGTTTTCCAGAAATCCTATCTCTACTCCATTGCATTTTAATAACCAATAGATACTTTAGTAATGAAAATACACCGAATGAGTTCATATGATGAAACTTTCTTCCACATGAAGAGTTTAATGATTATTTTATAAGCCCATTATAATTACTGATGAGCTCTGTATTTATTATTATAAGTTTTTTTGTTATGTAGAACTATAATTAATAGCTATTAACAGTTTTCTTTAATTTTTTTCAGGTTTTAGCTGACAAACCATCAAATCAAGGTCAGTATATTGTATGAGTTAAGTCATAATACTTTTTGGTAATAGTATCTGTTTATTCTATTTTACTTAGAATTCTCTGAAGTCATAAATGTTTGTAACAAAAATTTTTAGTAATCTCTGATTTAATTTATTTAATAATAATATATTAATAATCAATTCACTAAATATTATATGTTTTCAATAAATAATAGTATTCATTAAGAAGGTTGTGTGGGAATATTTCTATTCACTTCTCTAAATTAAGGCATATTCATTTTGATAAACGTCAATACTGCTGTATTCACTTATGCTGGCGTAAATACAGCTGTATTCACTTTTACAATCTTAAATACTGCTGCTATTTATATTTACAGCCATGAATATATATCATCTATTCATATTTATTTTTATAAATATATTTATATTTAAATCGATAAGTACCATGAACATGAATGGTATTCGTATTTATATTTTTGAATATAGATATGTCCATCTCCGTTCAATACTGCATTTTAATAATTCTTAAATTAAACTAATACAAATGTGTTTTCTCTGTTTCTGCTGTTGTAGAACAGTTCTGTTTTATATATGGTCACACATTAAGCTATTAATGTAATTTGTATGGACTCAGGAAAGTTCTGTGGGTAGATACCTGATTCGCCGAAATTAATACTAATATTTTAATTAATTATTAAGGGTTGATTGTACTGTGCTGAAGATAAGTTCCATTTATTTTAATATGATGATATAATCAAAAAAGTAGCGACGAGCGAAATGATAATTAAGGGATTATATATTGATTAATCTGATTTAAATTCAGCAATTATTATATCTGACTTAGTATTTTGCTGAGTATTAATTAACATGTTTTCCTCTTTTTATTCTAGTTCAGCTGTACGTAATAACTCAGGTTTTCCAATGTGTGTAAGGAGAATGAGCCAGCAATTTCTTTTATGTGAAATTAGTAGTATGGAAATTGGAAAGGGTATCACCTAAGCATTCAGAAAGAAAATCAGATAATTAACAGGTAAAAGAAATTTTTTATCTCTAGGAATCATAAGTTAAAAAAAAATATGTTTGAGGTGCTTACTTCTGTATCACTTTTATTTCTTTAAGAAATAATTTAGATAAATTTATTCTAGATATTTCTTTTTTCCTAAAAGCCCATTATGAAATCATTTTTCCCCTTTTTGACTGGCAACTCTTAATATTGATGAAAATGAATCCTTGATAAAAGCTTAAAGCTATTTCACCTACTTACACTTTTATAAATTTAGTAATTATGCAAGTATATCATGATGATTTCCAAACAGACTAGAGTTTAGAATATATTTATATTCTTTTTATGAATATAAATATATTTATATTCATATGTACCATAAATATAAATGGTATTCTTATTTATAATTTTGAATATAAATACGCCCTTCTCTATTCAATACTCCATTTTATTAGTTATTAAAAATACAGAAAAGTACTGATTTTATTTTAAACTAAAACAAATGTGTTTTCTTTATTTCTGCTATTGCAGGAACAGTTCTGTTTTATATATGTTCATGTAACAAGCTATTAATGTAATTTGTATGGACTCAGAAATGTCCTGTGGGTAGATACCTGATTCGCTGAAATTAATACTAATATTTTATATAATTGTTAAGGGTTGATTGAATTGTGCTTAAGATTAGTAACATTTATTTTATTATGAATTGCACTGAAGATACCCTTTATTTTAATATGATGAAATAATCAAAAAAGTAGCGACGAGCGAAATGATAATCAAGTGATTATATATTGATTAATCTGATTAAAATTTAGCAATTATGATATCTGACTTAGTATTTTGCTGAGTATTAATTAACAATTTTCCTCTTTTTGTTTTAGTTCAGATGCACATAATAACTCTAGTTTTCCAATGCGTGCAAGGAGAATGAGGCAGAAATTTCTTTATGTGAAATTGGAAAGGGTATCTGAAAGAAAATGGAGAATATCAGATAATTACCAGGTAAAGAAAATATTTTATCTGTAGGAATCTTAAATTAAAAACTCTTACTTATGTATTACTTTTTCTTCTTTAAGACATGATTTTGATAAATTTAATTCTAAATATTTTTTTTTCATAAAAGTCCATTACCAAATCATTTTTTCCCCTTTGACTGACAAGTCAAATGTTGATGAAAATAAACCCTTGATAAAAGCTTTATGCTATTATACCTACTTATGCTTTTATAAATGAAGTAATTTTATGGCATACATATCATGATGATTTCCAAACAGACTAGAGTTTCTGAAATAGCTGTGATTATAATTATTTTAAATCTGAAGCCATAATTTTCTTAATAAGTTTATATATACCTGTGTAAGAGTAGACATAACTGTACTGTTTTGTCTAGGTTTACTACAAGTTTGCTGCTGCTATAAGTATACATGGAGTCTGTTAACCTACACTAGAAGATGGATTTTTCCATTGATATAAGGTAATAAATGTTATAACTTATTTCTGTATATTGTCAGTACTTCAGATGATGATAATGTGCCATGCACCTCTCTTAAGCAATGTCAAATTGTGTTGTTGAGGATATTCCCGCACACTGAGAAATACTGAAACAGTTTTACATTGTGAAACTTAACATTTTTTTCCCTGAATACTTATTTCCTATTTCGTATCAACTGTTAACCTATGAATTTATGTAAGTTCTAAGATATTACAATTACAACTGATATTTCCTTTTATTCTCTTATTGTCTATTTAGTATTTGTAAAATAAATATGGATTCAAGAAAGTATTACTGGACTATTAAGTTAGTTTAGCATCAATTTATTTTTGAATCTTAGCTAAAACCAAATGGAATAATAAATTTGTTGTTATATCAAGTACTACTGTTACAGTTTGTTTATAATTACAGAAACTCGACGCTTCAGTTTTCATATTTCCTTAGTATTCTTGGTTTTATATGAGTTTTCTTTTTTACTTTCACTTACCTATCTATATATGAAATATATAATGAAGGGAAGTATTGCAATCATGAACATTTTTGAATCTCAGTTTTCAACGAAAATACAAGTTTTGAGCTCCTCCGAGTACAAATAACCAAGTACCGTAAAATGGTCTGTGTATTAACAGTAGCACAAAAAAGAAAAGTCTTACGAAAGTAAAATTGCATATTTAACGTTTTTATATGCTAGGGATGTTAGAGCTATTTTTTTGTCAAAATCGGCTAACAGGAAGTGACACTTTATATTACAATTTTCTTTTTTGGCTCTTGATGATTATGATTAAATTAATTATATCAGAGTAAAATTAAGCGGTTTCGAAAAAAATGTAATTTTTATTCTGATTAATGTTCTCTAACAGGGTTTAAATAGCTAATTTTCAATATCAGCTTCCCCTAAAGTACCTTTAATTTTTTTATTTGAAACAAATGACCATTTCACATTAATTTCTAATATTAAAGATAGTCTACAATATGAAAGAATTAGATAATTAACAAAGGGAGAAATAAAAGATCTCAATGGAGAATAGTTATAATTGAGGAACCAAAGGAATCTGAGCTTGCCCGAAAGATAAGGAACACGCTTCCATGCGTAACATGAGCTTAATATATATAATACGGACAATATTAGATAAATATACATATGCGGTTTTCATAAATGCTATTGTTGATATTATTCAATATTCAATTGTATAGTTTTCTGTGATAACAAATATTAAAATTTGTATATATTAGGATACTTTTACAAGTAAAAATACCCACAATGAAATATAAATAACTATAGCATCTGTACTTTTTACTTTCTCTTCCCCTTTGTCTGAAAATACTTATTTTTGTTAGGAAGAGGGTGGTAAGTGAAAGTTGTGTGACGCTCTGCACAAGATTTTTTTACCAGTTTTTACTTCTGCAACTATGCTCCTAGTATTAGTGTATCTTGCGGTTTTCTGTATGATGTACCTTGACTGCTGTGGAATACTTATGCAGAAGAATATTAACTTTTGCCTAACTTGCAGCGCTGTCATGAGGCCTCTATCTTTATGCCTTATCATGATCTAGTCGATAGCAGGCTGTACAAACAATTTTCTGAACTTATAAAAAAATTTGATCATCACATGTGCTTTTTGTTCACTTTTGGATATTACATTGAAATATTTAAAAATACTAATGTTTCAATTAAGATTAAATAATTTTCTTGTTAGTAATACTTTCTATATATTTTATTCACCATGGTAGTAGCTCCTGTTGTTTCTCTTGTTTTTTTATTATTTCTAAAGGTACTATTTTGCTGGGACTGCCCACGGCAGCTACCGCTATTTCACGCTGCCATTCATTTCTCATGCCATTCTATTTTGCTGAAACTGCTTACCGTCACAGCCAAATTTTATCAGTTTTGCATCCTAGTTTAATATAGTTTTAAATAAAAATGCTGGCCTTAAATTTGATGGTTTTTATTTGTATCTGAAGGAGAGAGCAATAGATTTTATGGTAGAGTTTCGATCATATTTAATTAATTTCATGCCATTTTTATGGTAGTTTAAGTTAAATAACAAGGTTAGGTTATATCTGTACTAAGAAATGTTAACAATTATCTACATATTAAATCCGACTTTTACAAAATGATGTAAATATTTTGAATATGAAATATAAGTATTTATGGTATTTATAAGATGATAAGGCATTATTTTAAGAACCCTAAGGATTTATCTCAGGTTTTAAATTTATTAATAGTTTAAATTATCAGTAATTATTATATAATTGGTTATAATTAAATATCATTTATTTGTAATGAAATCGCAGCAGGAAATATTTTATCAATAGAAAATCCAAAAATCAGCACTTATTTAAAAAATACAAATTGATTTTTCAATGTCTGGATTTGAATATTTACCTCAAGTTAAAATAATTATCCGGATAAAACTCTTAATTGTTTGATTATGTTTTCTAAAACAGGTTCTTAAGCCATGCTCTGTGGCAATCTCCTTTTATTTTAATAATTAAAGTCGAAATTGTAAGTTTTTAGTCCAGATACATGTTATCAGTGCATATATTTATTACCCACAAAATTAAAATAAAAGATAATATCTAAGCTGAGTTGTTCTTAGTTTATATGTATTGCTTTGAAAAAAAATTAAGATTTCTATTACATCACATTTAAGGCTACTAACTTATTTATTTAAACTATATTTCTTTAAAAAAATAAATATGAAATTGTTGCTACAATTATTTTAATAGGTCAGTTTTAGATGCCATATCCATTTTTTAGTCTGACAAGGGTGTTTAGGTATAATAATTCATAAACCGCTGTACATCAATATTTAATATTTATTTAATAAAATTATACAGCCGATTTTACTTTAATATAATATAGTCAGGGCTCTTGAATAGTATTTTATATTGAAAAGAAGGTATTGACTTCGCTAGCTCATGTTATGAATACTTCTGCAATAATGCTCCTAGCATTAGTGTGTCTTGCAGTTTTCTGTACGGTACACTGTGACTGCTACGGAATACTTATGCAGAAGAATATCAATCTGCCTGTCTTGTAGCGCTGTCATGAGGCCTCTATCTTTATGCCTTATCATGATCTAGTCGATAGCAGGCTGTACAGTTAACAATTTATTAAAACTGATAACTTATATATCTAGTTCGACCTTATTTAATTTTAAAAACATTAATACCAATATATGTGAATTGCTAATAATTTAGTTTGGGTACATTTGAGGTTTTTAATCTCTTGTAAATTCAAATTAATATAGTAGGGACTTCTGTTTATTTTATTTTAATTCCTTAGTTTTTATTTTAAACCAGTTCTTTGCCTTATTTCCAATTTACTTACCTCTGAAACTGTCATAAGACTTATGTTTTATCCTCAATTAAAAACTGTTATTACAATTTTAACTCCGCTTAAACTGTCATAAGACTTATGTTTTATCCTCAATTAAAAACTCTTATTACAATTTAACTCCAGTAAAAAATTACGTTATTAATTTTTTTCCAAGAATTGAATTTTTGAGAGAAAAAATTATGCATTTGCATTCAAGAGATAAGCTGTGATGATGTATCAGTACTGCCCCAGGCTGACAATTTCTGACTGACTGTACTCAATCTGAGCGTCTCTTGTAAATTCTGAATTTTATTTCAAACCCTCTAATACCAAAGCCTAAGTGCTATATCTGTAAGTTTTCAAGCTTTTATTTTTTGTAAATCTTATGTTATTTAAATTCATCTTCTAAACAATTTATATTTCAATTACATTAAATAATAATTACACCTGTACTTCAAAAAGGTTATGACCAATTTAATTAAAATGTGTGTCTACAACCATAATTTTTAAACCTAATCTCTACAGTTTCTTCAATGTCAAATAAGCATATGTTCAATTTCAGATATGCCATTTAAGTATTACACTGAAATATGATTTTATTCTCTTAAGAAGTAAGGAAAATCTAGATTTATCTGAAATTTGTGATTTCAAATCCATTGACCAGTTATTATAAGTTATGATAATGCTTCATTGCCTCAAACCATAATTATGAAATTAACAGAACGAAAACTGAGATTCACTAATGCTCTGCTTATTCTTAAAATATATTTCTTAAATTAATTTGCAGTTATAATAGTGTGGGCACAAGTGTTCAGAAGTAGTTAGCAATGATGAGATTTTGTACCGCTCCAGCCTGACTAATCTGTGATGATTTATTATTTCTGAGCAACTCTTTCATAACACAGCACAGTTATATAATAAAAAGTTTAAAATACTGTTTTATAAAAGGATTTAAATAAGAATATGACTGTATATCGTCGTCAATTACAATTTTTAACCCAATATTTATGTTAATTGCCAAAATTAAATAACAAAGTAGTACTTCCTTGAATTTTCTCTCTAAATTAAAAACCTTTCCCTTTAGTTGACATTGTTTTGGATCTATCATAATTGTCATTTTAATGCATTTACAGTATTTTTACATATTTGAATTAAGATAGTCTCATAATAACTTGATTAAATGTTTCATTAAAAATGTGCCAAATGACTTTTTGGTATTTTAAATCCTAACAAGTAAGTCTTCTATTATTATTCAATACATCAATTTGCATTTGAGATAGTGTGATCAAGTATTCAGAAGTAATTAGCAATGATGAAATTTTGTACCGCTCCAGACTGACTGTCTGTGATTGATAATCCATTATTTCTGAGCAATACTTTCATAACAGCACATCAATAGTGTATTTAATAAAATGTTTTACACTATTTGTAATTGCAGATGTGCTTCTTAAATCTGTGCATATCTTATATGCTTTCAAAAACTAGTTGATCACCCTTTTAATTTTATTATAATTTTTCTAAAAGTTTCCTTTAGAGTTGATTTTTTATTTTATTTTTATTTTATTTTATTTTGCATTATTGAAATTATTTCTTTAATTTTAACTACAAACATTAATTTCAACTTCATTTCCCTTTTAAAAAATCGTTACTGAACTGAAGTAATGCGACTTCTTGTTTAATTTATTCTCCAAATAAATATAATAACTTGTTTTTTTCATGATGATTATATTGGTCCGTGTTTATGATGTTTTATGATTATATCTTACCAATACTGAATAGTAATTATTGTATCTTATTACCTTAATATGTTTTTAGTGGTTTCAAATATTTAATAATTGGTTTTTTTGTTTGTTTTTTTAGACTTACAAATTGAGGGAAAGAATGGCGCTGGTTTTCTTTACTAAGTAAGTTTTTTTTTAGTTGTTAATTTGTTTTCATTTATGATAATCCTTTTTGGCGATTTCCCATCCATCTATTCAACATGAAACATAAAACTGTAGATTAGACAAATATTTGTAACCTTTCTATAAATAGTTTACTTTTAGAAGTTCTTTGATCTCCTTTATGTAGATCTATATTTGTAATAATTTAAATTTCTTACTCTTCTCTATTTGAATTTACCTTCATCTTCATTCAAGCTCCAATTATTCTTCCATTTCCTCAACAATCGATTTTCCCAATATTATATAATTAAATTTTAGTCTTGTCAGCCTCATTTTGCTGTTATTTCACACTTATCTATATTATTTATCAGTGCAAAGAGGTAAACACATTTTATCTATCAATTTTATTCGTTTACTTGCAATCCTTTATTTTAATCATAAAAGTTATGCTTCTGTTATTTTTGATATTTCTTTATAACACGTCATTATTTTTCGGAGACTAAATCCCATAATTAAATATAGCTTCCTTCTTTCTTTTAAAATTAAAAGATGTTAAAACTCAGTGCCTCACATTATTAGACAAGACTTCTTACTAATATGGGTGGTGGCAGACATAGTATTGCCAAAACAAAACTTTGGAGTAATCTTGCTTAAAGTAGATAATTTATGGAAACACTAAATTTCAATCTGCCCTATTGAATTCTGCTTTAAAGACCTTTCACAATTAGGTTTTCTCTGTCATAATTTTTAATTTGTATTTATTAGAACTGAAGTAGTAATTTATTAATAAGTCAGTTTTCTCTATGAATGTATTTGCAAAGTTAGGTTTAGAATTATGGAGTACTCTTCAAGTTACAAGAGTATTCCTTTTTTATGTATTATTTTAAATGCACTTATTACCATTTTCATTTCATCTTGTAGATTTGAAGTTGAGTAATTAGGTGCAAAAGAAATTGCGCGCTTATAGGCGTTCCGACCTGTAATTTATTTACATGGTGTGGGGTCGAAAGTGCACGACATTATCTAAATAATAATTAATTCTGTTTATCTAATTGTAATGATTCAGTTAATTGTTAGTGGATAAATATTGAGGTTTTTAATTTTTTTTTTTTTTGTTTGATTAGATTATGTGGATATTCATAGTTCTCTAAAGAAAATTCCTGCTCGAATTAAAGTGAGTAATATAATATCACACAAGTTCTGTTAATATTTAAATAAATTCAGGTTGTATTACTTAATGATGATTATATTGGTCCGTGTTTATGAGATTTTATGATTATATCTTACCAATACTGATCTAAACAATTAATTTCTTACATTTGTTCTATTCTGTAACAATCCAATAACAACATTATAATTTTTCAGGATCATTTAGTATCTCGGAGATGTGCTGATAAAATTTCAACTTCTTTGGATTACGATATGTAAGTTTAGCTTTATTATTTTTTTAAAAAAAGATCATTTAATTTAAGAATATTTTTATGATATATTTATTGTTAAGCTTTTAGATCAGGGGTTTCCAACCTAGAGCTTGCTAGCACCACCATTGTGCCCGCCAAGGGAATTAATATATTTGAATGATATAGCATTTCATTTCTACTCAATTATTAATTCTGATTTTAAAATGTCTTAATCTAATATAAGAAAACTGCATAAAATTAATAACATTCATGACACTTAATGTTTTCTCTTTTCTGTAAAAATATGTTTCATTATTTTTAGAAATAATGAGTCAACATTTTGTTTTTAAATGTTACAAAAGTGTCACCACATCATTTATAAATGTGCTTGATAGTGGAAAAGGGTTGGGGACCCCTTTAGATCATTCATTCATTAACATTGATGTGTTTAAAAGAAAAACTAATTTCCATTAAATAAGTTATTTGTATAAAAATAGTGGAATGTTTATAGTAAGACCTTAAAAGAAGGTAATTTATATTTTATGATGAGAAGTTTGTCGATGAAAGCTATATTGATTACAGTTCAAATAAGCCAAAAGGATTCTGATTGTTTATTTTTACTTTTTAATTTAAAAAATAAGAAGTTAAATATAAGTAATTTATTTTTAAAATTAATTTTCAGTGTGAAGATAACGTATTCCTGTATGAGAATCATTAGCATCGTCATTGCTACTGGTTTCATAGTAGGTAGGTATTTATTTAAATAAAGTATTAATTGTCAATTTTATGATTTTGTATGATGAGAATCTTGAAATGAATATCTTATGATTACATTTAAACTAAGCCAAAAGGATTCTGAAATCTTTTTGAATTTAGTTTTAATATTTAAATCTATAAACTCAAGTAATCAGTTTATTTTATTGTAGTTTCAGATGAGAATTGCAACATGACTCCATTGTAGTTAGGCAGGTAAGAAAGTTATTAATATATTATTAAACAACTATATCATATTTCTGTGATGATACCTCATTAAATGATTATATTTCTTGATTATATTTCCATTAAGCCAAAAGGATTCTGATATTAATCAATTTATTAAGTTATTTTTTTACAATGATTACTTCAAGAAAACATTCATTATTTTATTTTTTTCAGATATAATTGATTTTCTTTCGACACATTGTTGAAAAATGGCCTTCATTGGATTTAATAACTAACAGCAGGTATTACCAGTTTATTAATTTGTGAAATATATTTTTTATGATTTAAATGATGAATTAATTAGTTATCCCTGTCATACATTAGATAATGGTGAAACTTTTGGTCTGAACATTTATTTAGTTAAGATTAAAATTATTATTGTAAAGCATAAAATTTTAACAAATTCATTGTTCCTGCAGGTTGTCGCTGAACCAGTAGCTGACAGGATAAGAGATAAACTAACATATCTTTTCCGGAATGTAAGTTTATTTGCATTAATATTTTTTCTAATATTTAAATTAATTTATGTTTTATATTAGTAAAAATTCAATAATTTTTTAAACCTGTTTTTAATTATTTTATATAACTAAACTCTTACTCCTTTGGTGCCAATCACTGTCCTAGTACAATAGTAGAGATAATAAGTGAAATCAATAAAAACTTTTAAATACTAAATTAAAGACATTTACAATAAATCCTGGAAACTTTTAAATATATAATTATAATGTTATTCACCCAATTATAATAAACAACTAGTTTTTTCTTTTTCTTACCCTCCTGAGATTCTATTGTTCAATTACAATAGATATGAATATATGCATTCATTTTTTTAATTTGGTTTGAGAAATGTTTTTTTACCCATGTACGCATCAGTTTATATCTGCTATGAGCATAAATATAAATAACATCAAAAAAATTTACATTTTGAATACCGAAATAGCCTTTTATTTACCTTTTGTCTTTAAGTAGAGTAATAACTATTCTGTATCTAAGTAGTTGACTGCTGTTTCATTATTCGCTGTTTAAATATGATGAAGTAAAGAAAATATCCAATCCTGTTAGCTTACCTATCTGATTTTAGTCTTAATTAAGTCATCAAGTAATATGAAGTTGAGGGTTCAATTTATTTTGAAACAATTATTTTATGAAAATTTTACCACTAAATTATATCGTGATGAAATAATTAAATAGACAAGCATATATATGATACTTGTGATTATTAATTTTTTTTCTGAAATTTAAAGAAATATGTTAGCTCTTGTTTAAATGTGTTTTCTCTTTTAGTGAAAGTCAATTATTTTTTCATTTCAGGTGGTAGACGACTTATGGCTACTGGTTTAGTGATGTAAGTATTTTACTCAGTTCATTGTTTAGCATAAAATTATTGGCCATTACTTTAATTATTAATCAATCAAATTAAAAAAAACTAATAAATCCCTGAGATTTGTGCTATATTAACTTCTTCTCAACTGTTTTGTAATTTTTATCAATGCTTCTATTTTGGTCTTGTTTCATACCTGTTTTTTAAAGCATCTAATTAAGATATTGTTACTTGACCCTATTTTATGTTTTAATAAATATTTAGTTAAGAATATTTGCACTACTACCTACTGCCACTTATATGTTCAGTAGTGGCTATGATTTATATTTTGTTTTTGTTACTAATGATAGCTTATTGTGATGATTAAATTAGTTATCCCTGTCAGATTAAAATCTGGTGAAACAATTTATCTGAACTAATTCTAATTCTAATTAATATTTATGTTCATTAAAAAATAGAAGTCTAATTTTTACTTGTTTTTTTATTTAGTTTGATGTGATGACCAGGCAGTCAGCTGAATACAAATTACTGGGTTTATTTTACAAGTCGTGGAATCTGATCCTAATGTGTAAGTATCTGAGTTTAAAATTGTTGATTTAAATTTTGTTTTAATGGTTTTATGAGTGATGACCATATACGCTATAATGAGGCTAAGCCACTTGTGGTTTCTGTGATTACACACTTGCCCTCTCTGACTTAGACCATTAAAACTATTCAATATCAATATTCACCTAGTATGTTAACTGAACTATTTTTGTGTTCGATTATATTACCATTTCAGAAATTTAAAGTGTTATATCGTTAGTAGTGAAAGGCCAACTGTTTTGAATTTTGTTGATTTGGAACTATAACAGTTAATATTCTTGCAATCATTTCAAGGGCCATTGTGCCAGTTGTCTGTAATAAGATTTGTTTGTACAATTTTTTATATCTATTTTATGAATAGCATTAGATCCATCCAATCTCTTCTGATATGGTATCTGTAGCTTTATTTGTTTTATTTAGTTTTTCCTAATTAAATTTCCGATAAATTATTTTAAAATCACTATATTTATTAGCTAATAGTTTTTGTTTATATTGGTCCTTGCTGGTTTTCAAGGTTTTATTTGTTACAGTTTTTTAAAACTTGTAGATTTAAAATAACTTGTGAATTAATTTTGGCTTTTTAGTTTTGTTTTAGCCGTTATTAGTGTTTGAGTTAGTTTTTTAATATTTGTTATCAACATGGTCATTTTCATGGTTTTTGTAACATATTTTATTAATGATTAACATTGACGTACCAATGTCCCAGTTGAGGTGTTGGTTTTTGTTTTATTTTATTTTATTAGTATTAATGTTGTCAGTTATCGATTGTTTCTTTTCTATTAAGTTTTTAACTAAGTTAAATAGATCTATTTTGTTCTGTTTTTACTGTAAATTTTGGTTAGTTTAGTTGGTTATTTAAATTATAAAAAATATATTTATTTTTTTTAATATTTAGTTTTCTATGTTCCATTGATAACAATGCTAATGGTTTTTTTTTTTTTAAATAGTCAGACGTGATGATGTAGCAGCTAAATAACAATACTGGGTTAATTTCACAAGTCATCAGTGCTTAATCTGATCATGATGTGTAAGTATCTAAATTTTAAAGTTTCTTAGTTATATCTTGTTTTAATGGTTTTAGGAGTGATGACCATATACGCTATAATGAGGCTAAGCCACTTGTGGTTTCTATGATTACACACTTGCCCTCTCTGACTTAAACCATTAAAATTATTTAATTTTTGGCTAGTTACGACCTTTTTTTTTTTTTAGTATATATACCGTATTAAGTATATTAGTCGATGGTATCAATTAGTTTTAACTGCTAATGACAGTCAATTCACAACTTGATTTCATGATCCAAATTTTTGGCCAAATAACTATTAGGTATTGTATTTTTTATTAAATTTTCTTACAAATTGTTTATGCTTTCAGATGTTCAGTTGATTGCATTATACTGAATTTGTGCTGCAGAAATCTGCTGTTGTAGATCCAATGTAAGTTAATGCTAAAATTATTTTTTTGTGATATTACTTTATAATTATTGTTTATTTAAATTTAAAATCATTTTGTGATGAAATTACTACTTTACCCTTCTCCACATTATGATCAATGTGATTAAGAATAGTAATCTGATCTGTATTTTTAGACTCTTTTACCACTAGCTTATATATTCTGTAAATTCTGATATTATTTTATTTTTATTTTATTCACAGGTATCCTCCACAGTAGAAAACAGAAGTTCTATCCAACAATTTATTTGTAATGCAAAAAAATAAATGTCAAAAACAAACGCAATTGTTTTTATTTTGTCCTTCAACTTCTTTATGAATAAATGGTTTTTATACAATTCACAGAACTTAATTTTCTTTCAAGGGAACTTCCAATTAGTACTGGTAGTCCATGGTACTAACCCTGTTTTGTCAAATTATTAACATCGGCCTGAAACTTTGTAAATAGCTTTATCTTATCGTTACTTATTATAAATATTTTATTTATAAAAATTCTCGGAATTGTGCCATTTTCAATCTGGAGTGCGATAGACCTTTTATATTTAATTAGATACTAAAAACTTGTAGATACTGGTTTGCTTTCCACTTTGATCACAAAATAGTTTGGTCTCCAAATTGATTAAAAAGGTGGCCTATAAAAATTTGGCCAATATAATCTTGTGATTTTGAAAATTAGTTTTGTAGGTCATGCCAAATTGCTCAATATTTTCGAAGGCTGCCATATTGCTCAAGTTATCTTATGATTTAAGTGGAAAGTAAATGGGTATTTATTTATGAGTTTAGTAACTAATTAAATATACAAAGTTTCAGATTAAAAACTTCCGAACCGCGATGATTTTCTTGAACAAAATATTTGTCATTTACTGTGTGATAAAACTATTTACAAAGTTTTAGGTTAAGATTTAGTAAAAACAGCATCTCTGTACCATGAATTATGAGATATGTAAGATTTAATTTGTACAAGTTGAAACAGATCAAAATTAATATAGAGAAACTTATTAGACTTAAGAATCTAGTTATAGTTTTTGTTTTAATAGGCTAAAGAGACTAAGCAATGACCATCAAGGTAGAAGTAATTTAAATATTAAAAGTTTGTATATTGTGCTATATATCGAATGTATTAAAAATACAAGGAAAGGGTGTATTATGTTAAGTTTGTTAGGAAAAAATCGTTTTTTGAACTTGAAAACCGTTATAAGTTATGATCAACAAGGGATCTTGACTAATAATTTTGTGAATTTTGACATTGAAGTAATTAAAAAACAACCAGCATTGTATATAGCTAATTCCCTGCATGAAAGATCTGGACTCAATTTAGTATATAGATAGATTCCTGGAACTGCATTCAAAGATTATATTTGAAATGCTGACTCATCCCTCATTTGATTGAGACAAAATTTACCCAATTTCTTTATTAAATTAAAAAGCAAAAATCTTTTCTTACTGGTTCTGTAGTCCAGTTTATGTTTTTAATTTCTCTTCTAATAACAATGACTAATTTGTTGTTGAGAGGTGGGTTCTGGGCTAATAATCGTTTCTGATTTTCTTAGATGTATGCAATTTTTAATTTAATATGAATTGTGGTGTTATTTACATCCCTTAAAGGGATGAGAGCAAGTGTTCTAAGCTTTAGATTTGGATATCTGTTAAGATGGCGTGCTCGGAAAGGAGGGGGACCCATTTTTGGGGTTGTGAATTTTGATGGTGACACAATTTTATAGAGATTTGGATTTATAGGGGATTATATTTACTGATGTGTGGATTTTGGTGTGAAACATATTTAGTGAGGTTTCAACTTGAAGAAACTTTTAAACTAGGGCAAGGGTCTCCAAAGTTTTGACCCAGGGGCCATATTGAGACCTCCACAAAATCCGGGAGGGGGGGGGCCTCCGCATTCAGACCTCCATCCAACTCCCTCAGGCCATGGCTTGTGATGAAAAAAAAAAACTTGTTCTATAAATGATAGATCTGCTATAAAATGAGCTTTCTTAGGGAGGAAAAACAACCACAAAAAAACCATGCACTAAATGTAACCATATGTGTGACTAATTTGTTAAATTTCTATGTAATTGCTAAAAAACATTCGCGGGCAGTAGTTGGTAGACCCCCGGAACTAGGGTACAGGGATAAAAACTTTGAACAGACCACTGTAGAGGTGTCCATCTACAAGAAAGTCGATGGCGCATAAACCATCCACCTATCCCATGATATTTGATTATTCATCTCTTCTTAATATCTGTGCAAGTGAAGGTAGAATTTTAAGAGTTGTAGACCACGTATAATTATACTATTTGCGGGTTGTTCCATGTTTTCTGTGGTTTGAAACTTGTCATTTCGAAAATATATAATCCTGTCGAAATGTGCCCCCTGAAAAATGTAATATCCTGTCAAAGTGTGCTCCTCTCAAAATTTTTGACACCATGAAACCACCTTGTGGGCACCCCTGGACCACGGCAATTATAATTTTATATCTGTGGCACCTGTGCATAGTCTGTCAAGTGGAAAAATCATATTTACGGAATAACGCAATTGAAATTTTGAGATTTTCACAGGTGCTAGTTTTATTTTCGAATTTCGATACATCATTCACAAAGGAATGTTCATTTCTGTAATAGCCCATTAGACACAAAGAGGGAAAAATTAGCTTTCTAGTGATACCCATAAAAATTCACAAAGTTGAAATTTTCACGGATGTAAACTACAATTTTTATAATTCTACTTTCGCTTGGACAGGTTTTAAGAACAGTAGGGCCACAAATTATCTTTGGAGACGGGGTTGGATACCCTTTGTTGTTGAGGATTTATTTAGCCACAAATTTCTTTTGAGATCGCTAAGAAGGATCATCTCATTCATGGCTTTGTATAGCATGATTCAGCTTCATTTATTCTTATGATTTTCTGTAACTATATTTTAAAAGTATGAAGAGTGTTATTTTTAATTAGCCTCGCTTATTTCAACGGTTAGGTTCATTTTTACAGTTGTTATTACCAAGTGGTAGGACTGATAAAATGGCCCCACTAACAACCTACATGCCCAATCAGATCAAATAAGCGGAGGCTAACTGTAAAAAGACGAAAATATTTCCTTCACCTTGGGATCGAGTTCCGCCAACGACGGTCTGGCCAAGGACCCGTCCTTACCACGCCCGCTCGACGTGTCGATGTCCTCTCATGATCAATACAAACCAAAAGAACCTTCTGATATCTCTTTGAATTCTTTTTAAAAAACATCTAATGATTTTGAATTGTGAAATTTATTATTTTAAAAAATAATATTAATTAAATATATAATCCTGGATCATGATCTTTGTAAGTCTTATTGGCAGAGAGCAATTTTTAGCTTAAACTCTTAAATTACACCTATTATAGGATATTTCAGAACTGGAATGCCCATACCCCCAAGGTCGATAGCGCAAAACCCTATCCTCCCCCACCCAACATATTTTATTGCTTACCTTTTCTTAAAAACAGAGCAAGCGAAGGTAGAATTAGAAAAATCGTAGATCATATACAATTTCACTTGTATTGGTATGTTCCATATTTTCACCTTATCCCTTAGAGTGAAACTTTTCATTCTAAAAAAAATCATAAACCCATCAAAATATGCCCCCATCAAAAACTTAGATGGAGCAAGTTGCGCCATCAAACCCCCTTCTGGGCACCCTTGTGTCAGAATGTCCTGTAAACTATGGTATCTCTTCCCTAACTTGATACACTTTTTGGTTGGTCATCAATAATCTCTAATCCAGCACCTTTTTCGGGTTGTACTCTTTCGGTTGTCAAACCATTTCCTGATTACTTGAAGTGTATAGGCTCACGCTGATTTGTTTTACATCAGCCCAAAGTTTTACTATCATAAACTAGACGCTATATAACAAACGAAAATTCACAGCAGCTTAATATCATTCGCCGGATCTGGGCGACAGATGTCATCACAGGCGGATCTACGGAGTGGGGGGGGGAGGAGGAGGGCTGAAGCCCCCTCCAAAACGGAAAAATATAACCATGTTTTATAGAAAAAACTATCTCTTAAAGTATTGTTCGTGTAATTACATTTGATAGGACTTCAAGAATTACTTAAACACCATTTCATATAGGTAGTTAATTTCTTTCTTTTTTTTTCAAATTAATTATTGATATATATTTGAAAAAAAAAATCTTTCGGGCTGAAGCCCCCTCCCAAAAATTAAATCCTGGATCCGCTAGTGGATGTCATCATTATCCGCGGTTTTCACTTTCGAAAATGAAATTTGACACTTAATATACTTATTAAAACTAAATAAGTGCGTACAATTTTCACTTGCTCAAAACTATAAAAATGCAATTTAGACAACTACAAGCCGTCGGGTTTGTACGGCAGATCCCAAAGTAAGACCTATTTTTTTTTTCTTCAGGAGGTGTAAGTTTATTATTGACACAAAAAAAACAACAGCACACATATGTGAATTAATAAAAAAAAATTACATACTGAGTTAGGATTTTATAAAACTATTTGTGGAAGTTTACTACTGTTATAAAGAGTAAATTGCACGATAATAAGTTTTAAAGAAACTTCCCATTGGTAGCCATACAACTAAACCTTTGGTCTTTTCCATGTTTTCCTTGGTTTGAAAATCTTCATAAATCTGAAACCTTACGAAAATTCACAATCTCGTAATAAAGCGCTCTCCAACAGCCAGAATAATTGGAACTTACCATCCTCTTCTGAGTAATCTTGATTAATGCTCTCACTTAAAAGTCTTGTGACCAACTTCTTTTCACACTGCTTGGAGGTTTATCAGGAGTGGATAAGGGTAATTCAGTTTCAGATCATAATTCGGTAATTCAGATTTTCAGTTTCCCGATTGTTATTTGAAATACGAGTTATTACAAGAAAAGTTGCTTAATGTTCAAATACTAGACATCATGAAATACGTTTTTTCACTCATACCGGTATCGCCTACAAATATGAAATCTCACAACATTCCATAACACTTAGTTTTATGACATCAACCAATGAAATGTGCTTTTTTTGGCAGTTACGAGGCATCACATCTTAACTTTCGCTATAATCCTTGTATGAGCCTTTCAGTTGACAGAATGGCCAACTCCGTCATCTGAAAGGCTCATACAAGAATAGAATTTGCTAATCTTCACTTTCAATTCATGTTATGATTGGCACTTAAACATCTTACATGAGGTGACATTATTTTTTTGTTTTTTAACCCGTAAGTCATGACGTGATCAAAATATAAACTTTATTCGACTAGATTCGATATCTTTTTATTTATTTATTTTTTGTCTCCCCTGTTTCCCCTTTTTGGCTATAATTTTCAAAGTGAATCAAGTTGTTCGAAAAGTTCATTTTGAGAGCTTTTTGACTCCCTCATCCGCCAAATTGATAAATTAAAATGGGAAACAAATTTTAAAAAATTTCCACTTACACGGGTTCACATACAGAACAACAATATATTGTATAATTCCTCCGGGGGTACTATGATGTAACTTCAAATAATTGTTTATAGGAAAGACAAATTAGTTAATTATTAATATATAAATCATATAATTTTTAAATTGATTCTACATTAATCGTACTGGTGTAAAATTCTTCTATCCATTAAAATTTTATTTAATTCTAATATTATAATATTATGTCGATTCGGTTAGACGCATCTTTCAGACAATTATACGTTATATAATATTTTTCCAAAATTTTTCATTTGGGTCTCTGTTTCACCTATTGCATCTGAATTCTTCTCCAATCCAAGTCTTGTTATACTCTCATAAAACAAGATCTCGTATATCAAAATCTCTATACTCCTTTCCACAGAACTAAAATCCTCAAATTTCCCTTTCATGTCTGTCCCTCTCTTATCTGAAATTCTTTACCATCTAATATCCGCTACGCGACTCCCCTTTCCTCATTTAAATCTTTCCTTTTCTATTTCCTTGTGACATCAAAGACGCTTTTCAATCTTGAAATTTTAATTTTTTGGAAGAAATTGTTAATTTGAAGTGAATAATAATTTTAATTATGGAATCAATTCATAATTTTAATTTTTTCTTTCGTTCACTTTATTTTAAAAAAAAAATTTTTCTCAAGACGATAATTTTTAAATTTTTTATAAATGATTTGTATTCTCGAGAATTTTTGTTTTGTTTTTTTGATATGTATGTAATTTTAATGTTGAGAATGTAGACATTGTTTTTTTGAAGAGAAGGATGGTTGGGGTGCTCAGTCAAAATAAAAAATAGTCAAAATAAATATTTATATTAATTTTTATATTTGCCGACCTTTCGACCCGAATTTCAGACCTTCATCAGGGCTGGTCAATCAAAGGAGCGTGGAAAGACCAATATTTTTTTTTGTTTTGTACATATTTATTATTTTTAAGGGACATAGTCCCAGAATAATGTTTGTTTCCTATTCTAATATAATCGTATGCTAATTAGTGTTGCCCAAAATCGGTCTTGGTCTTGCACCTTGCAAGACCAAGACTATGGTTGGTAAAAAAAAAAAATCGATTTTTAAAATAAAAATTAAGCAAAATAGTTACTAATACTTGACAATCTTAGTTACTATATGTTAATAATTGTTATAACCAATATACTTTTGCATTTAACTCCTCTAATTTTTCAATCGGGCTTAGTTAGGTTTCTCCTATCTAAAAAAATTTATATATCTCTATAGTAATAAGCTAATAAGTAACTGCAAGACTGTTGAGGGACTATTGCGCACGACCAAGTTTGTTTGCCAATACCAAGGACCAAGAATGAGTTTGCTAGACCAAGACTCGTCTCGGTCTCGCATTTGGGGAACACTAATACTAATAGTTTATAGATTGTATATTCTGATTTATTGAGGAGCAGTGATGGTTAGAGCTTCATTTGCTCGTAGATCTCGATTCATTAATACTCCCCTTTGATAGTCATGTATAACTTGGGGGTATAGGATCAAATAGGGGATGGAACACCTCCCAACAAAATGTGAAATTTTCTACTACTTCTTTTAAGAGAACCGAGTATGATTGTGGGTATTTATCATAATAAGGATACGCCCACAATGATTGAAATAAAGTTTTAGTAATGCTGTGAAAGACCGAATTCAAAGGTTGAGGTCAACCACACCCTCTGAGTATAAATGCCTGGTCCCGGGCTTCTGTAGACATTGCAGTCGAAAATCTCGAGGCAAACAAACTTCAACATGTTCAAGACTGTAAGTGTCAACAGACAGATTAGCTGTAATCTATGTTCTTACATAAAATTCGAATAATATTAATTTATATTTAAATTAGAGTATAATTTTAAGATAATTACTAAGTATCAATTAATTTTTTACTTTGCATTAGAATGCCCAGAAGAAAGTCACATGATACTGATTACCAAGATTACGATCTTTTATTTAAACTTACCACATCTACAAAACTAGGCTATTTCCTACTTCTATGTCTTGAATACGGAAACTTCTATATGCCTTTTTTTTTTATAATTTTATTTCTTCATTAATTTTTTCAATATTTTTGGGAAAAATTTAATTATATCACTATTTGAAACTTTATTAATTTTTAAGTTAAATGATTACTATTACTATTAAAGTAATCGTGGTTTTTATATTATTATTTTTTAAAGTTTTTAAACGATGAAATTTAATCTAAATGAAAGAAAAAATATTGTAATGTTGTTGTATAAAAATATTGGAAAATTGTAGCCGTTTACTAACAGTTTTTCTCTTTCTTTAATTGTTACTAAGGAAACCATATCCTTTTTTTTATATAAATATTCAAAGATTCTATCTAATGTTTTCTAAAATATCATATTAATAAATGTATGTTAAACTATTTTTCTAAATACTAAAACATTTTCCATTTTTTTTTTTGTTTAATTGAATAAATTCTGGAAGGTAGGTTTTAATAAATGGGTCTGGGAGTTAGTAATGGAACGATAGGTGTTTCATTTCGGGCCAAATAACCAACATCATAGGGCATTGTAGATAATTTTATGAGCGATATAATAAGCAAGGATTTTAGAATTTAATTAATTAATTAATTGATTGATCGGCTACGGGAAAAGTTTGATACCTTAGTAGAGAATAATTTATTTCGAAGAAACATTTAATTTCATAAATTTGAAGTTCAACTTAATGAATTTGCTTCTTGACTTATAAGCAGTTTGTTTGACATTATTTATCTTAAACTATTTTTCAGCTTTTCTTCTTTTTCTGCGTTGTGGCCGCCGCCCTCGCTGCACCAGGACTCATCGCTCCAGCCCTCATCCCAGCCCCTTACACCATCCACAATGGATACTCCGTCATCAGCCACGTCGAACCAGTCGAACAGCACGGATACACCATTGTCTACTAGAAAACGCAATACATCGCAATAGTTCATCAGTAATGTCGTCATTGAAATATTTATTTAAACCAATAAACTACATAATTCAATCGTAAAGTTTTGTGATTCTTTATTAACCATCAATCAGACGATACTCCATACCCAAAAGTTTTGGTGTGGTAACTATTGGAATTTTTTTCTTTCATAACAAAATTGAGATGTACTTTTACAACAAAAAAGTTATCCATAAGAGCCCTTCAGTTCGTTATATCTGATTCATCAAAAGTGGTTCGAAGGAAAGGTATTTACTCCAGGTGTTGACCAGAGTCACTAGCGGATCCAGGATTTAATTTTGGAGGGGGCTTCAGCCCGAAAGCTTTTTTTTTTTATATACCGTAAGATGGGGTATCTTTGGGACTGGATGGGTAATTTTGGAACAGCGACTAAAATTTAGTTTGTGGCTATTCTGTGGTATATACACTCTGTTGGTTGAGTCTGCAAAAACGTGCTTTGTGTAAGCATGTACTGCACTACTTCCTTGCGGCAGTTTTAGAACTCTTGTTCACAACATTCGTAGTGCAGTTAAGTTTTATTTATTTCCAATTTTTTTTTTCAAATTTCGCTTTTCATGAAACTTTCGCTTGTGCCTCAAGAGTAGTGTGATGCACAGGAGTAGGTAGTACAAGAGCTGTCCATGCTGACTGAAGCAGCACAGTGTATCCATCACGGAATCACCCCAAACTAAATATTACCCGCTGTTCCAAAGTTACCCCATCTTAAGGAGCATATAACTATAATTACTTTGGGTAAAAAAAAGAAAGAAAGAAACTAACTACCTTTATGAAATGGTGTTTAAGTTATTCTTGAAGTCCTATTATATGTAATAACACGAACTATAATACTTCAAGAGATCATTTAAATTTTTTTTCTCATAAAACATGGTTATATTTTACCGTTTTGAGGGGGACTTCATCCCGAAAGCCCCTCCTCCCGTAGACCCCCATGTGACCAGTCTTAATAAAATTGAATTACCAATAATTGTGTACGAATCCACATCAGTTGAAAAAGGATGTCATTATCATCCAATTGCTTTATGTCTAGAGAAGGGTGGATACCAAAAAAAAAACGCACATGAACTTCAAGGTTTCACAATCAAAGGTCCTTGAATAACAAAAAATCAAAACGTTTCACCAGCAAAAATAAAATAAGAAGAATTTTCATGTGAGTCATGTTTCCCTCTATATCTGTATAGAATTAATTATAAGCCACCAGGTCCCTTGGAGTATTTATTTTTTTATTTGTTTAATCACAAATATATATGTTCTGTATGTAAATGGAGCTTTTAGTAAAATATAAGTTTCACAAGCTTCCTCAAGATAACTCGTGACAAAAGTTACAATTTTAATTTCCTGATAATTAACAATGTCACAGTTGTTTAAAATAAATAACAAGCAATTGGAAGGACATCTGGTAGTATTGGATATCTCTTTATTCTTCTTAGCACAATTTAAATTACAAACATGGTAATTGAACCATTATTAGCAGAACATTTGAAATTCGTATATATGATTTCGTTTGTTATTTTCAATAATGAATTATTGTAATCGACCTAAAAAAAAAAACTTTCTGTACGTCAAAAGTTATTTGGATTTAATTATGACCATATTTCGTAGCCATTTGATCATCGTATGGGTATGCGAGTTATTAGTAAAGGCCAGATATATTAAAATAAATTAATTAAATTTATTATCATTATAACTATAAATATACAGGTTGAAATTATTATTTTTGTTTCAACTGAAAACTTCTCTAGGAGCGTTTTACACTTTTTGTGGAGAGTGAATTAGATTGAGCCGTCAGATTTCCGAAGTGTAATGTTCGGGTAAAGTCGGCTAGACTCGACTAATTGAAGTGTTATTGGATATGGATTAAAATATCTCAAAAACTAAAAATCGGACCTGCATATTGTTAGCGAGGGAAACGTACAGCATTTCATCCTCTTTATAATGAGCTATTATTTATATTTCATGTTATTAATTTCGCCTTGATGTTTTTACTTCTATCGTGTCGTTTAAAGCACACACCATAGTATTTTTTTGTTTGTTCTCTCCTTCCTTGCCATTTAGGCTACACGGGTTTTTATTCTCGGGCCAGGGGAGAAGGTAGGGGAATTATGCCGTGTTAAAAGTCCCCGAGATTTGAACTCGTAATTATTTTTCCATGGCTGTGCACTAGCCCAGCCCCTTACAGGCTAGAAAATTTACTTGAAATACGGCAATTTTACACTCTTTACATTTTTTAGTTTGTCGTGTTGTAAACAAATTGTAAAAACTTCATTTAGTTTCCTTGTGAACATTAAGTTTTCATTAAGAACATAATATAAAACTTTATTACTTATTAAAACACTTTATTCAGAAATATTACAATAATATAAAACTAGAAATTATTAATTAATTATTGTTAATCATTAATTTTCAGTCAGTATTCGTCAGCTTCTTCGATGTTACATGTTATATGTTAATGTTTCTTAAATGTTCTGCTCTCCAACGGCGCATTGTGTTACTACTCTTATTTTCTGAAATTCTTTTTCAACCTTAATAATTTTCTTTTATTTAATTATGAAATCTTTCATCTATTTTTCATGACTACTAACAATGAGGCAGTTAGGGGTGTCCATCCTATTCAAGGTCGATGGCGAAAGACTCTCCCCCTTTCATCTCTTTTAAAATCGTGCAAGCGAAAGTAGAGTTAGAAAAATTGTAGATGATATTCAATTACACTTGCTATTGTCTGTTCCATATTTTCGCTTCGTTCTCTGGTTTGAAAGTGCCTCCAAGTTGAAACCTTACAAAAATATGGTTCAGAATCCCGTAAAGATGTTTCCTTTATCCTATATAATCCAAAAATTTAATATCCTGTGAAAACGTGACATTTTCAAAAACTCTGATTGCGCCATGACTTGACACCAACCCTTTCTTGGTACCCCCGGAGAAGGTTAATAATTAAAACAAAAAATTAACAATAGGTACTTTAAAGGAAGCAATTTTGAAAATTGTTAATCTATTAACGTTTGAACCATTTTCGTGGAACATGAAAATATGTGTAGATAATTGATATAAAATTACACTTTCATACATGAAATAACCTATAGGTTATTTTATATTTCAATTTATGGCCAACTATACAGCCTACTGACTGGAAAATCACAACTTTCAGTTGACAAAAAATTACTGATCTACAAGAAAATCCTGAAACTTATTTGGACCTACTGACTGGAACATTGAGAGACAGCAAAATTTTCCAACATCAAACGCATCCAGTCCAAAGTCCTCCAAACAGTAGTCGATGCTGCGTTCTATGTAAACAAGAAAATCCTACATCATGACCTTAATATCCCATTTTTCCTAGACCTTTTCTCTGAAAAAAATTGCAAATTCCATCGGAACCTTACAAATAATCAAAATTCCCTAGCACAATCCCTATCTAGCTCCACCCATCCCTACAATCCTCCTCGAAGGTTGAAGCGGCAGTGGCCCAGAGACCATTTGTAGTATATATGTTGGAGTTCTGGCAATGATCAGATTCTCCACTCAAGACATGAGTGTATGTGGCTAAAGCTCTCTTGCTCAATCTCCACTGGCTTTAGCACCGGTGACGCGGTTGCGCAGGGATCTCTTGGAGTCCTGCTTTTCCCTCTACAGTTGGAGGAACGAGCCTGGCTTGGGATTCTCTGCCTGTATGTATATATTGTATACCGGTATAACTGTGTTTTTATGTTTTTAATTTACTCACTTTAAGTTACTTTTTTTTTATTGTATATACTTTTTGATTATTATTTAGTTGTTATTTTACTTATGTTTATTTTATATTATCTGTATATATGGTGTGAATGTGTTCATACCTCAATATATGTATTACCCATGTAACAGATTGTTATATCTCTGATTAATAAAAAAAAAAAATCAAATTCATTGGTTTATAGATATCTCCAGTCCTTGATTTGTAATGAAGTTCTAATACTTATTGCTTTTACCGAGATGCAATCTTTATTGCACGGTATTACTACTTGTGTTTAAATCCAAATTTGAAAACAATCGGTCCAGTAGTATAAATTATATTACACACTATAATATAAGCTCTCAGAAATGAAATATCTTTTAATGTTTTTTACCTTATACCTAGAAAAAAGTCTCATAAATCAACTGGCTTATGAGCAACTAAATAAAGTAAATTTGTTTTGGGCAGTGTATTGTATGGTAGAAAAATATCTTGGGCTAACGCGTGTGCACAAAACAGGCGTTGTCTGGGAACCTGATAATTGAGCTGGGTGAGGCTTTTAATTCTTGCATTAATCCATCGCCCTTTCCCCTGGCTCGTGTAAAAAACTTAGCAGTCTAAAAGGTGAGGAAGGTGAGGACAAAAAAAATTCATTTTTAATACCAAGCAGAAAGGTTAAAACGCTGCATTGTAATGATTGGATTTCAAACTATTTATTATATAAAGGGCCATTATCTATATATGTATATATATATATATATATATATGTTTTCATGAATCTTCATCATAATAATTTTCATTATTTTTAAGAGTTCCTTTGTTTCGTTATGGAATACAATTGGTCCAGTTGGGGGCATTATAATTGTATTTACAAAAAATAACGTTCCAATTGTTTTATGAATGATCTGTAATAAAAAATGTGTCAGTGTTATTCCATCTCGTTATTTTCTACCTTAATGGATGGATTATTGATGATACTGTGAATAAATCAATGAAGTAATTGGTTTTATTGTTTAATATGAATGAAATATTTATATTTTTATACTTAGGATTTGGTTTTGGACACGCAAGCCTATGGACTCATTGCGTTCGTCTCTACTGTGGATACTTGTTTTGTTGAATGGGATATGGGAGTTGGAATATGATAAAAAAAAAATTTTTTTTGGGAGATACCTATATTGAAAATATTTACATTGTTTTATGAACATATATCATGTTTTAGGAGTTTTGTGGTTTCTTCACTACGAATGATAAATCTTCTAGTAGACAATGGTGTATCCGTGCTGTTCGACTGGTTCGACGTGGCTGATGACGGAGTACCCATTGTGGATGGTGTAAGGGGCTGGGATGAGGGCTGGGGCGATGAGTCCTGGTGCAGCGAGGGCGGCGGCCACAACGCAGAAGAAGAAGAAAAGCTGGAAAATTCAAAGGAAACATTTAGCGTAATAGACATTAATCATTATATATATATATAAAGAGGAAACGAAAATCAAAGGATATGTAGTGATACACAGTAGAAACAGTTTTGGAAAGTATAAATTGAATAACAAGCCAACTTATTTAGCGTTATTATAGCGTTAAAGTCGTTGGAATTTTAAAGATTTTTTTTTTAAAATTTTATTATGAACTTGCAGTATCACTGATTGATCTTCATTCTACTATGAGTATATTAATAATTATTTTTGATGCTATTAATTTATTTTACTTACGATCTTGAACATGTTTATCGTGTTGCCTCGAGAGGTTTCGACTGCAATACGACCATCACCACCAGGTGGGACCTTATATAGTCCGCAAGGGCGTGGCCGACCTTGCTTCTATTCCTAATCCCACGGGTCCACTGCCCAGGAAGTCCGGACGGGACACCGTCCTGAAGAGGAGGCCTTGAACTTCACTTATTCCTCTTGCATCTTGCACTGAAATAAGTATAATTGTGGTTTTTGCGCTCATTCATCGTACTGAAAAAAAAAGTTAATAAATGAAAATAATATTGGGACTTATAAGTGGAACTTGGAAAACTGGAATAATATAAGGACATTGTTTAACGAAATTATCAGTTTTGAAAAATACCGAAACAGCTTTATGTTAAAGGAACGATTTTGTATGCTGATCCATTTATACGACCTCTGGTAGATTCACAAACGTTTGTGTTACCAACTTAATTATTTGTGGTCTTTTATCCTTAAAAAATAACAATTAGTATCGCCTTGCACTTTGCAAGAACCAAGACCAAGACCGAGGCCGCTGCAATTCCAAGAGCAGGACTGGTAAAAAAATCGATTTAAAAAAAAATCAAGGCAAAATAATTACCAATACTTGACAATCTTAGTTACTATACGTTAATAATTGATATGACGAATACACTTATGTAAATAGGTTTCTCCTATCTAAAAAATTACAGTAATATCTCTATAGAAATAAGCTAATAAGTAACTGCAAGACTATTGCGAGACTTTTGCGGAAGACCAAGACTCGTCTCAGCCTCCCATTTGGACAACACTAATATCAATGTATGAATCGTATAGTATAATTAAATATCTAGGAAGATGTAGTAAAATTAAATCAATAAAATAAAACCAATAATTGTATTGTTATATTTGTTGAAAAATAAAAAAAATTGTGCAACGATAAAGAATTTTAATCCAGCTATATTTTTTAGAACTTATTGAAAACGATTGAACCATGAAAGTCCAAAAATAACTAGACAAGACACAAATATCTTCCATTGTACACTCTATGAACGGTGAAAGCGAATAAGTTTTATAAAGATATTAAAGTTTTTAAAAACGTAGTTATGATAAATAAGTTCGCATTAATATTTAATCATTAATTTCTGAACCTAAAGTAAAACACGGAAAATTGGGATATAGTGTTCTAATAGTGTATTATGACATAAACAAGTCTTTTTCATTGTTGTTCCTCTAAGCCTCCAGAAAACCCACCTTGTTTCCTTGGGGTGTGGCATGTTGAGGTTTGACTGTAGTATTTTTATCCAAAAACAAACGATTTTAAAGATTAACTATCAAAGAGTGCAACCTGTGGGAAGTTTCTCAACAAGCGTTTTCATGTGATTATATTCCTGTGTATATGTTTACTTGATGTATTTATATTCTAATACAGTTATAAATATCATGAATAGATTAAAAAAAAAAAATTATTAAAGTGAAAACTTTAACTTTTCATTCTGGTTGGAGGGGGAGGGAGAGATACCGCTTCAAAAAGTCTCGGAAATTTATATTATGAGTGAAAATTAAGATTATTAACATAACTATTGTAAAACGACTAATATAATACTATATATGAAATAAATTACATATATATATATTTATAGATAACCTTTTTTTATATTTATTTATTTATCACCATTTTTTCCTTCCCAACTAAAAAAAAAGAACTTTTCTTTTTTGCGTGCTTTTCTTTCAGAGATATATTTGAAAATATGTTAAAACAATTGAATATATTATATATTTTAATTTAAAGGTTGAGATAGTGAGATGAACTCTAAATTCTCAAGTGTTGCCCAAATGCGAGACCAAGACGAGTCTTGGTTTTACGTATTCAGTCTTAGTCTTGCACAAGAGTCTTGCCTATCAGCTTATTGCTATAGAGATATTACTATAATTTTTTAGATAGGAGAAACCAAACTAAGCCTGAATAGAAAAATAGAGTATTTAAATGCAAAAGTCATACCAATTCTTTACATTTAGTAACTAAAATTGTCAAGTATTAGTAACTATTTAGCCTTAATTTTTATTCGAAAAATTGATTTTTTTTTACCAGTCTTGGTCTTGGCCTTGCAACAGTTAGGCGGTCTTTTTCTTGGTTTCGCAAAGTGCGAGACCAAGACCGATTTTGGACTACATTAGAATTTCCCAATTGTTGATTGAAGTCTTCATATAAAAATAGAACTGTGCTCATGAATGAATCATAAAATGCCAGGATATTTTTCTACATATAATTATCTTCGAATATAAACTAGAATATAAATAGTAGGAAAATACGGCGTGGTAAAATACTTGCGTACCTACTTCTAGGCCTTAGCTTAACCATCTAGTCGACTTTTCCTATTTTCTTAATTGATTTTAGTTAACATATTTTGTTCATTCATATAGATTAATTGTTATTAATTTTGATTTCATTTTTAATTTGTGAAATATGGGTGGGAGGGGAGGGGAGGGAAGGAGGAGAAGGGACGAGAAAGTCGTCCCTTCTCTTTTTTTATTGGAAAACGGTCGCCCTTCGATGAAAATCGATTATTTTTATCGAAAAAAGTAGACTAAAATACAAAATTTGTACAAGTTCAAAAAATGCAATTCAGCTATATTCTACATAACCGATAGGATACGATTATGTCAGGAATGTACTAAAAATAAAAAAAATATCATCGAAAATAACAGCTTGTAAGTGACCTTAGTGTATTTTGACGGTGCTATTAGGTGATCTGGCAATGCGGAAAAGACGCGAATTGCCAACCATGGGATAAAAGTTTCTAATAATTTGCATTTACTATCGGTAAAACAAAATTTACCGAATCTAATAATAACCCAGGTATAAAAAAAAAAATGCTGCAAATTATTTCACAATGGTTTATTATTTCTAAACAATTATACATCTAAAGTAACATTACCTTTCTAGTGACAAAGAAAAATAAATAAAAGGTGATTCCAATTATAGGACTAAACTTTTTTTTTTTAATCATTAGTAATTAGCATTACTTCAGTAACACATTCAAAAATTAAAAACCAAAACAAAGGATACATGCTTTGTCTAATAAAGTAAAGACAAAAAACATGGAGAGACCATATCTTAGCTCCTGATTGTCCGAGTTAATCGATTATTTGTTTGTTTTTTAGGAAACTCCGTAAACTCATAGTCTCGTATTCATATGACTATTAATATATTGTATATACAATATCTACAAAAAAGTGTATAGTTTTTGAGCTATTCGGAATCTAATTTTACCATCCCTTGTAACTTTTTTTCTAGCTTCTTTTCGTTTCGTTGAAGAAGACTTTAGCGAAGTTTCATATAAATAGGTACATTTGTTTCAGGCGCTACACCAACGCAAGGTTTTCGGTCTTGAAAGGAAAAAGTTTTTTTTTTTATTAACGAAATTTACAATTGTAATTAATAATAAATACAACAAGTAAATATGAACAAATAATATGACATGTACAACATGAGGAGAAACTACCCATTGGTAGCACTCCAATTATATTTCTATATTAGAAGGTCCAGAGGCCATCTTCTTTTTAGACGCCCCGGAGGGTTATCAGGAATAGAAGAGGAAGCAAGGTTGGAAACGAGAGGGTTCGGATGGTTCAGAAGTTTATTATGAAAGGACAGGTATCTGGATTGAGCTAAATCGGAAACATATGGTACATTTAGGTCATTATAGATGATTTTATTTGTGACGAAGTAGGGAGCATTAAGGATTTTACGAAGGATTTGGGATTGTAGGGATTGGGTACGAGAGGAATTTGATGGTTTAGTAGAGCCCCAAAGCTCGATCCCGTAAGTCCAAATAGGCCTTATTATAGTAATATATATGAGTCTTTTGTAAATAGTTGGCAGTTTAGAGCGTTTGTCTAGTAAGTGCTGGAGTAGTCGAAAACGTCGGGCGGTTTCTAGTCGTTTCAGTCTGGTATGGGGGTTCCAAGTGAGTCGTTTGTCAAGGTGGAGTCCTAGGTATCGGATTTGGTCAACAGGGATAAGTGGGGTATTGTTAAAGGATACTGTAGGACAGGAAGTCATAGGTTTACGACGAAGAGCAAAGGTAATTTGATGGGATTTATTGGAGTTTATTAAAGGAAAAAGTAAATAGAAATGTCAATGAAGGAGGATCATCCCCGGGTGACCAGTAATTTTAAATCCAAATTTGAAAAAAATTGTTTCATTAGTTTCGGAGAATATGGGCGGACGGACGGACAAAAAACATTGTATTCCTTTTTTTGAATCCTGAAACGTAAAACCTCAAATTTTGGGAGAGGATTAAGTTTTCGAAATTTTTTGTTCGATCACAATGGTTCATTAATGAAAATAATAAAGTATGATCAATTAAATAAAGTCCCTTAGTTACTGTCATTGAAGGAATTGAATCAGGTAATTAATTCGTTTTTTTGAAGACCTTACTACGTTTTTGAAAAAAAAAATCCTCGTTCACTGACAATTTCCTTGAATTATCTTTTTTTTAATTTCTGTTCTACGGATCTATCGATTACTAAGTTTTCTGAAATATAATAATTAATAATTTTCAGATATTTTATATTAATGTGGATATATTGTCTATTTATTTCAAAAAATCACAATAAATTGTCGATATGTTTATTAATCCTTATCTAAATCTTTATTAATTTAGTTAACCTATGATTAACGTCAGGTTACACAGGACTGATTATAGTTCATCATTGGGATTATAACTTTAAAAAACCAACCTATAAAAAATTGAAATAGTTATAAATTAATTATAACTTTTTCCTGCGTGATCATTTATTAATTGCGGTTCTAAATTTCTTTTTCAAGTGACAGCATATTTTGAAAAAAACAAACAATTTAACTGTAGTGATTAACAACTTTCAGCAATAAACTGTTTAGGAGAACCTGAAAACAAGGGATGAACGATTTACAAAATTCCATGAGCTTTTTTCATATTAAATATTCTGTTCGAAGTTATATTAAGAATATTAATACCTCTTAGAGATGGTTGGGACCTTTTTACCGATTGAGATTTTTAATAAAGCAAGTTATTGCACTGCGACAGAATTGTTTGAACAATGACTTAACCAACTTTAAACAAGCAATTTTAAAGGCCTTTCCCCAGTGTAGGTAAAGTTTTATTGCATTTATTTTAGTAATCTAAAATTTTCCAGTGAAATCTGGACTCGAGTGGGGGAAACTTTTAATTCTGCTTGAATATTAAGAAGCTTACGTGAACTCGAGTATCTGACGGTTATAGTAGCTTATTTCTTTTTTGTCTAAAGTTTCAAACACTCTTTTAAAAGTGGTTTTGTGACTTCTAAGCCTCTGAAAGAACAATGTTTGAGTATTATAGCGAATGCTGAGGTAAAGTTATTTTAAATTTATAATTTTTATTATGATTATTTATGTTAAAAGATAAAACTGGACGAATACTATCATTTCAAATGTTAACTTGAATGAATTTATCGTCATAGAATCAATTTTTGTTACTGGCTTTAAATCGATGAAGAATAATTTATTTTAACGAAAAAAATTTTCAAAATCAGACAAAGACTAAATACATACACTTACCTCTGCATTAAGGACGCAGTTACAAAATCTAAAATAATCCAAAATTTTAAGATTAATAACAGCTCCCTGCTAGTACGTAAACAACAAAACTTTACATACAGACTTACGACAACTAACTACAAACACATACGTACTCTCTACTGCCGATTCATCTTAAACTACACGGACATCACTCGGGCTTATCAACGACATGGCCACAGCTGGCATACCCATCAGGAGACAACTGAAGAGGAGCTGAATGAGAGATCTGCATTAAGGAAGACCAAATAACCAAGACCAGGAAGAGGTGCTGTTGGGTACTATTCTTCCTCGTGCCTAAAATGCCAATTTTCTTTACGAAATTTCTTAATGAAAATATGAAGAAAAAAAGTCTCCTGAGTAATATATTTAAATTCTATTTCACATGAAATAGTAACTTTTTAACTTTTTTGAGTAAATTGGACGTTTCTATATTAGGTTGTTTATAATTAAAAAATATATTTTTAAGTTTATTTGAAAATGTTAATATTAAATCAAAATTATAAGGGAATGTTTCATGAAGTAACACTGCTCTATAGAAACCATTAACGAATTTTCTATAAAATTGTTAAGTTTCTCTTTCCCTTTTTATATTCGTGAAAACCAGTAATCTCTTATATTTATGTTCCTTAGTTAATTGTTAAGTTAGAAGAAAATCTATTTTAGACCCCCACTTATCTTGTATTTAAAGTATTTACACAATAGACGAAATCACAGATTCCAGAGGACTATATATTTAAAATATTGTTCACTGGAAAGAAAATTATATATATTTTTCGTTGATTAAAAAAAAAAAGAATATAAATTGATATATTCTTTGAAAGAAATATAAAAATTATTTATAGCTGTAATTAAAACACAGATTTGACAGAATGATACATTACTCAATGAATAAATTTTAAAAAATTCTAATAATAAGGTTCTATTCTATTGTATGTATTATGGAGCAAAAAAAAAACTTGTTGGTCAAATATGAAATATACATGCTAACAAATCCTTAATCAGGCTATATATTGGTAAATAGTTTTATTAAAGACTATGTATTGTTTATTAGTTTTATATCTGTGTGTGTGTATAATAATACAGCAAATGGGGCGTTTTCAATCTGGAGGTCTGCAAACTTTGTCTATTTAATTAGGTACTAAAAGCTCGTAAATACTCATTTGCTTTCCACTTGGATTGTAAGATAATTTGATCACAAAATAGAGAAACATGGTTCCCTACAAAAATATTGGGCCGTTTACGTAAAAATTAAATCATAAAATTAACAAGTATCATTAAAGATTTAGGAACCTTCATCACTAAGCTTATTGGTATAAAAATCTCAGACCTTAAAGGTATAAATATTCCATTCAAGACTTAATAATAAGATGATATTTTAAAATTATGTTTCAATTTTAATATCGTTATTGTCATGATCAAATCAACATAATTCGAAGAATACCATATAATTTAAAATTTTAAAAAATATGTTACTTTTTGCAATCTCATCAACCATGTCCCTAACGTTTTACGACACGCAACGTAACGGGCTTTGTACAAACCGAGTCTTTGCTCGAACGTGCTCAAAACCACTTCCTGCTTTAGATAATTGTTCACCAAATAGCACATTTCTCTTCAGCTTGCCATGAAGGTGTTTATGATAATGAAGTGAAAAGAAAGTTGTTAGATAATGCTCCTTTATAAGTAAAAATGAATAGTTCGCAATGAAGGGTGTAATTGATATTGATAATTTTTCCTCTATTTTTTTAATTGTCATCAAGAATGAATAAACTTTCTTTTCTATCATGTCGAGAATTGAAAATAATTATGAACAGGACAATATTATAAAAAATAATTAGATTACTATACCATAGAAAAAATGTTTCAACTTTGATATTTCAATACACTATTTAAGATCTTCTTGAAGTAATAAAAGTCTTTCCAAATGAACTAACTATTTGTTATTTAGGTCTAAATAATTTATTTAAAATTATATTTTGAACAGTGCTTTAGTTTTTACCACATTTGTTTACCACGGTACTGCGAGGAATATTGACTCGCAGAGACATTATTATATTGGAGATTTCAAATGTCTGAATTATGCAGAGTTGTAAAACACGGAAGCAGAACATAAGAATAAAATGCTAGTACTTCTAATAAGTCATGATGGTTGGACTTGCGCTAGGTAATGTAAGTAGTTTATTTGTTTATTATTATTTATGTGAACAAGACTACAAGATTGCAACTAATATTAAAAGGTTATTTTTTAAAGCCAGATTTCTTCGCCGAGATTAGTCCACTCCGACGAGTCATTATTTAATCTCACTTATGACTTGTGTATTCGGATGTTCCTAAAAAAGCGTTGCCGTGACTAGAGAGGTGGGAGTTTTCACTACTTTAATAGGATATGACCGAACATTCCTAAAACGTTCCTAAAACAAAGACTTCCTGTAGAAATCAATAAAAATATAAGTTTTCAATTCTAAATTGTAAGATTAGGAGTTTTAGAAATACTTTGAAATATATTTATGGATTTGAAGTATGTTTCGTTTGACATTATTTTTTTCAAATGATAAAGAAATATCAATTATTAATTTTCAGCAAATAGAATCATTAATTACTTTTAATTATTTAACCAAATAATAAAATGTTATTTTATAAAATATTTTAAAATTTTAGAGTTGCTGATTTCTAAAATTTATGAATACTGGCATATATTGATTAATATAAGTAAGTATTTGTTAACAGTATTTATTCTCCCAAAACAATTCTTCTCTATTTTATTATGACGTTTCGGGATCTACTTTCATATCCCATCTTCAGACAGTATCTTCATCCTATATCCTCTTATTTTTTATAAGATTTGTCATATTTATTTTAATGTTTTATTGTCATATTTCATTCCTTGAAATTATAATGTCTTTTCTAATGAGAGCCTAGTCAGATACTATCTATAATTCAGTATCTGAGTAGGCTCTCCCTATAGGAGACGACATTATAATTCCAAGGAATGAAATATGACAAAAAAAAAAAAAATATAAAAAAAAAATAATATGACAAATGTTATAAAAAATAAGAGGATATAGGATGAAGATACTGTCTGAAGATGAGATATGAAAGTAGATCCCGAAACGTCATAATATAATAGAGAAGAATTGTATTGGAGAATAAATACTGTTAACAAAAATTCTTAATTATATAACTCAAAAAATAAATATCTCCCTTAGGACTATTGAAGATTATGTTGATTAATTTATTTTTAATTTGTTATTTAAATAAATAATGGACACGTGTTTCACAAAACCATTCTTTAATTTATTGATATTTAAGAATTTTTAAAATCATTTATTATTAAGAAAGATATTAATAGTTATTGCTAACGACTATTATTATACCTGTCACAATCTAAATTTGTAATTGATGGATTTATAAAAATTATTTGAAATACATTTATAGATTTTTTTCTTAGTAAGTTAATATCGTAATATTATATGGTAAATTGAATTTTTAATAAATGTTGACAATATATATTAAAGATTAATAAAATAAATGATGTATTGTTGGAAAAGTTTATGAAATTTTCCATTGTAAAGAAACTGAAGTATTATTTTGATGACAAAGAGACCAAAATTAAATGGTGTGTTTAATAAAACCCACATCTAATCAAACATTCAGCTCATGAATAGAAATTGAAGTACAGTGTGAATATTTGGACTGTCAAATCATTGGACCGTGGCGCCACCTTTCATGTTTTCGAGTAACCTTGTACTTCCGAAGAAATCCAAAAGATGTCGCACATGCCTTTATCCTCAAATTTTAACCGATTTGTTAAAAGTAACTAATTATTTTTGGGGTGATAATATTTTTATTAGTCATTTAATTAAATTAAAGTTATGTAAGTTATATATTTACAAAAAAACCAAGACATAATGGTAAGAACCGAATACTATTGACGTTTCAGAGATACACGCATCCCTTCATCCTATTTGATGCTGGTCGATCAGCATTCGGTTTCTCGCGGACAAATTGAAGATGACAGTGATTTTTCTTAACTTTATTTTACCCAATAGAAAAAATACAATTGATTTTTGGATCGGAGAACAATTTTTAGTAGAGAAAATTTTTAATATGAATATTGTAACATAAATAAAAATTTTATAAACAATGAATTTTGTAAAAACATTATATTGGACTACTGAGAATATTAATATATAATTTATTGTTTAATAATTTTTGTTTTACTTTGAACATTTCTTTATTGAATAATATTATCAACTGAGGGCAAGACTGTCACAGCTGAGGACAAAATGTTTAATACTTAAAAAAAAAAAATCAGAAAAACTACGGAGTATATTTTAGATTACATATCAAAAACCACGTAGAAGTGAAAACATGAACGGCGAGATTAATAACATCAAATATAACCCTTCTTTTGTTCTACATTGAAAAATTAATAACATTTACATTATATACAATTATTATCTAGCTAGCTCTGACAGATAGTCATTTGTATTATATTCTAAAAATTATACAAAAGGTTTATGATAACTAAAATATGTGATAAATACATTTGATTAAAACCTATTTGCTGAATATCTAACAAAAACTCAATATTTTTTAAATATAAGTTCTGTAACAGGGATCAGTAATTTGTCGAAACTCTATGGATTGAAACAGAAAATCGAATAGAAACGCATAATTTCTTATTTTTACAGCTAATTAAAAATATCTGTATTGACTTCAAATTGGTTTCTAAATTTTTCATGATATTTAAATGTTGAGATATTTTAGTCCAAATATTCAAAACAGTCGTTATTTCTGATTTTTCTGACGTCACTTTAAGATACAATTTCTAATAGTAGCTCATTATGAAGAGGACGAAATGCTAAAAATTTCCCTCACTTTCGGTATGCACGTACGATTTAGTTTCTGAGATATTTTAATCCATATGTTCAAAAAAACTCGTTATTATTTGGTTTTCGAAACTTTAGAGAAAATTATTTTTCACTTCCGACTCTCAAACATTGCGTCGCGACAAAATACATTTTGAATAATAATTATTCACAATGTCTCGGTTCTCTCTGTGAATAATGTATTATCCTCAAGGGGTAATGCACAAGAAGAAGGAAGTACTTGTGGAAAATTATGCTCATTGATCAACTAAATAAAAAAATCTGGTGCGCTCAACACACAACTTTCACTTGCCACTCAACTTTGAATAGAAATAGTTTTCTGGACATGTTGGGCTATTATAAAATTATTGAATTGCATTTTTAACTGAGCTAAAGCTAAAAAATTACAGCTAACAAATCATAAATTCTATTAAAACAACAAAAGTCCTATTTACTATATCACCATTTGATTATGGATTGTACGATCCGTTGATTATGTGAAGTGTCATTAATTTGTATATCAAAGGTGGAAATTTATTATTATTTTATTTTATTAATGAAGGAACCTTTTAAAATATATCTTAGGCATTTAATTTAATATTAAATAACATTTAAAGTTATTATAATAAAGGCATAGACTAGTCAACATTCATGTTACTATTTAAGCATTGGAGACCTGTATGATACTAAGTTAATCAAAATTCTTTCAGCTGTTACGAATTCATGTTGAAAGCATATTTTTTTTTGCAATTTAAATCATAGAAACCTTTGAAAAAACAAAAAAAAAAAAAGAAATATTTTAGCATTATTAGATAGATTTTAGCACAATATATTAGATTTAATTTATTATATAATTGCGTTTGAGGTAACACCAATATTTTTCGATATATTAAAATTAAGAAAACGACATATCAAGGTCACTGCCATTTGAAACAGTTTCCGTTTCATCAGGATTATTTTATTTTCAAAATCTAACAAATAATGAAGAACGTGAAGTTCCAAAACAGTTGGTTCATTATCGAGATGAAATCTTCAGTGACAGGACTGTAACCATGAGGCTGTTTCCGAAGGTGCTGCTGCATAATGGAAGTCAATGAGGGGAAAAGGAGTGTCTTTTCTGCTTCTTAAATAACATGTTAATTTAGTAACTGTATAACTGTATTACCCTGAACTGTTGTAGTGTGTTAGGAATATAAATAATAATTCCTATTTATAATACAGACTACTAGCGGCTTAGCTCACTAGTATTTCATTCCCGCTATTACGTTTTAATTTACCAAGGGAAGACTCTTATGATATGAGAGCTTTATGACAAGGATAAATTTAATGCTTATAATAAATTCTTTAACACAATTGACTTTCGTAAGAAATATTTAATTTTTGTAGTATTATAATTTTTGTTTTAAGATGATAGAAATAATAATAAAGCAAAAATAATCTTTTCTTCCTATACGTCTGAGAACGCTCTAGCAAAAATATCCATTGCTTCGCTGATGTAACCGAAAATCATTCTCTTTAAAAATACAACTATCTAATCTGTTGCCCTTCAAAGCCATCTCTTTAATAAGTGGTTCAACAAATGGAAAAGTAAAATAAATGTCATAAAATTAAGCTACTCGCGTTTTTCACTTGAAGCTGAAAGCTTCAAGTTTCTTATTGAGTTAAAAAATAAAAGTTCTGGCTTTCAATAAAATAGTTTTACCTCTATTTAGCCTATTTATAACCGCAACCCCGGACCATCTCCTTCCTTTAAAAAATAAAATAAATTTATTTTATTTTATTTGTATTCTCCTCTACCCGAGAGGGTCATTGGCAGTAATTTTTATATTATATTATAGTGATTTGTTTCCAATAAATATTAAATGAGAATGATGACATCTTCCTCCTTGTCTACTAAAATATCTTTCAATGATGTCGAAAACCTTAATTTTTGTCTCTTTTTTTCATATTGGGGACACTCTAGTAATAAATGTATAACTGTTTGAGGTGTGTTGTCACATTTTTGGCAGGTTGGCGCTTCGAGACCTCTAAATAGGTATCCGTGTGTGAAAAGGCAGTGTCCGATTCGCATTCGGCACACTATTATTTCTTCTCTTCTCGATTTTCTGGAGCTTGTGGTCCATGTGTTGCACTCGGTTTTTATTTCGGTTAGTTTGGCTCGTTGTATTTTCCTGCCTTCTCAATTTTTTAATAGCTTTTTTCTTGTTTCATAGATCCAATCTTCAACAGCACTTTATTGGTGTTATGCCTGATACCTCTCCCTTTCTCGCCAAATGAGCAGCTTGGTCTGCTTTTTTCATTACCCATTATGCCAAAAATAAAATTATAATATAATGAAAATAATATATTCATAAAAAATTAATCAGTATTGATAAAAATGGATAAAATCGCTGATTTAAAAATTTCAAAAGGGATAAAATATTGGTAAGAAAAAAAATAATAGAAAACGGGTGTATCCTAGTAACTTATGCAGAAATAAATTTTTGAAGTTTCATTTTTATAAAAAAAAAAAAAAAACGCAATTTCTAATAAAAGTTTCTAGCAGTTTGATCAATTTGTGACTTTAACACGTTTTAAGTTAGATCAGGCAGGGTTCTCCAACCAATCTACATACACCAACAATGTACATCCCGCAAGCTCTTCCAATCCGACCAGGGATGATTTCTTTGATTACATTGATTTCTTTGGTAGCATTTTAACAACTATTTAAAAGATAGTAAATTATACAAACATGAGGTTACAAGTATAGGAGCATGAGCTGTTTCCCTTAGAAAACTCAGTTCGTAAGGGAAGTATCATTTAAAGAATAAGTCATTGCCCCCGGTCTCAATGCGGACCGAGGGACTTCCCCCGAGTTAGATAATAGATCAAAGAATATTTTCACATTTGGGGCAAATAAATTGACAAGAACAATTTGAAGCTCAATAAAGTGTGTTGAGTAGCACTCACATGCGTACAGGATCTTAGGCCTAAACGGAGAGTGGAACAGAAGACATACAATTAACTTAAACTTCAATCATTTAGCGGATTTTATGTCCAACTAACACCTCTTCATTTTTCTCTATCTCAAACAGTTCTATGTCAGCGGACTAAGACTTCCTGGGTATTGTGGCAAATTGTATTATTTTTCAATAAAAAAATACACGAATCGTTGGAACATTATAAAAAAATAAATAAATAAAAATTGTCTAGTACGAAGGTAAGGCAGTTGAAGACATTGATGGCAGATAAATATCACCGTGGATGGTTTCCGGCCTGATGGCAGTAATTAGTGAGGGAGCTGTCTAATGGCGAGCCGGACGTGGCTGAGGATGGCCTGGTCAGGGCCGATATTGGATGGGTATCACCTTCCCTCCTCCAACAGGTTGGGGGCATTGACTTTTATCTTTCCAAAAGACCAATAGGGTACAAACAGATAAAAAACTTTTAAAGGTTTTTTAGTAATTTAATGTACGTACTCCTAGTAACTAAATATTGCCAATGGAATTGCCAATTGCTGGAAAACCAATGGAACTGCTTTTAATTTACCAAGTCTTAGCTTTATGATAAGGATAACTACATTGCATATAATGAATTCTGTTACACAATTGACTTTTGTAAAATATATTTAATTTTTGTAATATTATAATTTTTGTTTTTAGATTTTATAAATCTATATATATAAAAATGAATGTATGTCTGTCTGTCCGTCTGTTTGTCCTTAGTGCATTACTAAACCATTCAACCGATCGCCTTGAAACTTTGGGAAGTTGTTCCGTACACTCCTGGGAAGGTTTCTGGCATAGTACTTCTGTCTTACTATAATTTTATATCTCTAAAAAAAATAAAAATGTAAATGTTTTTCTATTCAAAGCCGAAAAAAATGTGTCGCTATCAACTGTAGCGCCAAAACGGCTTTACCGATTTTAACGAAACTTGGCTAAAGTCTTTCCCTTGAAACCCTTTTAATTTATGTGTATAACATACTTTCCCGAAAACAAGCTGAAAAATGTTACGATGAATTCAATATTTTATTTGACGATAACTAAAAAAGTACACAATTTTTGTCTTATGATACCTATATTTATATGAAAGATTTCTGAATCGCTGACAAAATAAATAAAAAAAATCATTGAAATCGGACGGTTCGTTGCAGAGTTATTGAGTTTTAAACATTTACTGCTTTCTCTTCAGAAAAGGCCGTTTCCTTTTGCTTCCTCACTACCGACCTCTGCAAGCATTTTTTTTTTTTATTGATTAATCGAAAATTTCATAATTACTACAGTAATTGAAATTATCATTTGAAGAATTTATATGATTCTCCTTATGTAGGTCAATACTATTATACGTTTTTTAATTATTGTTTTATAAGTTCTACTCAGACTGTTTCTGATGATTATGAATAACGGCGTATTTACTCAGATGATTATGAATGTTCAATTTGAATCATGAGAAAAAAAAAAACAATTAGAATTAGTTTAAATTGAAGCCATTTTACAGACAAATTTGTTTCTTGGCTGTAGCGATTTTAATTAAACTTGGCTTAAGTCTTCTCCTTGAAGCCCTTTTAATTTACGTATATAACATTCTTCTCCGAAAAGAGAATGAAAAAAAAGTTACGACTATTTCAAAACTATATTTGCGAATAACTCAAAAAGTATACAAATTTTGTTTTTGAAACCTTTATTAATTCCCTGCAAATAAAAAAAAAATCACTAAAATCGGACGATTTGGTGCAGAGATATAATGCTTTAAACATTTAGTAATTTTACTTGGGAGATTTAGAAACCGATTGTTTCTTATATAGAGAATTATATGTTGCGAATTCTATAGTTGGAAAACCATACAATCTCAATATCTATACAAAGAATGGAACAATAAAGAATATCGCGTATTCACAAGTATTGTTACATAAAATATATTAGAAATACCTAAAATCTTTTTTACATCTTTTTTTATTTAACCAGATTGAGCCACAGCAACTTGTGGCCGGGTACAGCTAGTAAATAATTATAAACTAAAAAGTAACTAAAGTTAATAAAATTAAAAAGTTCTTTCTACCCACCTGAATTCATAGACCATCCTATTACAACCATTCACTGCTTCGCTGACGTTACAGAAAATCTTTCTTCTCATAAAAATCCAAGTGACCCTTCAAAACCATCTCTGTGATCTCGAATGGTACTGGAATTGTATGGATGGTGAGGCCTCCAGCTGCCCCTTCCAGCAAGTAGGCTTTTTACAAAGCATAAAAATACTTTAAAAATAAAATTAAATCTATTGAATTTTTTTGTCGTCAGGATTTTTAATTTGTAATTAACTACCGTACTGTGACAACACTACATTTTTATTATCCTTCCCCTAAAGGTGATATATATAAGTATTGTATATATATAAGTACTGTAACTGCTATAAGTATTATAATAATAAGAAATTATATTAATAAATCATAAAAGAAATGATCGATTTTGTGCTGTTCTGTAGAAAAAGTCAATTTTTACATACGAACTTCTGCACTAACAGTAGCGATTTGTCTAATATGGAAAATTATTAAGTTAATTTAATATTTTAAAAAAATGAGGGGGGATTAAGTTTTTGAATTTTTTATTCGATCACAATGGTTCATTATTGAAAATAATAAATATTAAATAATAAATATTAAAAAATCACGATATCTTTACTGATAGTGCTTTAATTTCGATGAAACTTTCATAATTTTTTAGGAAATTTAAATACCTTTGGAACATCTTATCACAATATCGACAAAAAAGTGTATACTTATAGAGTTATTCGGAATCTAATTTTACCATCCCTCGTAACTTTTTCCAGCTTATTTTCGTTGAAGTATGTTATATAAATAAATTTAAAGGGCACTGAGAAGAAGACTTTAGCGAAGTTTCATTGAAATCAGTACATTCGTTTAGGCGTTAGGGCCTATAGCAACGCAGATTTTTCGGTCACCATGTTGAAAGGAAAATGCGGAGAGAAATGTCGATGAAGGAGAATCATCCTCCGGTGACCTCTAATTTTAAATCCTAAATAATTTAAAATTGAAAAAAATCGGTCCAGTAGTTTCGGAGAAAATGCGCGTACGGCGTACGGCGGACGGACATATATTTTTTTTTCGTTTTTCGAATTCTACGTATCCTGAAACGCAAAACCTCAAATTTTTATGGGAGGTTAAGTTTTTGAACTTTTTCTACTTCAATTAAAACCTCACAAATGTATGAATCACTCAAAAATTTCAGTACTTCATTAGTATGTGAATAAATTTAAAATAAATAACACACCCTACATACTTCCTCATTATCCGTTCCTATCTAACTGATAGATCCTTCAAAGTAAATCATAATAATGCCTATTCATCCCTTTTTCCCAGTCCGCTGGTGTTCCTCAAGGTAGTATCCTAGGTCTTATCCTTTACACAGTTTATACAGCTGATATTCCAACCCATCCAAACACTGTCATTACCACGTATGCCGATGATACATGTGTCCTATCAGTTAATAACGATCCAACAATTGCATCCCAAACCCTTCAATCACACATCACAAACCTTCAAGAATGGTTTCAAAACTGGAGGACAAAAATAAACTCCAATAAATCCCATCAAATCACCTTTACCCTTCGTCGTAAACCTATGTCCTCTTGTCCTACAGTATCCTTTAATAATACTCCACTTATCCCTGTTGAACAAATTCGATACCTTGGACTCCATTTAGACAAACGTCTAACTTGGAATCCTCATACCAGACTGAAACGACAAGAAACAGCTCGACGTTTCCGACTACTCCAGCACCTACTAGACAAACGTTCTAAGCTCCCAGTCAATTACAAAAGACTCATATACGTGACTACAATAAGACCTATTTAGACTTACGGAGTTGAGCTCTGAGGCTCCACTAAGCCATCGAATTCCTCTCGTATCCAATCCTTACAATCCAAAATCCTTCGTAAAATCCTCACAGCTCCTTACTATGTCACAAACAGAATCATCCATAACGACCTTAATGTTTCTTATGTTTCTGACCTGGCCCAATCCAGATACCTATCCTTCCATAGCAAACTTCAGAACCATCCTAACCCTCTGGTTTCTATTCTATCCTAACCTTGCTTCCTTCTCGATCCCTGACAACCCTCCGAGATGTCTGAAAAGAAGATGGTCTTGAGATCTCCTTTTGTAAATACATTTTTAGAGTGCTACCAGTGGGTAGTTTCTCAACAAGTGATTTTATGTTGTTATATTATTTTATTCACATTTACTTAATGTATTTTTACTTGTAATACAGTTGTAAATATCATCAATAAAAAAAAAAATCAATAAAAAAAAATCAATAACTCCGTAAAAATGTGCACTGCTCTATCATTTTGATAGTTCCGTGTTAAACAATGCTTGGCGCCCCACGAAAATATTTGTTCAACTTTCAACCTTTAAATATACGATTAAACTGGCCAAATAGTTTGTCGAGATTGGATGTTTGTGTTGCTTGGGAGATGTTGAATTTAATGAATGCTAGTAAGATTTAAATGAGTTTTTTTTTTATCCACAACCTCCTTTGACGAATTTTACGCCTTCTTTCATTTTATCTTATTTACTAAAATTGCAATAGATTAGGGAAAATTTGATATCTGATAAAATAAAAATCTGATAAAAAGTCTTTCATATTTATTTCTCAGGAATAACAGAAGCGTTTAAGCACCCCGTTTCTTTTCTTTTTTTTGCTTGTTTTTTTGTGTTTGTGAAGTGTGAAACACGGCTTAAAATATACTCTAATATAATAAAAATATATATCTCTAAACAATAAAATTAAAAACAAACTTTTTAGTAATTGCTTCACGTATAAAACAGAAAGAGTCTGTTGGTTTGGAGGCACTAATTTCAAGAACTGAAATTCTTTTTGAAGAAAAAATAATATTAGTTAAAAATAACTTGTTTTGGTAATCTATAAACTAGAGATCTTGTATAAATTGAGTTTAAAACTAAATTAAAAATATTCTAAAACAATTCTACTAACTGTGTAACAATTTTAAACTTCTGATTTCAGGAACTAAAATTCTTTTTTTGATGAAAAGTGTGTGCGTTTGAAGAAGGTTTTATGATATGAACCATAGAAATGGAGTAGTAGCTTTAAACGTCAAAACGAATTTGCAAACGAAACTTACGTTAATAAAGGTATAGTTTGTAAAAAACAAAGCGCAGGGACTAACGTTTAAGTGTATTGGAGTCGACTTGAGTGAAGACTGAGGACACCAGAACATAATTATACCTCTAGGAGAAAGAACTAATGGTATCATTTACCATGAAGTTATGTTAATTTTCTTTTAATAGTTTAAAAAAAAGTATAATCCAAATTTAACGCTTGTTATACCGTTTTAAATATATTTTTTTCTGATCAGTCCAGATACCTATCCGTCCATAATAAACTTCAGAACCATCCGAACTCTCTCATTTCTAACCTTGTTTCCTCTTCGATTCCTGATAACCCTCCGAGGCGTCAGAAAACAAGATGGCTTCGAGATCTCCTATTGTTAATACATTTTTAGAGTGCTACCAGTGGGTAGTTTCTCAACAAGTGTTTTCATGCTATTATGTAGCTGTGATCACATTTACTGAATATATTTTTATTTTTAATACAGTTGTAAATATCATAAAGAAAAAAAAAATATATATATATATAATTTTACAACCAAAACTCTCGCCTGATAATAAGAGGGTCAAATATTAGTTTATATTATATTAATAATCAAGTTTGCGAATTAGTAGAATTATTTTAGAATACTGTTAATATGTATTTTTTTATCTTCAAATCTCTATTATTCGCACCTGTCATTAGAGTGACAATAAGCATATTTGTTGTTATGTTAAAAAATGACATTTTAGAAATTACAAAAGCAGATTTTTTATAACGATTTTTTTTTTTTTTTTTTTTAATTTCTTTATTGAGTATTATAACAATCTGTCTGTTGGACATTGGTTATAGTGAGGTAGGATGACATTCACACCATATGTACAAAAAAATAAAATAAATAGAACAAAATAATAATCAAAAGTATATACAATAGACAATAAAATAAAATAACCTAAAAAATAAGAAAATTAAAACTAAGGAAAAAAAAACAAACAAAAAAACACATGCATACCTATATACAATCAGGCGAGGGAACTCCAGGAGAACCCTGCGCTACTCTCCCAACCGCGTCACTGGTACTAAAGCCAGCGGAGATTGGTCGAGAGCACTTTAGCCGCATACACACATGTCTTGAGTGAAGAATCAGGCCATTGCCAGAACTCCAATTTATATAATCTACAAAAGGTCGCGAGGCCACTGCCGTTTCAACCTTCTTGGAGGATTATAGGGATGGGAGATGCTTGATAGGGATTGTGCAAGAGGATTTGGGTGGTAAGTAAGGTTCTGGTGAAATTTGGAGAATTTTTCTGGGATAAGGTCTAGGACAAATGGGATGTTAAGGTCATGATGTAGGGTTTTGTTGGATACATAGAAAGGAGCATCGACTATTGTTCGAAGGACTTTAGACTGGAAGGATTGGATGCGCTTGATGTTAGAAAATTTTGCTGATCCCCACAGTTCTAGTCCGTAAGTCCAAATAGGTTTCAGTATTGTCTTGTAGATCAGTAGCTTGTTTTCAATGGAAAGCTTAGATTTTCTGCTTAGTAGTCGGTATATTTGGCCGTATCGTCGGTTGAGTTCTTGTCTTTTGAGTCTAGTATGCGGGTTCCAAGTTAGTCTTCGGTCTAAATGAAAGCCAAGATACCGGACTGTGTCTGAATAAGGAAGCTGGATGGAATTAAAGAGTACTGGTGGACAGGAATTGCGTCGGAGTGTAAAGGTAATATGTTGGCATTTAGATTCATTAACTTTAATGCGCCAGTTATTACACCAGTGCTCAATCAAGGTGAGGTGACTTTGGAGATTTAAGGATGCTATTTCGGGATCAGAGTTGGATGATAAGATTGCGGTGTCGTCAGCGAATGTTGCAAGAAAAGTATCGGGATGAACAGGGATGTCAGCAGTAAAGAGGATGTAAAGCACGGGACCCAAGACGCTGCCTTGGGGAACACCGGCTTTAACGGAGTAGATATTGGAAAATTCTGTTCCACAGCGAACTCAAAAGGAGCGGTCAGAGAGGTAGGATCGGAGGACTAGGTACAAGGACTGAGGTAAATGGATTTTAAGCTTGGAGAGCAGTCCGGAGTGCCATACCCGGTCAAATGCCTGTGCAATGTCCAGAAAGGCACCCGAACAGTATTCCTTGTTTTCTAGGGCTGAGGAAATATGATCAACAACTCGGAGTCCTTGTTGAACAGTAGAATGTTGAGAGCGAAAACCAAACTGATGGGAAGGGATATTTTGGGATTCTATAATGGGTAGGATTCGTTTCAAAAGGATCTTTTCAAAAATTTTTGAAAGGATTGGGAGTAGGCTGATTGGTCTATAGGATGTTGAGCTATTGAGAGGTTTTCCTGGTTTTCCTGGGAAAAGGATAATAGTGGAGTGTTTCCATAACAGAGGGAAGTGGGTGGTGCGTAGGATACAATTGTAGATATATGTAAGGAATATGACTGCTTTGGATGGAAGTTGTCGAAGGATTTGAGGTGTAAGGAGATCATGTCCAGGAGCTTTACGGAGGATTAGTTTTTTTAATTGAAATTTTACTTCGGAAGGATGAATAGCTTTTGGGGGCAAGGAAATTGGGATTGGTGATGTAAGGAGTTCTTCTACTGTTACGGTGTGGGCAGGATGGGATTCCGGATGTGAAATAAATGTATTGGATAGGTGAATGGCGAACTCCTCAGCTTTATCTTCGTCAGATGCTGCCCAGGAGCCATCACCTCGTCGGAGAGGATGGGAAATGCGGTGAGGATTTAGGATTTTTGTTGTGGTTTTCCAAAGGGAATTGTCGCGAGAAGAGAGGAAGGATAGGTAGGAGTTGAAGGATTGTGATCTGAAGGTGGCTAATTCCAGTTTTAATTGTTTGCAGCAGTAATTATAGGAGCAGCGGTCAGTAGGATGTCGGGTACGTTGCCATAATAATCTGGCACGGCGTTTGTTGCGGATTAGGTTAAGGATGTGTTGGGGTAGAATGGTCTTTATAGGAATTCTGGAGGAGTCTTTTGGGAAGGAGGCAGTCCAGGCGGCTTGTTGGATTGTGGTAGTAAAGGAATTTAGGGCACTATCAAGGTCATCGGGAGTTTTGAGGGATATGTTGAGATCAATATTATCGGAGATTATTTGGCGGAAAAGGTCCCAGTTTACTGGGCCCCTAATGAATGACGGTGGAGAAGGTTTGGGAACAGGTTCAAGTGAAACATTAAGGATTAGAGGACTATGGTCAGAGGAAAGTTCATTTAGACGTGTAATGGAACAATTGAGGGAACTTAAGCCGCTGTGGATAAAGAAATCAAGAAGATCAGGATTACGGTTGGGATCTGTGGGCCAGTAGGTAGGAGAGTTGGGGGAAAGGAGGTGAAAACGTTGGGAATTGAGTGCAGACAGCAGGGTTCGGCCACGAGAATTCGTGGTTCTGGAACCCCATTGTTGGTGCTTGGCATTTAGGTCTGCACCCAAGATGAAGTGATGTCCTAAGGAGTCGAGGAGAGAACTGAATTGGGCATTGGATATGGATCGGTTAGGAGGGCAATACGCTGATGCAAGAGTGACCGGAAAGGAGAAGGTTTTTATCACGATAGCGGTGGACTGTAGGAAATCATGTATTGGTAATGGGAGTACGTGATGGGAGAGGGATTGGTGTACAATTACAGCAGTACCGGCATGTGCTTTTCCGTCAGGGTGGTCAGTACGATATGTCAGGTATTGTGGTATATTGAAGTGCTGTTTAGTGGTTAGTCGAGTTTCAGTAATTAGTGCCACATCAATGTTCTTGTCAAGTAGTAAAGTATATAGTTCGTCTGTATGATTTCTAACACCATTCGCATTCCAAAGGAGAATGGATATGGGTTTAGGGATGTGAGTCATTTAAGGATTTTTCAAAGGAGGGATGAGGTGAGATACGAGATTCGTGAGGAGTGATATGAGTGGAGTAACAAGGGATTTGAAATCGGTGAGGAAAGATGCTAACAAACTTGTGAGATCTGTTGCATTTGAAGGAGGAGGAATATGAGGAATTTGTTGTTGGTGGTTAGGTATATTAGGATGAAGAGGATTTTGAGGTTGGGTTTGAGGTTGTTGTGGCAGGGCTTGACATTTATCGGTTAAAGTCTTACCTCTAAGTAGTTGGGAGAATGATACATCATTGTTTACAATTCTGGAAGGCTCTCTCTCTCTTCTTGTTCTTAGTGCTTCATCTTGAATCCGGTTTTTCTGGTGTCTGGTTTTGAGATTCTTGTAAATTTGGCAGCCTTTGTAGTTGGCCGGGTGTCCCTCCAAGCATAGGGCACATACTGCTGGATCTTGTATAGGTTTGGTGCACTCTACAGATTTGTGCTGTTCACCGCACTTCACGCAACGCGGCAGATGGTGGCAATATGTCTTCGTGTGGCCATAGGTCTGACAATTATGGCACTGCACGATGTCTCTCTTGGGATATGGCTTCTCAACTTTCACCATTGTGTAGTATATTCTTGTGATATCATATATTTTTTCGATACCTGGTGATGGCTCCAAGTCCACGAAAAACAATGGTAGTGGGATCCTATTTCGTAATCCTGGCTGCTCCCTGTCCTCCTTCAAAACGTTTGTTACCTGGCGTACATTGAAACCAAGCGTCGTTAGTTCTTCTTTAATAACTTCAGTGGGGGTTGAGGAATGTAAATTTCTTATCACTACTCGTAAAGCTCTTTCCTGCCTCAGCTGGTAAGTGTGAAAATTCGCATTTGTTTCTGATAAGTACTTCACTATTTTTCGGTAGGCTTCTGCAGAATCAGGTGTTATTTTGGTGTCATTGGTCCTGTTAAGGCATGAATAACTGCCAGAGCAGATTTTATTTAGTTGGGTGCAGAACATCTGGAAATTTTTTATATTTTTCACAAATATCGGAGGAGGCTTTGGTTCTCTGGGTATTGCTGCAGACTCCATTACTTCTCTGTCATTTTGAAGCACTTGGTAGGGGTTTGGAGTAAAGAAAGGTGATTCTTCAATCGTTTCTTGTGCAGACGTACCTGGTTGGGGCTGAGGTTCTGGTTCTGAAGTGTTCATTTTGGTCACTGGAGGTATTTCTCGTAGGCAGCGACGAGTCCTTTGTTTGGCTGGTGAGCTAACTCCGTCTGACCGAGACCTCTTGGGCACCTTACTGGCCATCACTTGCTGATCATACCGCATATCATAAGAGAAAAATAAATAAATAAATAAATAAAAAAAAAAAAAAATTTTTTTTTTTTTTTTTTCTTAAAATAACAAAAAAAAAAGATGTCAACAGTAAATATCAACTGCTCTGATATACACTTTAACTGTATCACGTGAATAATCAGAGAGATTCCGCTATAAAATTTTATAACGATTAATATAATTTTTTGATTTGTTTTTAGTTGATGTATATCGACAAAAAATTATTGTTAACTCCGGAAAAAGTTATGGTTGCAGTTGACTGTCAATGTGATGTGTTGTGCATAATTTACTTACAAATCTAATTGTAAATTAATAAAATTTTGATTCGCAAATACATGGGTTAGATAAATAACGTGAACTGTAGCGAAACATTATGTAACAAGGTTTAGTATAATCTAAATTAGTACATTTAACCAAGAAAATAGAAACTTGTTAAATCCGGGAACATTGTTATCTGACAACACCCACCTGATTTTCTCTTCTCTTTTTTGGCGTGGCAGTAGGTGTATAGGGAATCGGCCCATCAGCAAAGCACAATCGTGGCCAATAATATAAATTGTGAGTTCAACATCTTCGTTTGGAAAAATAGAATAGCAATCATACTGACATTATAAAATTTAAATTGGAGATAGTGTAGTACATAAAACAAATATCAAAGTCACGACTTTAGACCAAATTGCTATTTCTGCCATCCATCAGTTCGTCTCCTATTCTTTTAATAAAAACCTACCAGTCAAAAATTACCCCAAGAATTACATTAAGCATTTTAGCAATAACTGATGGAGCATGATAACTCGTAGGAAACTAAAATTTATAAATGCGGCCTTAACACAATCCTTCAACCTGGCTAATGCACAGTAGGAGGACTCAGGAAAAACTGACGATATTGACCGAAATGCAAACTTTCTATAGTGGCTTTAAAATATGGACACATATGCTCTTTAGATGTTGGAGTATATCATAATTGGTCGTTATCTTTGTTAATGTAACATTTTTTAAGATGACCTTGGTTAAGGAGACCTCAATAGGGAAACCTTGATAAGGTAATCTCTATTAAGGTGACTTATGTAATGGGGATCTTTGTTAAGGAGACCTTTTCTCTTATTGCCTCAGTGATATAAAACTTAGACTATGTTGGCCAAACTCTACATCATCATGGAAGGCGATTTCCCTCAATTACTATGCAAAGACAATTACCCGAACAACGAAGCCTTCGTGTACAGGTGGAATGAATAGATCAGGAGTTGAAATTGATCATTTTAATCTACTTCAATGAAAAGGAGTAAGAAAGCGAATTGGAAGGACGAAGAATTAAGAGAATAAATGGTAGTAGTGGCAAGTGATACGTAACTTCCAACAATTCGTATAGCCGAAAGGCAGGATAAATAAATTTTAAAAAATACATAGAGTATTTTGAATAACTTACCCATATATTTTGTTTATTCCAATATATAATTCTTTCCATAGAACATCGCCGATTGAGAGTCTATATACAGACTGGGCCGAATCATCCCTCGAGACAAGAAGAACATTTATGATTGCAAAATATGGGGCCAAAATAATGTCACTTCTACGACATCATATTTGATCCACAAACAGTTTCAATCTATAGCAGTTTGAAGCGAAATATAATCCAAACAATGTTAGAATTCAATATGAACCTAAATTGCATCCAAAAGCTCCCAGATAAAAACTTTCCAAGGTGGAGCCCCCCGAATATTTCTACAGAAAAATATATGTCCCACATCTAAAAAAAAAAAACGCTAGTTTCGGTTGAAAAAAAATCTCATTTTTTAGCATTGTTAAACAAATACTACAATTACAAAATATTGTACACAGATGCATCAAAAGCCGAAAACCAAGTGGGATGTTCAGTCGTTACAGACAGTGAGGAATTCCTGTACGAATTTCTAGGAGAATGTTCTATCTTTACGGGAGAAGCCACGGCCATAAAAGAAGCACTCTTGCACATCCGCACAAACCAATTCAAAAACCATGCTATCGTAACCGTTTCAATGTCCGTAATAGAAGCCATAGAACAATTAACAGACCAGCATCCTGTTATAACAGTAATATTTAACACATATGGTGAACTAAAGGAAGAAAATAAAAACATAGTCCTTATTTGGGTACCATCACATTGTGATATCCTGGGTAACGAGAGAGCCGATGCTGCTGCCAACTCTGCTCGGCATCACGAAATTGCACAAACCACAATAATTGATGCTATTCCTCGAGAAGATTGGACACACCAACTTGCCTTATCCTTTCAAAATAAATGGAACATTTGATAGGAAATGAGTTCGGCAAAACTTCAAGAAAAAAAAAAAATGTATAAAATGGAACACATCAAACCGCAAGTCTAAAGGAGAAGAAGTGATACTATGTCGGCTAAGAATCGGGCACTGTGAGTTTTCCCATGGATATCTCCTGCGAGGATTAGAAGCTCCAACTTGCACACATTGCCTAGTAGCCAGAACAGTAAAGCATATATTATTAGAATGTAGAAGGTACACTAATATAAGGAAAAAACTTCAAATGGGAACGGAAACGAAAGAAATTCTGCAAGATGAGGAAAATGAAATAGGAAAACTGTTCAAATATTTAAAGGATATTCACTTTTATCAACGAATATAAAATGGAAACATTAAGCCAATGACCCTTAGCGGTGAAGGCTAAGTAAGCAAATAAAAAAAATCTTTTCAGTCTTATAGTTTTATTAAACTTCTTATATTGGGTTATACCAGTTGTGAGTCATAGATTGTGATGGATTGCTCTGTGAAATCGTGTTTATTTAAGAGCTCCCAATAGATTTGAAGCAGTAAGATTAATAAATATGAAATTAAGCCGTACAGCTGGACTAGTTAGAATTTATATGAAAAATCTCCTAGCGGTATTTTAATGCATATGGCTAGGCACATGGTCGAGCATTATAAATTCGTGAAACAGGTTTTAGCCTAGCCTCCGAAATCCGTTGAAATGTTCCTTCCCTTCGGACCTTACGTACAAGTGAGGTTTGGTCGGATTTGCCTCAGGCTATCCTATCAAGAGCAGACAGGTTGGACATGACGTGTGGTGTTCCATTTGGCTATTGACCACGTGGAGTAGTGGTCTACCTCAGGGAGAGCTGGGAGGCTTGAGATAGCTGCTTTGTTTCCAAGGGGCGTGTTTTGGTTTTGGGTTTCTTAGTAATGGAAATGTGGCCACTTTTATATATAATTAATAATATTTATGGTTTTAATCTGCGTTCATGTAAATTATCAAGAAATCTTAAGAAATTATCAAGAAAAGAAGAGGTTTGTGGCTTAATAAAGAAAACATTAGAAATGTGAACTTTCCACGATTTAATTTGAATACATGTATTAAAAGGGAATACGTCATATCTTTATTTATTATTGCTCATAACGAATTTGTTTTTTTTACTGTACGCCACATTTTTGTTAATGATCCATCAAATGCAGTGATTGAGCCATCATTTTGAAGTTAATCTTCTCCTTCACATGCGAAAAATAAGCACATCAGAAAAGTCATGAAAAAAGATATGAAGAAAAACTTTATTTGAGCATAACTTGTTTGTGGTTTTAGTGCCCTCTCTCAGTCTCCACCGAACTGGTAATGCCGGCGACGCGGCTGAGAGAGAAGCGCTGGTGGGATCTCTTAGAGTCTTGCTTTGACCTTCACACGTGGGGAAAAGAGGAGATCTCTTTCCTGATTGTAAATATTGTAATTAAGTATGAATGTTTTTTTATCTATTTCTTTTACTTATAATTTATTTAATTTTGCTAAGAATTTCTGTATTTTATTTAATTTTAGCTGCAAGTTACATTTCCTTGGTTTATTATAGTTTTTGCTTTTATTATATATATGTATATATTTTTATTATTATTTTTTTTTCATGTATTTATTTATTTTTTATTGTATTGTATATGTGGTATGAATGTGCCTCACTCAACCTTAGCACTCAGTGCGCTTAAGTGTGGCAAAATGTATTAGTTCTCAATAAAAGTATATAAAAAAAAAAAAAAAAAATTGCGCATAACTAAAACATTGTACAATTTATGGTTGATTATATATGATTATACACGGTGTCCCGTAAGAAGAGGGAAATTTTGATAGGAATGATGGCAGATCTCAAGAGCTACAAAAAGTTCATATAAACAATGGGCCAATTTTCAGCAGAAAAGTAGGAAATTCAAGTATTGTGTTTTTTTATGAGAGTCATGTTTTTGTTGGAAGCTATAACTAAAGAAATATTTTATTTAAGTAACTAACAATTAGTTCACTGTAAACTAGACAAAATTTACTTTACTTGAAAAGAGAGTTTGTCATTATTAAAACCATCTTTTTGTGTATCGTATTCCGAAGTTTATGGAAAGTTGCAGCACAAATTAATGTTAATGGGTGCAGCCTATGTTCAGTCTCATACACGTTTAGATTGAAATGTGCTAATTCAAGGTATTCAACCATTAGCGTCTTTTAGTGTAGGACGATGTCACTGCTATAAAGCAGTACAATAATTCTTATCTTGTGATAATTTCTTCCTTTAACTTTGCCTAGTGAAATAAGTTTTTACGGTACTTGTGAGGGACGCGGGCTCTATGGACTGCTATCTGCCAATGTTTATAACCTGAACACTGATAATTGTTATAAGGCACTGATAATCCCTTTCTTCATATGATTCATTAGACTCTCGTATAATAAAAAAAATTAATATATTTGGTGTTACCACTTTGTGTATGTTTCTTATTAACATATATATATATATATATATATATATTAATAAGAAATATAAATATAATAATAATATAGTAATTTAATGATAAGAAATATAAATAACAACAGCAACACTTTAAACAACAAGATAACTACAGATAGCAGTCCATAGAGCCCGCGTCGCTCACAAGTACCGATTTTACATATTAACATTTGACTATTGATAAATGAGCTTAGCTTAGAACGGCATCTTAGCAAGCCTTCCTTTTTTGCTCTCCTCTATCTTGCCTTTTCAGTAATACGGGTCCAGGAAAGAGAGAAGTGGAATAAATCCAGTTTTAAAATCCCCGACACCGGGATTCGAACTCTTAAACTTCAGGACAGCTTGCCGAGCAAAGTGTGTTTTGCAAACGCGACAGTCGCTTGGCCGCCCAGTCCCTTAGCCGTAGGTTCGAGGACGGGAGAATTTGTAGGAATCTACATATTTTAATATCTTAGTCACTTAGTCCTGATACACAGGCGGATCTACGGGGGAGGGAGGGGACTTTCGGGCTGAAGCCCCTCCCAAAATGGTGAAATATAACCATGTTTTACAGAAAAAAATACTAAAACCTATCTTTTAAAGTATTCTTGTTCGTTCAATTAAATTTAATAGGACTTCAAGAACCATTTAAAAATCATTTCGTATAGGTAGTTAATTTCTTTCTTTCTTTTTTTTTTAATTAATCATTTTTATACTTATATGAAAAAAAAATCTTTCGGGCTGAAGCCTCCTCCCAAAAATTAAATCCTGGATCCGCTAGTGTCCTGATGTCAAGGTTGATTCTTATTAAACGAAAGTAGATTAATGAAAAATGTAATTTATATACAATTACATTTTTTTTTGAGGTCTGTTCAATGTTTTCAATGTTTTTTTTATTCTGGTTTGAAACTTTCTCGAAATAAAAACACCACAAAAATATATTTCTCTCTTAACATTCGAAAACTCTATCAAATGTGTCCCCTTTAAAATTCGAAGGCTGTCATCAAATAACTAACTAATTTGTTTTTAAGATTGAAGATGTTAGAAAATTCAATTAATTAAAATAAACGTGAGAACTTGGAAGGAGAAAACACTCTGTAACCTCTCCACACTGTTTTTCTCATTTCTTTAAATTAGGCTCGAAAGGAATTATAAAATATCTAACAAAGGAGAAAGGAATTCTACGGTTAGATTTATTTTAAAATTATTCATCACCGTAAAATTATTATTCTATCTAATAATCAAACAACTAAATAACATTTTAAAAATGTTTTTCAAACAAATAATCGGCAAAGTTAGTCCTTTTTATGTGTCTATTTTATTTTTTACTGAAAAAGAATAAAATAAATTTTTGTTTGTAAGTTCAAGACACGGTATTGAAATAATTAAAACTTTAAATAAATAATTTTATAATTAAATCTGGGGAAATGATTTTTTTTAAACTGGTTTATTTGTGAATTATTACGATCTGTCACATTTTAGGGGCAATGAACAACTTAATTAAAAGTATCCATTCATAGCATTTCTGAAATTCAAGATTTATGTTTCGAAATCATACGTTTAACTTAAATATTCAAGTGGAGTTTTGGCAATGGCCAGATCCTCCACTCAAGCCAAGTATGTGTTATTATAGCGCCTCTCCTCAGCCTCTACTGGTTCTTAATACCAGTAATGCGGCTCAGTGCGAGGCGCTGGGATCTCCTAGGGTCCTGCCTTTCCTTCCACGAGTGGGAAGAAAGGCTTGGCCCGGAGTTCTTCTGAGTGAATGGATTCTGTAAATATTGTATAGTATGCATGTGTTTTAGTTGTTATTTTGATTAGGTTAGTTCTTTTGTTTTTATAAATTTATTTTTATTATTAATAGTTTCTGTATTATTTATTTTTATTTATTGTAAATATAGTGTGAGTGTGCTCTCTGAACACTACTGTAAATTTCCTTGATTGTGACAGAATGTAATGTTTCTAAATAAACAAATAATAATAATAATAAGGCTTAGCGAACCCGAAGGTTCGATGCCGACACCACCAATCGCTTGTTACACACCTCCCTCCACCGTTCGCCGTCCAAACCCAGTCCCTTCAGATCGGCTTTAATGCAATCTTCCCACCTTCGCTTCGGTCTACCCCTCGGACGCTTACCATTCGACACATCAAATATTAACCTTTTAGGAATTCTCTCGTTACTAAGCCCAACAACTTTACAAGCCCATTTGATTCGCCGCGATGAAATTACATCAATTATATAACCGGATACAGCTCACGCAATTCGGCGTTGTGTAACCGTCTGAACTCTCCGGTTAACTCATCCTTCTTCGGTCCGAATATTCTACGCAATACTTTATTTTCAAAAACCTTAAGACGCTGCTCATCCCTTAATGTAAGCGGCCAAGTTTCGCATCCATAAAGAACTGTAGGCAAGATAATTGTTTTATAGATTCTAATTTTTAAGTTCCGGGACAAGAGGCGCGAACTAAGTAGTTTTGTCACAGAAAAATAACAAGCATTTCCCGCCTTCAGTCTAACCTTAATCTCTTCTTCAATTTCGTTTTTTCTAGTTATCGTTGAACCTAGATACCTAAATTTATCTACCTGTTCAAACATATTACCATCTATATCGATGTCACCAGTAGTATCGCCATTTTTGCAGCTAACCATATATTTTGTTTTATCCACGTTTATTTCGAGTCCTAGTTCTTTCCCGGCTTTCATTAACGTTGTCGTATTTAGTTTTATAGTTTCAACGTCTTCGCTTAACAGTACCAGATCATCAGCATAGCCCAGCACGGATGTTGTCCCGCCCAGATCCAACCCTTTCTCGGTTCGCATTACCTCCCTAATGGCATGTTCTAATGCCAAATTGAACAGGACAGGCGAAAGAGAATCCCCTGTTTTAAGCCCGAACGAACCTCAAATTTTTCGGACAAATTATTACCGATTCTAACTTTATTGAGTGTCTCCGTCAAGCACATCCTGACTAGATTTACTAGTTTTTTTGGAATCCCCTGCTCGATTAGAATATTATACAGTTTCTGGCGGTCAATAGAATCGTAAGCCTTTTTAAAATCTATATACAGCTGGTGATTGTGTGCTCTCTGAACACTACTATAAATTTCCTTGATTGTGACAGAATGTGATATTTCTAAATAAACAAATAATAAAAAAAAAATATTCAAGATTTTTTTTTATTAATATAAATCCATCAGAGTTTGAAAATTCAAAAATATAATTACCAAAGCATGGCTATGTCAATTACTATGTTTACCATAGTAAGGACAGAACAATATATTTATATACCTTGTTATAATCATCTGGTTTACTTTAAAAAATCAAGTTAATAAATAAAATAAAAAAACATAAGAGACTGGCTTACCTATTTTTTTTTTTTTTTGTCAAATACCAACTGCAGGACCTGATGATAGAAGCGGTTGTTATGCTAGATTTGTAGGCTGACTCATAGCTTGGTCTGTTTACAGCTGTTCCTAGTGTCGGCTCACGTAACCGGTGTCTCATTACGTGTTGTTCGGTGTGCCCTGCTTCCCAATCCGCTTCTATAGCGGTCACAGTCGCAAAAAGTTCCTTACACTTATAAATTCAATTTAGCCACCTGCATTACGACACCTAAAGTGCAAAAGTAAAACTCTTATTGAATTTTAATCTCACTTCCTCAAGTCAATTCAGACTATTGTTTTAAACTGGAGTAATGTTAGTTAACGCATTTCATCATAATTGGAGAGCTAAGATAAACTTTTACCAAAGTATAAAATAAATAATAACAGTGGTTGTTACATTATGAATACTACTGTCTCAGAAATAACTTCCTGGATATCTCCCCTCATTAATTATTTATTAATCCAGCTCAATAACACGCAAGCGAATCTTGACTTCCTCCAACAGCAATCCTTTTCCTTTTATTTTTACCTTATTAGAAAAAAAAATTATCTCGAACAAGAAATGACAATATAAGCCGCAAAATGAAATCTAGCCGTAGCCATTAATCCATCTAGGGAATTGGGGACAGAGCCTCCCTACCTCCCCAATATTTAAAATGGTCCCGTACGAATATAAATATCGTAAAATCATAGAGATTTTTATTAACAAATACATAAGAATAAGTAAACTATCTATTATTATTGCAGGTACATATACGACATGGACGGCGCAAGTTGTGCCATCATAATTTTTGAGGGATACATATTTTGGCGATTTATTTTTCTTTTTGAGAGGGAAAAGTTTCATATTAAGGGATATGGGAAAAACGTGGGATATGACACAGCTGGTATAATTTTATATGACGATTTTTCTAATTCTACCTTCGGTTCCTCGGTTTTTAGGAAAATGTGAACAATAAAATATCTTTGGAGTGGGGAGATAGGCTCTTAGGGTTAGGCACACCTGCCTTTGTTTATGATCAATTTCTGTTAGCCGCGTTGACAAAGTACATCATGGCGAGCATATAAAAGTGTACTTGTGCTTGGTTTTGCATGTTCACCTGTGTTTTATCAAACAGAGCTAGCGGATAACGAAATTTTTTTTTTACTTATTTGTCTTTTCAAAATAAAAGTAGTTTAAACCAAATTTGAAACCAACATATTTTTCTGTAGCAAATGGTTAATTATCAATAGTAAACAGCCATTCGATTTTTGGACTATTGCTTAACAGAGAGTTATTATAGTGGCGTTAGGAAAAATTCGCCATTATTTTAATATTTGTCATTGGAAATTGGATAATTACAGTCAGTTCGCTTTTCCGTATTTTATTATTCAGTTAGGTGATATTAAGATTCAAGATCCGTAATAAATTATAAATGTGCACTCAATTAAATCTATTTTTTTTTGTTAAATTTTGATGGAGGGGATTTGATCATTTTGTCAATCAATTCTGTAGCAATGAAAGATTTTTTTTTTCTTTTTCAACCAATCCCTCGCGTGGGTAGACATCTGCGACATTTGTATTAATTAAGCACTTTTTGTAAGTAAGAATTCCTGCACGTTTTCTTTTATGTACGTTCGTTTTGTCACACCACGCAAGAGGAAAACAAAAGGTACCGCCAGAGCATGGACCTCTATCGCTTCGTGTGTGGTTGAAGAACTGAACACACAGAAAGGCTATCATCTGAGTGGACAGTAATCTTTCCTCAGGCGCTGTGCGAGGTTTTTTTTTTTTTGTTCTTCCCTACCTCGCCTTTTAGGCTATACGGGATTTTCCCGGGCCGAGGGGTGAGGGCGGGGAAATTTAAAATCCCCTCTGGCACCGGGACGCGAACTCGTACTTTTTATATCATCTCAAATCTCTGTTATCCGGTTGCCAGGCAACTAGCGGTGCTGTTACACACGCTTTAGCCTATTCGGCCACCCCGCCTCCCTAAGCTGTGCGAGGTTCCGAAACTTGAAGGGAGATGCTTACCTCAACATATAAAAGGAAGGTAATTTATAAAACGTCACTGTCGCTTGGTATCTGAAGTCCCATTGTGTACCTCGGTAACACCTGAGCCTATTTATCTTTAGTTCTGAACTATTAGTCATTTAGTCTGTCGTACAGATCACTTTTTATCGAATTATTAACCTGAAACTTTGTAAATAGTTTTATCTCAACCTACAACTATTTTATTTACGTAAACGCTTGGAATTGGGTAGTTTTCAATCTGGAGGAGGCAAACTTTGTCTATTTTATTAGGTAAGAAAACCTCGTAAATAACTATTTCCTTTCTACTTGGATCGTAAGATAATTTGATCACAAAATCGATAAAAATGTGGCCTACAAAAATATTCCGTCGTTTGTCCAATATAACCTCGTTATTTTGAAAATTTGGGGGTGTAAGTCACGCCAAACGACTCAATATTTTTTCTCGATTTTGTGATCAAATTATCTTGCGATGCAAATAGAAAGCAAATGTGTATTTACGAGGTTTTAGTACCGAATCAAATAGAGAAAGTTTGCCCCCACCAGATTGAAAACGACCCAATTTCAAGAGTTTTATTAAATAAAATAGTTGTAGGTTAGGATGAGATGAAACTATTTACAAAGTTTCAGGCGGATGTTAATAATTTGATAAAAAAGGGATCTGTATCATGGACTAATTCTTCATAAAAATCGGATTTTAACTGAATTCATGAATTCAGTGAATTTGAGACTTTTCTTCCCTGTTTCTTAGCCAATTTAGATGAAAAAGATGTTGGCTTCAGGGATCTCCTTCATTTATAATACCCAATTCAAATCTTGATTTCTTGTTAACTCTTGTCTTAGTTAACAAGAGATCGAAAATAACTTTGAAAGATGCGTTGGAACGCAGTTGAAAATACCATAAAAGAATATTATTAACTATTATTTTAAAAGAATAATTAATTAAGGTTTGTGGAATTTTTGATTTATGGTTTGAAGGTCGAAGTTCAGTGATGATCATTACTGTTAATTTAAACTGATCATTAGAGCTAACGGTTAGTTGGAGAGGTACAAAAGCGTTGCAGACGTATTTTTCTCCCTTATTATTGTTATATGTAATCATTTTAATCAAATAATTAGTTGATATTTAATTGACAGCTTTTCTAAACGTGTAAAAATAACCGTTACCAAAGAGCCGTATCACGGTTAAATAACAAAGGTACAGTAACCCTGAACCAAAGATTAACGATTACGTTCCAAATTACAATAACCGCAGTTACTGCTCGGAGCAGGGAGCGAAGCGGGCTTTCTCCCGGATCCTGTTACATCAGACCGGACTTGTGGCGCTTCCTTGGGCTTCTTCGTTTTCTGGCATAATAGCTGATTACTGGGTCGCCTTCTTCGCTGGTGTGGGTGGGGCTGTCAACAAAGGAGTGGAACCGTCTTTTATACGGCTAATTTCGCCTGACCTCAATAAAGCTGTATATTTTTAAATATTATGATATGATAGGAGTACGTCGTAAATTTAAATTCAAATTTCTTCCGTTTATTTTATGAAGAGATAACCATTTATCATGCTTAAATTGCTATAATCGACAAAGGTGATAAATAGAATCCTGATGGTCAACGTTTATTACGGGATATGAATGGCTGTTTGGGTTAAATGGTTATTGGAGAGCATATATACTGGGGGATGGAATACCGCCGCCTCTCACCTATCCCTAAAATTTATTTCTTGGAATCTCGAATTCCGATATTGCTGTTGAAATAATCATTTTATACGTTCTTATGTCAAGAAGTATTGCGTACAAAACCGATTCAATAACTCTTGGAATAACAGTCAATCAGATTTTTTATTCAAACATTCTATTTGTATAGCGAATTATTATTATTCGGTTAAAAATATTAAAATTAAAAAAAAAAATTAGGTAGTAAGTGGACAACAAATCTGATAAATGGATTAATAAAGTGTTAGAAACCATGTTTTTTTTATTTTTTTACTGAAGTATCGCCATATCATTTGTATCACTTATTTAGACCTTTTACAATTATTTGTCAAATACATATATTTGTTTTTTTTATTAATTTTATTTTATTTACATCTGTCAGAAGTCCCGACAATCAGCGAGTGTGATGTCAAGATGTTGAAGGTTAATATGTCTTGGAATAGACGTGAAAGAGAGGAATGCCCAGCGGCGTCCTTCTTGTCTTGAATGTGATATTTATAGTTAGTGGAGGAGATCCCTCATTCAGCTTCTTTTAAGCCTCCTTCGGCTGCTAACGGGCATGTTAGTTGTGGCCATGACTCGAATCAATGAGTTCGTATGTCCGTGTAAGTTATTATAAAATATCTTGTGATGTGTACTATGTGGTCGTTAACTGTTGGTCTCTGTAAGTCTTTATGTAAAGTAATGTTACTGATGCACTTGGTGATAGTCCTGAAAGTTTTAGATTGAAAAGTCTGTAGTTTACGTATGTGAGTCTTTTTGGCTGTCCCGTGTATCTGTAAAGCGTAAGTCCAAATGAGCTTAAGTAGGTAATTATACGCATTAAATTTCTGTCCAAGTTTTAATTTAGAATGTCTTGCAAGGAGTGAGTAAAATAGTCGTAGTCCTAGGTTTAGAGTTTTTATTTTATTTTTGATATGTGGGCTCCATGTCATTCTTCTGTGAAAGATCAGTCCAAGATATTGAACTTTGCCTGTCTGAGGAATTTGAATACTGTCAAGGTGCTCCATTATAAATCAAGTATATAAACACTGCCCGTGGCATTTTCCTCAGAAAACGTTTAATTTTCATGGTTTCAAATCAATACATTATCTCTGAAAATCCAACTCGTAAGGTCGAAGTTCACCTGCTATTAGTATTAATTGGTGTTTGGTTTCGCTATGGATAGTGGAGGATTCGGGTCTTGTTATTTCTAGACTCAGAATAGCCCAAATTGTTATGTCCTAGTAAATAGGACAAAAATCTAAAAATGCAAACGTTTGGAATTCTAAGGTATTGATTAGAATCCACCGATTTATTAAAAATAAAGAACTGAAGAAAAAATTAAACATAATTAAACTGCACTGAGATGTAAATAAAATTTTAGTTAAAATCTGAAACTATACCAATAAATTCATGAAAGGTCTTGGATTATAGAAATTATAAGGAAGTCCTGTTTTTAGAGCAACGGTTGTGCTGGTGATTTGAAAAAGTCCATCTTCAACTTTTTTCTCGAAAATTAAGGAGACCATCCTTTGTAGAGGCTGGATGTGCCCCAGAAAGTCTTCTGACCACAGGGTCGATGCATGGTTCATTTGATATAAAAATTATCCGCAATAGCTTTAGTCGAACCCAGACCTGGGTCTCCCATTTTCGACAAAAACAGTTTGGAAAAATATTAACCAAAATAGACTTTTTTTTAATTATAGATGTTTATTTGATTAAATAGTCATTTGTTATAACAGATAACAATAAAAAAAAATGTCGTTCATTTAAACATATTTTTAATGAAATATTGACCAGAGAGAATCAAATTAAGTTTTTTCCATAAAAGATTAATATACAAAATTATATATAATAAATTTGATTTAACTTTTTATGACTCATTCCCATCATGGGTCATGAAATCACTAGGCTTTCTTTGATGTCTTATATTTATACGATATTTTGAATATAAGTTGTACCAACTAAAAATATAATAAATTTATTTTTTAAACATTTTCTCTCGAGTTATGTTTCAACACCAATTTTTAAAAATCTGGTGCGCGCAACACACAACTTTCACTTACCACTCCATTTTTTAACAGAAATTATTTTCTGGCCATGTTAGGGTATTATAAAATTTTTGAATTGCATTTTTAATCGAGCTTAAGCTAAAAAAATACAGATAACAAATCATAAATATCACTAAAATAACAACAGTCCTATTTACTATATCACCGGTTGATGATGGATTGTACGATCCGTTGATTATGGATTGTAAGATTCGTTGATTATGGATTGTACGACTATTGGTTATTAAACTGTTATTTTCCATTGCAAAGTTTAGTAAAACGGAATTTAGAGATTTGCATTGTCTGTCATAGACAGGTCAAAAGTTGTCGTCACTCTAATTGTATGTGGATACTGTTGGAATATCATAGAAGGAAATTTCATCAAATTATTCACTAATTTAATTTTCTAAAGGTTTTCATGATGATTTTTCGGAATAAAGGGACGATAAATACAAAAATATTTAAATATAATATCAGATCTAGCTTATTTTAAATTTTGTAAAGGGGCTTTCACATGAAAACTCAAAACAATTAATTTTTTACTAGTTTTGAAAATTTTGAATTAAAAAAGTATGTTATTAGGCCTTATGTTATATTATATATCGTTATGCTCCATTAGGCCTCGGTTATTTAAATTCCATACTTCAATGTGAAGAATAGATAGGATCCAGAGAAAATAATATCAAAATGTTTTAAGTAGGCGCATCTACATTTGAAATAAGAAGAAATATCTGATTTAACTATAACTAATTAAGTCGACTTATTCTCACATTTCTTTAAATCGATCATTCTTTATTCATACTCTTCAGCTCTTAGCCATTGGTAAAATTCCGTAACTCTATCGGAGACCAATGAAATAGTGAACTAATTTCAACTTTAAATTTTTTGAATATTAAGCCAGTGTTCTCGAATAAAACATATATTGAATAATATGAAGCACGGTATTAAAAAATGACCCATGAAAAAATAGACCTGTTATTAATTTAGTTGGTATAACTAATATACCAAAATAATTGCATATTTCATTGGATGATTTAATATGGAATGATTCGAATACACTACGTAAATTAAAGAAAATAGTCATCATTTACTCCAGTTCATAATTAAACATAATTAAAATCAATGGTTAAAATTTAATAAAATAAAAAGTCTAATGAATTAATTAAATTGATCAGGTCGAGATGACCAATACATTTTCTGTGTATAATTAATTGGAGGGATCCTAAAATAGTCAACATACTAAGAGATATTAAAACGAATTGCCTATCTTGGGACCTTGACCCCGTTAGGCAAGTGAAGCATATTTTATTCATTTTATTTTCAGCTGAGGTTCCTCGAATCGTGTCTTCGACCTGCCTTCTTGAGTGGTCCAGCGAGTTGCAGCAACAAGGCCCGGGAAGTCCGCTATTGCCCAACAAGATTCCGTCAACGTGCCGAGGTCAACTGTATCCCGTGGTTCAGAACCAAGATGCAGTAGCAGATCCAGGATTTAATTTTGGCTCTGCTTGGATTTGTATTATTTTTTTTACTGACGGTAATTACTCTGGAAGAAAAAGAAAGAAATATAGAAATGTACAAAGTAATGTTTATGTATTCTTTGAAGGACAGTCAAAAAAAAAAAAAAAAAAGTAATCTCTGTTTACATTAACAATAACGCCTATAGGGATACGTTTTCTACATTTAGTAGCTGAAATACATGCAATATAATTTTAAAAAAGAACACATTTTGGACTGTTTAAGTACTTGTCTTTGCCTTAAAGAAGATAAAAATAACTACAAATTCCAACAGAAAAAATAAATGATCGTAAATGGAAAAGCCCTTTACGCAATACAAATACATTAAATATTCTACATGTGAATACATTATATACTTCTTTTCAAGGGCCGAGATAATAACTCGCAAATAATAATAAAAAATTCAATTTTTTATTATTATTCGCGAGTTAGCATCTCCTAGTTAGTATCTCCCAAAATTTTTTACTTATAAATATTATTAGACCATTATTAGTTTTGGTTCACAAGTTATATCGACAAATTCAGTTTGTTGATAATCTAGCATTTAAGCACATACATTATAGTGTCTTTATAAATTTATGACATTTTATCGTTACTAAGGATAATCGATAACTATTATTCTTAGTATTTTATTATTTACTCAGTGCCATTTCAAATGGTATATCGGCTTGCATTAGTCGAAATTCATAGTAATTTCTAAGGTTACGAATGAAATGAATGAAAAAATTATTTTATTATGAGAATACATTCCCTTAAGAATAATAACTGAGTTTCAATTTTATGGGTCTTAGTCGAGCTTAGTGGAATACAAAGTTTAGTGAATTTTTTCATCTTATTATTAACACTCTTAGTAAAGAATGAAAAGTTAATGATAAAATGAATAATACTAAACATAAATAAGATCTACAAAAAGTGTTTAACAAAACCACACTATTAGGTGTTAACGGCATGAAAAATATTCATAAAAAATACAATCTTAATAATGTTCAGTTGGTGTAATTACACTAATTATTACATTCTTCTGCAGAAAGCGTAAATCTTTGGTGCTACATTATGGATGGCAGAAGTTTTGATTGAAAATTAGTTATACAAAGTCAGATTTTAATCGTAACAATTTTTTTAAAATTGATAACTACCCCTTGTTTTTCGAAATCGCCAAGAGAAAAATTTAACATTTATTGTTAAATCCTAGCTGATCAAACTTTTCAAGGTTTGATGTACATGCCTGAATGTTCCTCATCCAGTTGCTGCACTATGGCAGTCGTTTCAGTTTGGAAATCTGTTGGGTGCAGCAAGAGGATGTCCTGTGCTCAACGGTCCAAATGTGTCTTCAGCCCCTGGAACGACCCAATCCAAAGTAAATCGTTCCATTAGGGCAGTATTTGAAAGGCTTTGTTAGTTTTGCTGTAGAATTATATATAAATAGTAAGACCATGAGGAAGGCCAAAAAGCAGATGGATTGATAGAATCAACAAAGATGCAATAAAACTGCATGCACATAAATAGAAAGAAATAGCCCAAAGATAGGCAGAGATGGAGCAGGCTTCTTAAGGTGGCAAAAGATCTACAAGGCTGAAATGCCAACAGAAAAAATAAACCCTGCTATGTAATTTATCAACAGAGTCAAAAACAGAAAAGTGGTATTTTGTTCTCTTCTAATTATATTAACATCTATTAATCTTTTCCTTTTTATATCTTAAGTAGTTTTTTTTCAGATTTTTCTTTCTGTATAAAATAGGTTTATGCCTGTTAAATAGTAATCAAACCACTATTATGTCTTTTGAAAGGTAATTTTAACCATCAACATGAAATCATTATTGTAGCATGAGGTATTGTAACTATATATATATAAATATATATATATATATATATATATATATATATATATATATATATATATATATATATATATATATATATATATATATATAAATGATAATTTAAAAAACAAAATATTCACCTTTTACCAGACTACCTGCATTGTATTATAAGGGTTGGTTAGTCATGTTGTCCAGTATTTAATTTATTATTTTTTTTTTTTTAAGGGTACTGAATATAACAAGGGGACCAAATCGGAAACATGTGGAACATCAAGGTGTTTATGGATGATTTTATTTGTGACAAAGTAAGGAGCGTTGGGGATTTTACGAAGGATTTTGGATTTTACGGATTGGATACGAGAGGAATTCGATGATTTAGTGGAGCCCCTAAGCTCAACTCCGTAGGTCCATATAGGTCTTATTATGGTCATGTATATTAGTCTTTTGGAATTAATTGCAAGGTTAGAGTGTTTGTCTAGTAAGTGTTGAAGTAACCAGAAACGTCGACCGGGTTCTTGTCGTTCCAGTCTGGTATGAGGATTCCAAGTTAGACGTTTGTCCAGGTGGAGTCCTAGGTTATGAAATCCTAAAATTTAAAAATCCATTGAAATTTATGTAATATATTCTTTATAACATCGAAATGGGGTGTAAAAATATATTGAATGCGTTATTAATATGCCATAGAGTAGAATACAAAAGTTTTGTTTAACTTTATGGTCTAAAATAAAATAAAAATTCCTAATGAATAGTATATAACGCTTTACTATGAAATAAAAACTAGGCCATAGTTTCGAATATTTTCATTCTGGTTATTAAATTACAAATATAAACAGAAAATAAAAAAGACAGAACAAAAAAATTATTTTGTATGGAGACAAAATGATTCTGTAAATTTACTAACGTTTTTAAGAGGTCTCCTAAAAATATATAAATTGTAAATTATTTATTATAAACCGTAATATTCTTATAATAATTATATATTAGGTTTTCCAAATTCACCTACCTTTAATTACTTTTTTCTGTTGAAGATATATTTACCATAAATTCCTGGATAATTCTTGGAATAAAAATATTTAAAAAAATAGATCGTTGAAATAAAGATGGATTACATTAATAAAATATAACGTAGATCAGCCGTTGTAGATAACTGATAAAACAACTGATTTCAGAATCCTGTTGTCGTTTCACTCTTGGATGTGTTCCTAAACTGGTGGGACTTAAAGCCTTTACACGAAATCTTTATTCATAAGCTGCTGGTCAACAACCTCGCTTTGTACTGCTCGGGTCAAAAGTTCTCTCTTCGATCGAAAATCAATCGGAAGAAGATCAAGTTACAGAGTTGGAAAATAGCAAGAAAATGTACTTCTAACTTTTTTTCCTGTTGTCTACATATGCTTATTCGCTATTTTTTTCTCTCATTTTCAAAGGCTGGAGCCCTCAACGAATCTGTATGTCTCGACCCGGTGTGCATTCGATTCCTATCAGGGTAAGTTACCATTTATTTCTTGGTGGTTCACGAAATGAATTTTTGCATTCTTTCTCTAATTAGAACTAGCACGAGAGTATGAAGACAGCGATGGAATCGGCAACCGTGGGTTTGCATTGGATTTATTCTACATACATGTATGCATAAAAATTGGGCATATGCTATAAATTTATAAGTAGATGTAATATTGTAATTAAGCTATTAATTATAATAATTAAGTAAACTAACGATTGTAATTACAGTTCAATATTTATCGTGAAAAACCTTTTCATGTGTCCCTATCTTCATCTCCCCGTAGATTAGATGTACAAATTCCAATAAATCCCATCAAATCACCTTTACCCATCGTCGTAAACCTATGACTTCTTCCCCTACAATATTTTTCTATAATGCCCAAATTTGGTCAAACTTATAATTTGGAAACCTAATACTAGACTGAAACAACAAGAAACCGCTCGACGCTTCCAAGACTTACTAGACGAACGCTCTAAGATTCCAATTAATTACAAAATACTCATATAGATGACTATAATAAGACCATTTTTGACTTATGAAGTTGAGGTTTGAAGCTCCACAAAGACATCGAATTCCCCTAGTATCCCAAATCCAAAATTCTTCGTAAAATCTTCAATGCTACTTACTTTGTCACTAATAAAATCATCCATAACGATATTGATATTCCTTATGTTTCCAATTTGGCCCGATCCAGATACCTTCTATAAAAAAGATGAGATTTGTATTTCGCTCTTTGAAAAACCATTAAATATGAATTTTATTACAATCGAAAAATACTTTTTACTTGAAGGGTTGGATGCTTCGATATTTTTTTCGAAAATCACAAAAATGTGATAACTTCAACATGATTCCATTTTAAATGATTAAGAATTTAGAGCCTTATAAACTATATGAGTTTACATTATCTCGTAAACAAATTAGAAGTTGAGATTAATAAAATTTCTCATTTTACATTAAAAAACAAACCGATTGCTAATTATAATGTAGAAATCCACGAAAAGGCAGAAAATAATAATAAAAGCAAATGTTAAAATTTTATGATTTTTTTCCCCTCGGATTCTATGGCGCATTGGGAATATCCCTCGGACAATAATTTAATATTTTTCGACTTAGTATCGGTGATCGCAAGTCTTTTCTTGCCGTTGTTAGTGTGGAAACAGAGATATATAAAATATTACATTTCTAATTTGGATTATATAATTGATTTTAGGATTATTACATATTTAAAATATCTCGTATTTCGTTACATTCCGGAAGATAATTCTTTTTAAAAATCGTTATCAAAGAAAATCTTTTTAAACAAACTGCCTTACATTTAAAGCTAGTAATTTTTTTTTTTTTTTGGAAAGGTAAGGGGAATTGGTTCCGCAAGTTAGTAGTATACCAATATTATGAAGTTCAGATTTGCCTAAAAAAGTGCCATCAAAATCTAAGAGACATCTGGCATCCCCTCCTTGTTAGTAACGAATTCTACATCCTTCAGGGCTTGTAATTATTAATGTTTTAATTTTTCTCTGTACTCCTGGAGGAAAGATATGTCCAGAGGATCGGAAATAAGGAAAAGTTACTGAGACTAATTTTGTATTATTGTTTGCGGGCGTCCTCGTTGAGGGGAATGATTGTTAACGACTCCTATTGATTCCCAAATCCTTGACACTAGGACCAGTAGCCTGGAACCTGGGACAGATTTCTCCAACTTTAACATCAGACCTTAGTTCCCTGCTTAAGCTGTGCTCTGTTCAAGGTTCGCTAATTGGAGGGGATTTACAAATTTCCGAGAATTAACAAGCATCAACCACTAATGGCGACCTTTCGGTTATTGAAATGAAAGCTACTATCTTATACCCTATCTGATAAATCTTATATTGAAATGCGAAGTTACCGTGAATTGTTTTTCTCCAGTGTAGCTTTACTTTATCTTTTAAAATTTGTTCGACCTGATGTATATATATTGATCGGTGCCAATAATGATATCTAAGATTTAAAAAAACAATAATAAGATTAAACATACCAGACTGAAACGACAAGAAACCACCCGAAGTTTCCGATTACTTCAGTACTTAATAGACAAAAGCTCTAAACTTCCAATTAATTACAAAAGATTCATATACATGACTATAATAAGGCCTATTTTTACTTACGGAGTTGAGCTATGGGGCTCCACTAAACCACCGAATTCCTCTCGTATACAATCCTAAATCCTTCGTAAAATTCTCAATGCTCCCTACTTTGTTACAAATAAAATCATCCATAATGACCTTAATGTTTCTTATGTTTCAGAACTGGCCCAATCCAGATACGTATCCTTCCATAATAAACTTCGGAATCATCCCAACCCTCTCGTTTCTAACCTTGCTTCCTCTTCAATGCCTGATAACACTACAAGGCGTATGAAAAGAAGATGGTCTCGTGATCTCCTTATGTAATAGGGATACGTTTTCTAATATTTTTTTTTCTTGGCACTTCTTTACAACATTTAGTAGCTGAAATGCATGGAATATAATTTAAAAAGAGAACATATTTTGATTGTTTAAGAATTTTATTAGAGTGCTACCAGTGGCTAGTTTCTTAACAAGTGTTTTCACGTCATTGTATCCATATGTTCAAATTTATTAAATGTATTTCTTTAATACAGTTGTAAATATCATTAAAAAAAAAAGGTTTAGGACGAATTACCGATTTTTCGAATATTTGTCTCATTATGTAAATAGAATACTAAAACATTTATTTTTTAAAATCAAGATATTCAAGACAATTTAGAAATCGTTCGTTGCTTCATTAATTAATCGATACAGCCTTTATGGCTGCATAAATTTTGAAATATATTGCCAATTTCTGTTTAAAATCAGAATAAACTAGTTTAGAATTAATTTTAGACTTTAACTTGCCATCATCAGGAGTCCAAATAATAATAGGAGACGACACCTTTATTGAAGAATTATGCTTAATTTTTTCCCTAGCAACGGGTTTAGAAAGATATTTGAAGGATCCTCATTGTCGCCGCACTTCCTTCTCGATGGCCTGAAACAGATCCATCAGTATGCGGCCGATCCTCCTCGGCATGCACGTTCTTGAAGGTTCCCGGAGCTGACCCAGATACAAGAGGCCCTGATGTAACCTCCGGGGAAGCCCACGCCTTGCGACACTGCGGCTCAAGACCAGGGAATCCCGCTGTAGGTTGTTCACCTTAGGCCTCCTATTTTGTTATTACACAGCAGATTGGATACGGTGCGTGGCTGCCACAGATTGCTGCGTTATAACACTTATCGAGGAAATTACGCTTTGAAAAACTGTGAGAAACGTTTCAGAGCCTCAGAGAAGGAGACCCCACCAGTAGCGCGCCCTTGACCTTAGTTCTAATCGATCAATCAACAATAACAGGCCGGCTATTGTTTGGGCCGTTTCTTAATCAGATAGGCCTCAGGAGGTGGAACAACGCAGCACCATGAAGGATACTTCTTCTTTTTCAAAGGACAATAATTTTACTTTCAGCACGACTGTTAAACCTGTGGAAAATGTATGATTTTCGGTAAAACACGAATAGTACCGTTGTTCTTATCGATTCAAAAGTTTGTCAATGTTGAATCTCAGACATAACTAGGTTTAAGAAAAGAAGTTATGGATCACCCAATGTGATTCGGAGATTTTCCCTTAAGCTTATTTGCGTTCTTCACGAGTCTAGACTAAAACTAATTTTGCTGGAAAAGGTTCCACAAGAAACTAAGGTATGTGTTTTAGACCACACAATAGAACTGAAAACATCAAGGCGAGATTAATAATATGAAATGTAAATTATAAATAAAAGCTCATTATAAAGAGGATGAAAAGCTAAACATTTCCGAGACTTACAGAATCGAAGGTCCAATTTTTAGTTTCTGAGATATTTTAATCCACATCTTTCATAAAAAATTTTTTTAAGGCTATATGAAAAATCCGAAAACATATTAATCAAAAACTAATTTGATAGAATTGAAGCATCGTCAGTAAAAATATAAAGACAATAAAAAGAAAATATTCTCGAGAGTATAAAATACCGCTGAGAAAAAAAACAGGTGATGCCGAATTCGAAATTGAGTTGTTGGCTTGTAAAACAAATGAAGAAAAACACAATTCTATCACGTGGAACTTGCAAAATAACAGTTCTGTCTCTTCTAAAAATTGGTTCGAAAAATAACTGCGGGAGGAAATAACAGGACATGTCCAACTTTGAATGTTGTTTTCGCTTTTTCAAGTATTATGGACAACAACTGGTTTTTCATGTTGGTACTCAAATATAATTGTTAACAAAATTTCAATATCTGAATTTATTCTGAAATTTAAAATTAAAAAATTGATTTGTATTAAACAATTTTCTAACCTATGAAAGATATTTCATTTATAGTTACAATTTTAAATAACAATATTATTCGAAATAAGTTTTATTTATACTATGTTCTTTCTTTTTCTTTTAATTATATATATATATATATATATATATATATATATATATATATATATATGTATATATTTTTTTTTCATTATCAAACATTTTGATTATTCCAATGGTGTGGTATTTGCAGATCTGACCCTGTTCCAAAAACAAAAAATAATAATAAGTAAGTTAAGCTTGTATTATTTATTGAATATATCATCAAAAGAATTTTATTTTATTTATTTTGATTAGAAATATTTGATTTTCTGTAATTAAACGAAAGACTGATTTATTTTTTTGAATTATTTTAAATTTGAAAGTTATTTATATTTTTAGACCTGAGCGCTTGTAAATAAGTAAATTAGTATTTTTTTAAAGTAAGTTAAAAAATCTTTTGTTAATGTTTCTTAAGTGAAACAGGTACGATTTACGATATACATACCTGAAAGTATAAATTCAAACTTAAGCATATACATTTTTTGAGGATATCTACTTTAAGTAAGATTTAAATTGTTGAATAAAAGAAAAAGTGAATAAAATAACACTATTTTACAATGCTTATTGTTATCCTAGAGGTGTCGGCCATTGCAGGGCAGCCATAGCAAACTGCTGAGGAACGACTAACCTTGACCCAGAGAGCTTCGGTTCTTGTCCCCGATCTGAAGAAAGTGATGACCCACATCCACTTCCTATTCCTGGAGGAGTGTGCTAGTGTCTATGTAATCAGCCGTTTATTACAGCTACTAAAAAACAAAACAAGGCAAATATATCTATATGAGAAGTTTGTTGTTCACACACCGGCTTTGTTCAAAGATTGACAGAAACAAATATTTTTACATCATTTGGAGATGTTAAGTTAACTTGAAAAATTTCTATTTCTATTTATGATTGAATCCATTATATGGTGAAAAACATTTGTTATAGAAGCATCTGAGGAATTGCCAGACTTAATCAAAAGCTTGGTTTTGTTTAAATTAGATGTCCACTTTTGATGTCAAACACTTCATACATTATCGATCAAATCGATAAAATCAAAGAAAGTAGACTGTCTCTAGAGTTGAAATTATATTTTTATTTTTAAAAATATTCATTCTAGACTAATTATTTAAGGTGACAATTTAATTTTAAGTAATTTAAAATGCCGTTAAGTTAACCAGGAATATTCACAATTTCATGATGCCATGTCTTAATATCCATTTTGTTTTTTATTTAACCATTTATACAGCCAAAACGACCCAAATACAAAAACTAAAAATATTTCAGTCGAAAACCTTCAGGGCTATAACTAAAGTACCATGGTACGTCACAAACATTTCTTTACATAAATACCTTCAAATGTCAACCGTTAACGACCACAGACGGACATACCACAAAAGACTTCGCAAAAACTTACTGACACACTTATACAAAGTATGGCTACATTTAACATGCCCGTAAACACACTTAGGAGGCTCAAAAGGAGCTGGATGAGGAATTCCATCGCTTTGAAATAGCTTAAAATCCAGATAGGAAGGGATGCCGCTGGATACTTCTCTCCCTCGCGCCGATCAAGCCACTCACTACCTGTACTCTTACCGACAGCAGAACCGCTAATTGTCATTACATATGACAGGTATGGATGAACATATAGAGCTAAAAAAAAAACAAAAAAAAATTGTATAAACTATGGAAAAATCAACCTAATAAATAAATTCAGTGAAAAAAAAAAAATAAAATAAAAGGAAACAGAGATAAAACAAACACTCGTAATATTTATGAATTTATTAAGGAGAGAATATACTATTTTTATTGAATGTTGTCACAAAAACTGAAGATGGTAATATATGAGAAAACAGTTTATTCACAGATAATATAAAAATTTTAAATAATACTAAAATAATAAATATAAACAAAAAAACGAACTTAAATTAAATAAACATCATAGATACTTACAATCCGCCAGGTGAACTTAGCATCTAGCTTGTACTAGATACATAACCACCACCTCTAGAGGAAAAGCAGGATTCTAGATGTGCTTCTATTCCGATCACTAGTATTAAACTACAGTAGAAACAGAGCTAGAGAACGATTGTTAAAAAAGATAAAAGTAACTAGTGAAGTTTTTTTTTTTTGTTCTTCTTAAAAGTATTTTATTATTCATTAGTTTCACGTGTTGGTGACGTGATATATTCTCTGAGATTACGTACATGTTGAGTGTATTTTTGGGGCTTACTTCTCTAATTTGACAAATTTTGCTGACTTGACAAATAATTGTTATCCATGCCAAAGTATTTTACTATAAAAATTCGATACCACTTTAAAATACCCGAGCTGAACCACAACTAATATAAAAAACATAACGTCTTAACAATATATTACAAATTAATGCTATATAAATATTTAATCATCTGCTTTATCCTGCTAACTAAAAAACAAGGATATATAACAGCTATAATGATAAAATATATTTTTCTTGATATTCAAATATTTTAAATGTGGATTATGAAATTACAACATTTAAGATAATGATGAAATAGCCACATTTATTGAGTATTGTTTCTGTATTTTGTTCAATACTACCACATTTATTAACTATTTTTAATAATATATAACTAAATAATTCACTTAATATAGAAATAATATTTATAAGAAATCTTACAAGAAAAAAATAATAGACAATTTTGAAACAGGATGATAAGTAATGCAATAAAATGTCGTAATATCGTATCAATTACATAAAATAAATGATTTCAGGTGCTTTGTAATTATTCATATCAATTAATATAATATAAATATATTAGTAATAATATTTCATATTATATTATCCAAATATTAAAAATTCTTTTATTAATACTGTTGTTACTTCTGAAACCTAGCTCGAAAGTTCAGTTATGGAAAGTTTTACTTTCCTTAAGTAAGGAAGTTGGTGATGCCGATAACGCATTGTGGTAAAGTGTTGTGGAGTGGAGTTACTAAACTACTTTAACTGAAGTTTAAGTAGCTAACTTCAAAATGAATAGGTTATAAATTCTCTCAAATGAATATACTCGAATTTCGGAAAAAAAAGTTCATTTGTCAAACTAGGCCAAAGTGTTTACGTGATTTATGAACACAATATTGCCCTTCCACATTTTAAAGATTTTATTTATTCATTTTTAATAACGAATAAAATCAAAATAAAATTTCAAATATTAAATAGAAGCATCAATTTGTATTATTGAAAAAAAAAAATCATTTTTATTGTATTCATCGTGAGTATTCTATAATAATTTAAATAATATTTTTATTGACAGAAAAAAAAAACATTTTGCCTCAATTAAGGGCATTGAGTATTTAGGATGAATGAAACACAGTCATACCATATATACAATAAAAGAAAAACCATATCATAACAAAATAAAATAAAATAAAACTTGGAATAACAGAATAAATCAAATATGATACAACATTAAATAAATAAAAACACATTCATACTTATTTACGATATTTACAGTCAGCCGAGGGAGCTCCGAGTCGGGCCTTTTCCCCCACGTAGAGGACAAGACAAGACTCCAAGAGATCCCAGCGCTTCTCTCTCAGCCGCATCACTAGGATATTCTATAATAAGGAATTGATATATCACCAGAATTAAAACATTAGCAATCAATTCAATAGAGAATATTTTAAATTATATTTTTATGTCACTTGAAATATAAGAGAGAACTACAATAACAATATTGCATAGCTGCTCAACTGTACTAAGTTAGTTAGTTCCAACTATTGACGATAGTAAATATGTTAATATAAAAAAAAGGTGTACAAAAACGAACAAGTGAAAAGGCAAAGCCGGTGGTGGAGGTGTTGGGATATTGGTTAATAAATCAATGTTAAAAGCTCCCAAAATTAAAATTAAAAAAAAAATAAAATTTTATAAAAATGAATAATGAATGAATTAAGCTAAACTGAATTAAAATAAGTACTCTATGAATCATATGCAACATTATTCTGGTCAGATTTTTGCAGTAAGATATGTTTTGTACGTCTGTGTTTGTATCTTCTTAAACTTTGATTATTGTAATTGCTTATTGCTTTAATTATGGAGTTTACTCATATTATTTGTTGAGTTAAAAAAAATCTCAGTCTGGTTGTACATGAATTGTTTAATTATCTGGAATTCTCAATAGTTTAAAACTTTGTCAATTCTTGAATATCTGGGATAATCCTTCATGATTCTCATATACATTTTTTTCACCCTTTATATTTTTTTATAGTTTGAGCCATATGAATAATTGCTGGTGTATTGTAATATAAATTGTATGATATATATGTAATTATATTTCATTGTATTGTAAAGGAAAACGCACGGCTAAATGAAAGAATTAAATGAAATTTGATAAAATATACATTGGATTTTTTTTTTTGTTTGCTGCCTAACCATTTGTGGCGTACGGGTTCAATCGATATGGGACCATCAAACAACCACCACTCACACTCAGTACCGGGACTCAGACATTCCCCACAGCAATGACGTCATCTCCACCATAAAAAAATTAAATTTATTTCTCAAGCTGTTTTAAAATATTAGAATTTTATTTCATTAATTTACTTTCCTATAACAATTGCTTTATTATTAATTATTTTAATAAGTTCTGTTTGTATTTATTTACATTCTTAACAAGTGGAGCTCCCCTGATGACCCCTCAAGGTCGGCGCTCAGCGGCCATTGCCCCGCTTGCCGGACCCAAAGGTCCGCACTGTTCACATTCTCGGAAAATTTGATCAAATCATATCAAAGGTAGTAGCTGTTATTCCTGGGTGCTGTTTTTTTTTTTAACAGTTCCTGGCCTCGCGTTTCTACGGCGAGTAAGGGGTTCCAGGAACCGCATTTATTTGTATTTACATGTATTTATATCGGTCCCAGAAGGGAACCGATCAACTTAAAATATATATTGATGATGTATTTAAATGTTAGATACCACAGACCCCCTACTGTAGTATCCTAGATTGAACCATATACTCTTTATTGGATTTCCTTTCTAAAGGTATCATGTTTATAAATGTACTATTTGTTTCTATTACTAATTGGTGGCATGCAAGGTAGAATGTAAAAGTACTACGTTGGTTTACTAACTATTATATTTACAAGCTTAAATAAAACCAAAATCATCTATGTACAAAATAATAACTAAACCTATATACACAATGAATAGTTAAGAATCATACTAGAGGAGAATGCTTGATGTTTGATTATAGTTACGTGTTATATTTATTATATTAATTAATGATGTATGGTTGCCAACACAAATTTACATTATTATAACTAAATGCTTGTTACCACTTAGCTGGTCCTTCATAGTGTTTCTAGCTGTCATATCTGGATTCCCTGTCTCTGCTCTCCTTCAGCGTCTAGTCCGTCCATCTGCTCTCTCCGGCTGTCTTCATCTTCCTCCCTCGACTTCCCCGCTTGAAGTCCCCAGAGCAACCCTCTCAGCTCCAAGTTCCCAGAAGAAGTCCTCTCTCCTCCGAGTTCCAAAAAGAAGTCCCTTCGTCCAAGTTCTCTATCTCCCGCCTTTTTTCATCCCCCTCTCTTTTGTGGCAAGTTTTTCCTGATTGGCTGAATATTCTCAGCCTAAGGGATGACCACGCCCTCTCCCCCAGGCCAAGGTAAAGCAGCAGGTACAGACTTAGGTATTTCTGGTGGAAGGTGTGAAAAGGTCTTTCGGGATCCTTTTTAAACACTTAGTTGTCGGTCTTTGTCGGTGTTCCTTAAGGGTTTTTATTACCACTTACAAAAGGTTGTCCTAATGGGTTACCCTCAGTAATTTTATAGTGTGATTGCCTTGAATATCTAACATTCACTTTATATTTACACTCTTTCTATGATTCTTATTTATACTCTCAAAAAAGAGTCTTTTAGGCAACTATATTCACACACATAATACAACAATGGCATATTATTCATTTAGTGTGACTACTTTGTGTGGCAACCGCAATAATAAAAACAAAAACTCTACCTTTAGTTTCTATGTGGTTTGTACCATCTTTTACCTTTAAACTTTTATATCATATCCCTGGTCTAGAAGCTCATAGCATTCTCATCATTTACAACAGTCCTTTAATTTTCATTCACAAATTTTCAAATCATATATTCCTTTAGCTCTCCAAAAGGAGAAGTCACAACTTGTTTTTTAAACAATGGGCTGGCAAATGTTCGTGAAAAACATTTTAGTGTCACTATCGGGTACTTATTTTATATTTTGCTGAAATGTTGAATGAACCTCAGGCGACTCCGTTTTCTTTATTCTACAAACTCTATTCAATGAATATTAATATTCCTATCTTATGGTTTTCATTTACAAATGAATCATCCATTTCTTACACGTGGCCGCTATAAACCGTTAAATTTGCCTCAAATGTAGTCATGTGCACATCATAATAATGAAGTATATTACTTCAGCCCCATTTATCATTATAATTTTTAAATCTTTAACTTCTGGATCCATACACATACTACCTCAGTACTCTGGAGGTATAGTTATAGAAGATTACTTTATCTTCTCCTAATTATTTATTATCAATCACACTTAGTGATGAATGGATGCACTACAGCTATTCCATCAAAAGGGTTCTCCCTTATATAAAATTTATCAACCCTGCGGGTGATGAGGAGGACCTATGTCTACTCCTAGTTGAGGGTAACTATTCCCTATTCCGTTAAACTAAATCCTATCAGGATTAAAAAAAAAATGGTCCAATGTTTCTTAAGAAGTTAATTTGGGGTGCTCGTCTGCGCTAATTTTGAACTACGGCAATATTCGGTAACATAATTATAACTAGATCTTACTCCCATCCATCTGGCCCACTATGCATTTAAATTAAAATGAAAAGTTTTATCCCTTTATTTAATAATGATTTATTTTCGGTCCTTCCCTTTTTCTTTTCTAATAAAAGTTTAGTAACACAAATCGGTTATTAAAAAGGTTTTACCTCTACTTTAATTTAACTATTATCATAAGATCATACGATGAATTTAATTATAAATTTACTTTGGTCAGTTCAGCCTGAGATTCCTTACATTCAGCAGTCTAAATTAGTTATTAAATCTAAATCCTATTTACAAACTCATATATACAACTAATTACAACTTATTTACAATTTTCCAGAATGGGTAACCTACCGATGGTTTCGCCAGGACCCATTAGCTCGTCAACGGAAGGGACGCTAAAAAACCCCTTTTTGCCCTCTGGAATGGAACAAAGACTACCGCGTCCTAGAATAAGATATTAAACCTATTTACGAAATTATATTTACAATTTATTTACAATTTTCCAGAATGGGTCACCTGACGATGGTTTCGCCAGGACCCATTAGCTCGTCAACGGAAGGGACGCTAAAAAACCCCTTTTTGTCCTCTGGAATGGGACAAAGACTACCGCGGCTTAAAATAAGATCTTAACCGCCCTGTCCTAACATGGTTCAGAGCCATATAACTGTTATATACCTCATCTTCTAAACTACAAATGAGGATTGTCTCTAATTCTGCATGCCTATAATTATAATCCTTATATCCCTCCTCTTCTTTAATACAAATGGGAATTGTCTCAGTTTCTGATGGCAATGATCTTTTTTCGCTAAACCCTTCTATTTTCGGAGACGTCCGTTTTGATATTGAGGATTCGACTGAAGCTGGGGGACCTATATATTCTTGTTTTTTTTCTGAGAGCTCGCGGGTCTCCTTATCGACCTGGAAAAATAATTCTCTGGTATTTATGGAACCTACTACAAAACATTTCAACGTTTCCTCCTGGGCTTCTATAATTTCTTCTACTTTCGGAGAAGTCTTTTCTGTTCTGGAGGGTTCGGCTAATATAGGTTCATCCACTTCACTAACTTCATTAGGTTCCAGTTCAGATTCAAGACATTCATTCTCTTGACCTTGAACATTTTCAATGTCACTTGTTTGATTTGTAGGATTGAGAGTCTTCTGATCATTATTTTTGGTGATGATTTCACCCAAATTCTCTTCTAGCTTGTTAACTTTTTCATTACCTTCTGATTGGTGTTCTAGGCTGACCTCTTCTTTCGCCTCTATCTTTTTGGTTAACTCGGTTGTGAATTTATTTATTTTACTGTCTATAAATTCTTTCAGGTTTCTTTCCGAATTCCTAAGACTTTCTGTTATACCTTCTTGCCCTTCTTCTAATTTCTGAAGGAGTATTAGAAACAGGTTATTTCCTCCTGTGTTGTCCTCTATCTTCTTTTTGGCCTGTGGCTGGGTTTTCTTCGGGATTTGAATCACTGTTTCTTCAGTTGATCTCAGTTCTGCTTGTCTGGGTGTTTTCTGATCCGCTACTGCTTCAGATCGTTTAGGCTTTGGTAGTATTTCTCTTTCTACCCTAAGAGCCATCTTAAAAAGTATGTGCGTATATTATCCCTTTTAATTTAATACCTATTTTAACCTTTTAGGAAGGGGTTAAACGCTATCATAAAAATAATTCCCAATGCAATTAAAAAATATCCCAATAATAATAAACCGCAATATAAACAAGCCACTTTTAATACAAGACCATTAAATAGGAGGGTGAAGATTTTTATATATTAAAAAGAGGTTTGACACAAACTATTGAACCGCAGAATCAGCATAGTTCAAATCAAAGCAGGAAAGAATTCAACTAACTTTTGTATGTTACAACACACCTCAGTATCACAATCATTACATTAAACAATCAAATCATATATATTCAATTAAAGATGTTTCCCTCTTGTACGATTCTTAGTACCAACTTATTACAATGCCACCTTTATTAATCATAGGAATGAAATTCTAAAAAATCAATTATTAATTTAATCTTAGATACAAATAGTAAATTTAATGATACGTCCTTCACATGGGATGCCATTTTA